>CM055647.1:3519579-4119579 GCA_029378325.1 Elaeagnus macrophylla
TTGGCACTGCTATGTCATGCATACAGCGTTCAAAGGTAGCTTGAAATTATGAATTGAAAAATATTCATTATTCCATGTTATCTTGATTCTCAAAATTCCTAATAAGGACCCGTTGAACTTTGTTGGAGATTTTTATGCTACTATGTAATCCTTTCCAATGCAGCGACTTAGTGAAGATTAAAGTAGCTAAGGTTGTGCTTGATTTAGGTACTAGTATAAATATAATGCCTTACTTTGTTTTCTTGCAGCTAGGTTTGAAATAGCTGAAAGCCACAACCATGTCCTTTCAACTTACAGATAGATTTATTAAATATACGAAGAAAATGGTTGAGGTCATACTTATACAGGTAAACTAACTTATCATCTCTGTTGATTTTGCGGTTTTAGATATGCAAAAAAAAAAAATCATCTTTGGATAAGTAGCACACAATCCTTTTAGGTAGGCCATTCATGGTCACCACCCAAAATATAATTGGGTAGGCTAGAAGAATGTTGCTATGTATTGGAAACTTCCTTTCTCCAAGTGTGTTATTATATGGTCCACTTGGTGAGATGCTTGGTGTCCTTTTCAATTTGCAAGCTACTTTTTAGCTTGTTAAAATCGCTTGCTTTCTTTAGTAGTACAATCTGTTATAGATTTGATTGTACCCGTGATAATATTTGTTGGTAGAATATTTGGTCACCATATTTTAATCTACATTTGTGGGAAAATTGAAAATCGCATTGGTCTAACCATTGGCATGAGTTTTGAATAGAAAAAGTGAGCATCCAAGGGGATGCAACAAGTTGTGGGAGTGTCAATCTGATTGTCTAAGCTAGATTACTACAATAATTGACTATGACTTGGGGAGGTTTCTAATATTCTACAATATTATTTTCTGTATTCACTACTATTATGTTTTATATAATTTATATATAATTAAATTATACTAACTAAGACCTTAATTATAAAGACAATCTATGGTATAAAGATATAGACTAATGTATGTCCACTTTATATTATACAAGTTGTGTTGGAAAAAAATTGTATTCTACAAAACAATACATGGGATCATGAAATTTGTGTCCTTTGAATTTATTTAAACTAATCTTGACCAAGCAAAAGATTATTTAGAAAATTTAAATAATTATTTTGTATAGACTGAAAAATTTTCTATACTACCAAGTATCCCTGCCCCACTTGTATGAAATTTTTGCTTTTATTTTTCTCACCCTTACCTAAATTTGTTTTTATACATTTTTCTTTTCCTCTAAGGCTATTTGTAGTTACTTGTCTAATTATATAAATAATGTTTTTGCGTTTAAAATATTTAAATAAGATAAATTTTCGGTAAAATGGTAAAAATGGATGAAATTATAATTTTTGAGATTTTTTTGAAATTTTTAGGAATTTTTATACACGTGGATGCACATATAAGTATATGGAATTCCCTTAAAAATATCCAGAGAAACGTGGAAGTCAGCTGGGTGCCACACAAGCAATAGAAACCAATCGATCCGTTCTGAATGTCAATGCTAATCTAGTCAAGGAGCCACTTGTTAGCATGGCCTTGTTCCCAAAAATTGCCAAACGGTTCGTATGCGTCATGTGTCGTCCCACGCAAGCAACACTAGTCAATCGTGCCATGCTATATGGTGCTAGCTCAGCAAACTCTTTTGTGCGCTCACATCTTTCTCATTTTTTCCATTCCATGTGTTGCCATGAGGTTCGTCCCACCTATTTTGTTTCCATATGTTGTCCTCTATTTGCCAACATTGTTATTTTAATTCATTTTCATTACAGCCAATGATTAAAAGCTGATCAAATGGTCCATATTTCATATTAGTAATTTTTCAAGGGTTTTAACCCCCAAAACCTATGAGACCCAAGGAGAATACATTTTAGAGTAGTTTTGAGTGGTTTTTAGAGCTCTCTCCAATTTAGGAGCTAGGAGACAATAACTCGGGCTATTTGAAGCACATAAAAGTATTTCTTTGGAACATTTTAGAGGAATTCTTCTCAATGATTTCACTAATCTTCTCTTCTAAGTGTATTTCTTTATTATTTTTTTTAGTTTTTACTGTTAAATTTTTAGTTTCTAAAATGTGTATTATGGAGTAGTATTTTGTTCTAGGAATTTGATTGAACTCATTTTATGAATATGATTTTATTATATTAATTTAGTATTTTATGAATGTTTAGATTATCTAATTTAATATGCTTTATTTATATTCGCCATTTAATTGGGCGATTTCTAAATTTTGTGCTCAATTCAAAAAATTGGTATGAAATTATTAATTTGCATTAAATTAGCATATATGTAATGAGGTAAGAAATTTTCATTATTATGTATGTAATCAATTAAAGTTATAGGTGCTTAATGATCCATATATGCTTAGATGGCCATAAACATATGAGCTAAGAATATATTAATTAGAATTACTATAACTATATACATGTAAGCAGTAATTATTGGAGTAGAATTTGATTAATAATTCAAGTATTTTATTTTAATATTAAAGAGATTTATAAAATTATGGGATTAAAATGGGAGAAATTGAACTCCTAAGTTTCTTTAATTTGTGTTATAAATGTATTTTTATTTATTTAATTAGTTTAGTTTCTTTATTTTAATTTAACACTTAATTTTGGTATTGATTGTAGTTATTGAAAAATCCAAATAATGGTACATTTACAATTAATTGACTATAAGTTGTGGAATGTTAGTATAGATGGACATCATGTGTCAATGAAAAAGAATATTGAAAATGCACGTCACTGTACTTAAGCTTAGATGTGAATTTAACCATAGTGATAAAATTCAGCTTACTTTGAATACTAAATCAGCTATATTTTGTTGCGTGGCCTAGATAAACAATAGTATAATAAAATTCTTGCACTTTCTAGTGCTAGAAGTCGTTTAGAAAGCTGTTGGAACAATTACTTAAAAGTAGTTAGGAACGAGGTTACCAAATTACTGAATTAACACTGCTTAGGTTGAGTCGCGGACTAGGTCGCTCTCTTTAAGACGTTTTGTGGCTCTGCCCAAAATTGTGCAAGCAAACACAGCCTCGTCGTCCCCAGGATAAAATAGCCCAGCAAAAATCTGTCTCGGAGTTACACTGCATTGATGAACTTCGGAATGCTACACCTGTAAAATAATTTTGTTGCTCGGAAACTAAAATATATTTATTTTTGGTTTTTCTTTTCTGAATCTTTTCTGATGCTCAATAGTTAGAGCGAGATAGAGAGAGGAAATCGAGAGAGAGAATTGGGAGAGAGTTGTGAGCTGAAGGGATGATTTGAGTTGTGAGGGCTCTGCTCTATTTATAGGCTGAGGGTGGCATGGAAAACGGAGCCCAAAAAAAATGGGCGTGGGTGGAGAACGTGCAACGTTCACACGTTTCATAAGACTCGGTCCGTAACAGAACGGAACGGTCACGACGTGGTAACGGATGGCAATGGTTCCGTGAGACTCGGTCTCAACGGAACGGAACGGAACGTTACATTAAAAAATATAACGGTCACATTTATGTAACGAGACTGTTGGAAAATTTAATTTTAATAAATAAATTTTTATCAAAAAATAAAATGCCACCTCACCTCACACACACGCACTCGGCTCGGCTGGGCACGGCGCGGCCGGCCGGTCGAACGGACGGCGGCGGCGACGCGCGCGTGTGTGGTGGACCCACAATTGCCTAGGTCCTCCCCCCTTCCACAAAATTGGGTGCCCCTTGGGGCCCAATCCCACTAGCATTTCCTTTTCTATATATATGCTTTCAAGGAGAGCTAAAAAACCAATGTGGGACTCAATTTTTTTAAGAGAGGAACTTTTAGCAATTTTTTTTTCTTCTCTTTCTTTTTATTCAAATTCACAATTTCCAACAATCCCCCACTTGAATTTTATATAAAAATAGTTTTTCATCGAGCAACCGATCAATCAAAGATATAAGATTGTGCATAAGCAGAAGGTGTCTTTCGACTTGAACCTTTGCATAGTGTTGATGCTTTAGAATATACTAGAGTAACTCGTAGTTTTGAACTCTATCTCTAACAGCATTACACACACAACCTTTCCAAGGTGTAGTTCGAAAAGCCCGTGCTTTACGGCCATGCACGTGTATCCCAGTATAGTGAATGCTCTAGTAAATTTTGCCTAAAATTTCATAGGAAGCAGCCACACTTCCACATTCATATAGGTGAGTCTATCAAGAGTACTCCTGTAGCTATGTACTCCACTCCACATAGAGTATAGAACTCATTAAGAGTTAACAATTAACTCATCCTTCTGTCGCTTCAGGAATTCATGCTTCTAACAATATAGGATGGGACTTATAATAGCATGATTCATCTTATATCACTTCATGACTTGTTATTACCCATTGAACTTATTTCTTGGGATCTCCAGTCTATAAGTCGGGTTACCATCACAAGTGACTCTTCATTCCAAGGGCATTAGTTCCATTCCTTTCGAGGTTTTAAAAACCTTCTCTCTTGCTAAACCTTTCGTCAAAGGATCAGCCAAATTGTCATCAGTACGTACATGATCCACTCTTACAGCTCCTGTAGAGAGAAATTCTCTAACAGTACTGTGCTTACGACGTATCTGTCGTCTCTTGCCGTTATAATAACAGTTCTGAATCTTTGCAATAGCTGCGGTACTATCGCAGTGGATCAGGACAGCTGGTATCGGTCTTTCCCATAAAGGGATCTCAGCTAACAGACTTCTTAACCAGCCTGCTTCTTCACTAGCAGTAGCTAGTGCTATCATTTCTGACTCCATCGTAGATTGAGCCAAAATTTTCTGTTTCGTAGACTTCCAAGAAACAGCTCCACCAGCAATGCTAAATATATAGCCGCTAGTTGCTTTGGAGTCTTCTGAAAGAGTGTTCCAATCAGCATCGCTGTAACCTTCTAAAACAGCGGGATACTTCTTATAGTGTAATCCAAGGTTCATTGTTCTCTTAAGGTACCTCATAACCCTTTCAATTGCATTCCAATGCTCTATACTAAGTCTACTGGTAAACCTACATAGTAATCCCACAACATAAGCTATGTCGGGCCTAGTGCAATCAGTAGCGTAACGTAAGCTACCAATGATGCTCGCATACTCAGTTTGTCTAACACCGTCTCCGGTATTCTTGAACAACTTTACACTAGGATCATAAGGGGTACATGCAGGTTTGCAGTTAGAGTAATTATATTTCTTTAAGATCTTCTCAATATAATGAGATTGATCTAGAGAAAGTCCCTCTTCAGACCTAGTAATCTTTATACCTAGGATTACACTCGCTTCACCTAGGTCTTTCATGTCAAAATTAGCACGCAACATATTTTTCACATTATTTACAACATGAATATTTGACCCAAAAATTAGCAAGTCATCCACATATAAACATATAATAGTGCAAATGTTATTTTCTGTTTTATGATAAATACATTTGTCACTTTCATTCAATTTGAATCCATGTGAGATAACTAGATTATCAAATTTTTCATGCCATTGTTTAGGTGCTTGTTTTAGACCATAAAGAGATTTATCTAATTTACATACTTTGTTTTCTTGACCTGGGATTACAAAGCCCTCAGGTTGGTCCATATAAATCTCTTCTTCTAATTCACCATTTAAGAAGGCAGTTTTAACATCCATTTGGTGCACCACTAAATCATGGATTGCAGGTAGGGAGAAAAGCACACGTATGGAAGTTATTCTTGTGACAGGTGAATATGTGTCAAAGAAGTCCACATTTTCCCTTTGCCTATACCCTTTGGCTACAAGGCGAGCCTTGTACTTTTCAATAGTACCGTCGGGTTTTAATTTCTTCTTTAGTATCCATTTACATCCTATGGTCTTGCAACCAGGAGGTAAGTCAACTAAATGCCAAGTTCTATTAGACTCAAGAGAGTCCATTTCATCATTTATGGCTTCTTCCCATAAGTTGGCATCTAAAGAAGATAAGGCTTCTTGAATGGTTTGGGGATCTTCCTCTAAGGTATAAGCATAGAAGTCAGACCCATAATCCTTAGAGGTTCGAGCTCGTTTACTTCTCCTAAGTTCAGTTTCTAAGTCCTCATTTTGTTCACTAGATGTAGCTATGGGTAAACTACTAAAAGACGAGCCCCCACTATTCTTTAATTTAAAGGGAAACCTATGTTCATAGAAGTTTGCATCATTTGATTCTATAACTACATGATCTTTTAAGTCATAGAATTTATAAGCTTTACTATTTACTGCCTATCCTATGAATACACATTCATATGCTCTACTAGCAAGTTTATTTCTTTTTGGATCAGGGATCCTAACGTAGGCTAAACAGCCCCAAGTTTTTAAATAAGTTAAGTTAGGTTTCTTATTTTTCAATATTTCATAAGGTGAAATTTGACTAGTAGATTTAGGCACTCTGTTTAGCACATAGCAAACAGTTAGTAAAATTTCTCCCCACCAATGGGAAGCAGCACCAGAGTTTAATAAAATTGCAACAACTGATTCAGTAAAAGTTCTATTTTTTCTTTCAGCTTTGCCATTCATTTCAGGAGAATAAGGTGCAGTTTTTTCATGTATGATTTCATGGGTTTTATAAAAGTCGTTGAAAATATTGTAATCATATTCAGTGCCTCTATCACTTCGAAATCTTTTTATTTTTCTGTTAAGTTGATTTTGAATTTCAGTCAAAAATGTTTTAAACATGTCAAACGCTTCACTTTTATTTTTCATTAGATATATATAAGTATAATCTGAACAGTCATCTATAAAAGTTATAAAGTAGCGTTTTCCATTTCTTGTTAGAGTTCCATCTAGTTCACATATATCAGAATGTATTAAATCTAACTGTTCTGATTCTCTAATTACTGATTTATGTGAAGTTTTGGTTATTTTAGTTTGACTGCAAAAATCACATTTTTCAAAATCATTCATTGATAGTTTAGGAATTAGTTCTAAGTTGCTCATGTTCTTTATTATTCGTTTATTAACATGACAAAGTCTAGCATGCCAAACATTAAAAGAACACAACATGTAAGCAGAAGAAGATACTTTATTAATTTCAACATTTAATTTGAACATACCATCAGCGGCGTACCCTTTCCCAACAAATACATTATTCTTAGTAATTGTATACAAATCAGCCCCTATAGTTTGAGTAAACCCAGCCTTGTTGAGAAGATAGCCTGAGACTAAGTTCTTTCTCATCTCTGGAGTATGCAGGACATCCTTCAAGGTGACAGTCTTTCCAGAGGTAAACTTTAATTCCACCTCACCAGTACCAGCAACTTTAGTGGAGTGGGAGTCGCCCAGCAGCACTTTCTTATCCTCAGACACGGAATAGGACTTGAACATGTCACGATCATAGCAAACATGGCGAGAAGCACCAGTGTCCACCCACCACCCCTCAGATCCACCAACAAAGTTGATTTCAGATATCATAGCTATAAGCTGATCTTCGGTAAGGTTCGCCTGCGGGGCAGGACGATTCCTGTTCCGGCAGTTCCTGGCCAAATGGCCAGGCCTGTTACAACTATAACACATAAATGTGTTATTTCCTAAGGGGGGTTGAGTTCCAGGTCCAGGTCCATTCCGGGGAGGATTTCTATTTTTATTCTGGTTGTTACGGTTCTGGTTATTATTACGATTCTGAAATTTCATGTTTCTTCCTTTTGGTTTCAGAACGACAGAGGAGGATTTTTTATTGGAAGTGTTATTTGAGACAACAAGTACTTCATCTTTTTGGTCTTGTTTTCTGGCTTCTTCTTCTATTCTTAGTCGGGTTATTAAACTTTCTAGGGAGAATTCTTTAGTTTTATGTCTAAGAATATTTTTGAAATCTTTCCATGCAGGGGGCAATTTATCAATAATAACAGCTACTTGAAATTGTTCATCTAAAGTCATACCTTCAGAAGTTATTTCATGTGCTATCTTTTGCAGTTCATGAGATTGAGCTTCCACAGATTTATCATCAGTCATCTGGTACTTCAGATATCTGCTGACAGCATACTTCTTGGTTCCAGCTTCCTTAGTATCATACTTCTTTTGAAGTGCATCCCAAGTTTCTTTAGCTGTCTTATCAGAGTTGTAGTAATCATACAAATCATCAGCTAAACCATTAAGAATAAATTTTTTGCATAAAAAATCATTTTCTAGCCAGGTGTTTAAATCCTTGGTAGTATCTTCAGTAGGAGGATTTGGCAGAATTGATTTTTCAGTAGTAAGAACAGAGGCTACTTTTTTCATTGTTAAGAAAAATAGCATTTTTTGTCTCCATCTTTTAAAATGTAGCCCCTCAAAACGAAAAGGTTTGTTAAGGTCAGCAGCTAAAAATTCAGTAGACATGGCAAATGAAAACGTCTTAAAATTGTTGGAACAATTACTTAAAAGTAGTTAGGAACGAGGTTACCAAATTACTGAATTAACACTGCTTAGGTTGAGTCGCGGACTAGGTCGCTCTCTTTAAGACGTTTCGCGGCTCTGCCCAAAATTGTGCAAGCAAACACAGCCTCGTCGTCCCCAGGATAAAACAGCCCAGCAAAAATCTGTCTCGGAGTTACACTGCACTGATGAACTCCGGAATGCTACACCTGTAAAATAATTTTGTTGCTCGGAAACTAAAATATATTTATTTTTGGTTTTTCTTTTCTGAATCTTTTCTGATGCTCAATAGTTAGAGCGAGATAGAGAGAGGAAATTGAGAGAAAGAATTGGGAGAGAGTTGTGAGCTGAAGGGATGATTTGAGTTGTGAAGGCTCTGCTCTATTTATAGGCTGAGGGTGGCATAGAAAACGGAGCCCAAAAAAAACGGGCGTGGGTGGAGAACGTGCAACGTTCACACGTTCCGTAAGACTCGGTCCGTAACGGAACGGAACGGTTGCAAATGCAATGATCACGACGTGGTAACGGATGGCAATGGTTCCGTGAGACTTGTTCTCAACGGAACGGAACGGAACATTACGTTAAAAAATATAACGGTCACATTTATGTAACGGGACTGTTGGAAAATTTAATTTTAATAAATAAATTTTTATCAAAAAATAAAATGCCACCTCACCTCACACACACGCACTCGGCTCGGCTCAGTACGGCGCGGTCGGCCGGTCGAACGGACAGCGGCGGCGACGCGCGCGTGTGTGGTGGACCCACACCACAATTGCCTAGGTCCTCCCCCCTTCCACAAAATTGGGTGCCCCTTGGGGCCCAATCCCACTAGCATTTCCTTTTCTATATATATGCTTTCAAGGAGAGCTAAAACACCAATGTGGGACTCAATTTTTTTAAGAGAGGAACTTTTACCAATTTTTTTTTCTTCTCTTTCTTTTTATTCAAATTCACAATTTCCAACAAAAGCTCTTTAAACCACTTATGACAGTACTATCCAAGTTAATGACTAAAACATTAGTTGGCTTACTCATGATTATGAATTCTAAAAAAATGGAGTCTAATGAAACTATCATGAGCATGTATGCATAGATTTACTAACATTGTAAATAGTTGTGTTTGTTAAGTAATATATGTGTGTTCCTTAGGTAATATATTCATAAATGGAAAATTGGTGAGCAAAAAAGCTTACAAAGAAGAATGCTAGTCAAGAGCAAATGGATTTGAAGAATCCAATGCTCTTAACACACTCCAACTTGAAGAGCTCAATGGAACCCTAAAATATGAGCTAGTTATTGATAAATATGATGAATGGATGAAAACAATAAGAAATACAACATTACTCTCAAGGATCAAAAGAACTATGACTTAGCCCTCTACACAAAGAATAAAGGGAAGAAGTACAAAAATTTCAAGAAAGACTTCAAATAAAAAAGAAAAAAGAGATCATAAGTCGTCATGAATGCAACAAATTAGGACATATGAAGTACGAGCATCCACAAAAAAAAAAAAAAAGAACAAAGGAAAGACATACAAGTTATATGAGATTATGGTGAGACTGGTAGCTAAGAAGATGAGGAAAATGTGGTAGCTTATGTGAAGTTTCATGTTTTGAACAAATTGATGAAGTAAAAGAAAATACTTCTTATGATTAATTACGGAGATGTTTGAGGACTTGCATATTTTAAATTAAACTTCTCTTTTAAAAAATGATCGACTTAAAAAGAAATTAAAAAATCTCTCTTCTTATTTTGAAGAATATTCTGAAAATCAAGAAAAATTAAAAGATGCAATATATCTAAAACAATCACTCATTTGTTTTAAAACATCCATAAAAGAAAACTTTGAAAAAAGTACAGGAAGATCAAAAGTAATAGAAAATCTACAAGGATTAATTGATTATTTCACTAAACAAGAACAAAGAAATAATTTAATAAAAGAACAGGATAAAGAACACTTAGAATTAGAAGCAAGTTCGAACTTGTACAATTGGATATAGAAGAAAACCAGGAAATTATAGAACTAAGCCGTTGGATAGAACAAGAATTAGGAGAAATCAACTCTAAAACTCAACCAGAAAATAATGATTAGTATAGAACACTTTGAAAGAAAATACTTAGAATTACTAGATGAATACATGGATAATGAAGACTATGAAACATGTTTAGAAAATTTTACAAGGTTTGATACCTTATTAAGCGATTATACTGATTATGTCGCCAGCATATTACATCTAATAAACCATCCAGTAGGAAGAATATTAAAAGATTATTTTAAACATTATTTTGTACAAGTAAATAAAGAAGAATTTGACAATTTAATCTTCGGATTTTATTTATTCCGAGAACAAATAGGAAGATAAGTAATAAGCAACTGAAGCTTTTGAATTCAGCCCCCGATTTGGTATCAGAGCCAAATAAAAAGTAATCTTAAAATCAAAACAAAACAAAAAATCATTATAAATAAAATGCTTACAGAAATACAAATTAATAACTTAAAAGAATTAATTAAATTAATCCGAAATACAGAGAATAATAAAGAATTTAATAAAGATTTTATAGGACTATTTTTAGCATGTATGGAAATAAAAATGAATAAAATAATCTTATCACAAGAACAAACAAGAATTTTAAAAGAAAAATTAAAATTTTTAGAGGAAATAAAAATAAAAGAAAATTTTATAAAGGAATATAAAATTTTTATGAATTATATTTTAGAAAAATTAGTAGAAAACATATAAAAGATATAATTTTTTCCAAAGAATTACTACAAAAGACCATAAGTGCAAGAATGTCATATGTAAGGTCCCTTTTAGACAATTACCCATAGTCTTATGTAAATTATTTTTTTGTTGATTTTGAATTTGGGATGTGTAGGCGTACATTTTTAGTAAGTTGCTTACGTGATATTTTTATTTTAATTTTGGCCTTTGTACTCGTGGTAAAGATAATTGTAAGGTTTTGAATTATGCACAGCATTAATTTCATTTCTAAGGTGGGGTAAATGAACCAGAGTTTGGAAACGTGGATAGCTAGAGTTTCAATTTCATTAGAACATAACACCATGATTATACAGATTTATGGATTCACTTCCTAAAGAACCTTCTATTTTGGGCAAACACCTTAAATAGGCCCTTTTATGTGGCTAATTGCAAATTTATACCCCATAGTGAATTTCTTGCAAAATAAGTCCCTTACATAAGAAATGAAAAGTATGAAATACCTTACAAAAATTTATAATACCTTACAAAAGAAATAAAAATCTGTAAAAACTTACAAAACATACACAACCTAAAATGTCAGAAATAATAGAAAATCAAGAAATAATGGACGTAGAAACACAAGACATTTCTGGATGTTTTTCACAAGAAATGATATTCAGTAAAAAGAAATTTGAAGAAATTTGAAGAAATTCAAAAATCAAAACTAAATCTAAAAGAAAAAGATGGATTCAGAGAAGAATCATTCTCTAAAATAAGAAATTATTCACAAGAAAAGATATAATATATTACGGCATAAGTAATAAGGAAATGAGTGTAACTATAGCTGATGCAAAAGGAAGGTTTAATATACCATTAATTGATAAAGAAACTATTATAGAAAAATTATCAAAAATTCCTGAAAAAGATAGAGAAAAAATTGGATATATCTACTTAGGAGGAATACAAATTCTAATAAAAGTACACTTTAGAGAAGGAATAGATACACCAATTAAGTTAGCATTATTAGATAACAGAATAACAAACAGAAAAGATGCTTTGCTAGGAATGATTAATGGAAACTTAAGATATCAGAGCATACTCTAGATTTGCTGTTAATATCCATGATAAAAATCTAAATCAAGTATTAAGTCTAGCTTATGACTTTGAACGAGGAAATTTAATGAAAGATGGAAACCACCCATTCTCAATCCACTACCTTGTAGGATATTCATTAACAAACAATCACAATAGTTCGATATACGGACAAAATAAATTCATAGAAATAGATAAGACCTTTAAAGATATAGGACAAGTAATAAAAAATCTAGAAAAATTATCAGAATATGAAGTACCTGAGGAATGGAACTTAGATATTAAAGAAAAACCTCTAATAACATCAAAAAGAAATAACATACAAAGAATAACATTTGTAGATACCCAAGCAGAAGTTAGTAGAAGGAATAGAGAAATAGAAGAATTAAAAGAGGAAATTGAAGAAGTAAAAGATTTAGTCTATACAATGAAATAATAATGATCAAAGAAAAACTATTAGAAATACGATTAGAAGGAAATAATAGTTTAACAAGCATAAATAAAAACCAGATATCCATAATGGAAGCTTTAATCCTTATAGCAGAAAAAATAGACACTACGGATGAAAATATACAAGAATCAAAAGGAATACAGTTAGAAGTATACAAAGAAATCATAGAATTAAAAAAAGGATGTTAATAATCTATCAAGAGGAAATGGATTAAAATTTGATCCATTAAAAGGATTAAAAGAAGAACCCCCTAGGAGATCTGATGCTTTAATACCCATAAATGAAAAAAGAAAAGCAGAAGAATCTAAACAAATAATAACAATCTAATGAATTTAATAAGATACAGAAAAAAGCTTAGAAGAACAATTTATGAATCCTGAAAATAAGGATATAGAAAAACTAACCAGTTTATTAACATTAACAGATAAAAAATTAGAAAAACATTATGAAGAAAAACTTTGCACAAATAAAGAAGAAGATGATATGACAATAATAAGTGAAGATGAATCTGAACAAGAAAATACAACCCAAAGAATTAATATGGAACCAGTATTAATACCTAGAACAAACCCAGATAGATCAATCCCAGAAAGAGGAGAAATATCTAACCCACATAGAGAAAGTAGATGTAGGCCAAAAGAGCCTAACCCAACATATAGAAGAAGACAACCACCTAAAATGGAAGAAGGATTACATTGGGGTACTAGAAGAAGTATTCCACCAGAATTCAGACCACATGAAAATTATAAAACAGATATTTTAGACTTAGATTGTATAAGAGATAGGAAAAAAGCCTTAGATAAATGGGCTAGTGGAATGAGTGTAATCATACAAATATCATCAACTACAAACACAAATCCTTCAGTGTGTAAAGTATTTGTAGCTCACAAAATGACAGGAAATGTAAAAGTTTGGTTTTTAAACCTAACTGATCAACAACATTTAAGAATGCAAGGAAATGCTACAACAGGAAGAGATTACTTAGATACTGTAATAAATGAAATATACAAGGAATTTATAGGAGAGGATAAAGGAAGAAACGTAACAGAATCTAGTGAAAATGAAATAGAAGAAGCTAAGTGGCATTTAACAAACATGAAAATATGTGACATGTGTTACATAGATTCTTTCATATGTGAATATGAAATGTATTATCACAAATTACCACCATCCATGCAAGAAATCTATAAGGAAATGTTTTACCAAAAATTACCTGAAACATTACATAAAACTATGACAGAAGAATGGAATAATAGGAATAGACAAACTATACCTGATACTTTAGGAGGAAGAATAAGAGGACTTAAGAATTGGATAATAATAAAATGTCAAGAAAGAAAAGAATTTAAACAAATAAAAGGAAATGATAGAATCTGTTGTGATTCGAGAGATTTCAAAACACCAGGAAAATATGGTTGTAACATAAAACCTTACAATAAGTATAAAAGACATAAGAAATTTAGAAAATTCAAAAGATATAAATTTAGGAAACAAAACTTTCAGAAATATAAAAGAAGATATAATAAAGAACCCTATAAAAAGAGATATTTTAGAAGGAAAAGATATTATACACCTGAAAAGAAAAATTATTGTCCATCAGGAAAAAAGAAATGTAAATGTTGGATATGTAACGAGGAAGGACATTATGCTAATGAATGCCCAAATAGACTCCAACATAAAAAGGAATTTTCACAGAAAGCAAAAATATTAGAAGAAGCCTTTAGAATGGAACTAGAACCAATAGAGGAATCTGATATAGATGATACATGTAGTATTTATCTATTAGAGGAAACAGAAGAAGAAATAACAGACTCAGAAACATCTGACTATAATTCTGATTCTAATTCTGACTCAGAATAATGGATAAAATATTAAGCATAACAAACCCAAATAGCACATATATAAAAATAGGATTAAAATTTAAGGGATATGAAAATTACCATTTATATGTATATATTGACACAGGTGCAAGTATGTGTGTAGTTAGTAAATATGTATTCCCAGAAGAACTCTGGAAACAATCTCCAAAAGATTTAATAGTAAGAATTGCAAATAATACTACAATAAATTTAAATAAAGTGTTAAAAGATACAGATGTATCAATAGGAGGAGAAATCTTTCATATACCCACAATTTACCAATAGGAAACAGTAGTTGATATTCTATTAGGAAATAACTTTTTAAATCTATATCAATCATTCACACAATACTTAGACAAAATAAGTATAACAACCTTAGATGGAGAAACAATTTATGTATCAAAAATTAGGAAAGCATTAACTGTTTCATCACCAACTTTTATGTCTCAACATAAAAAGCGAAAACGTGGTGAGGATATAGAAAAACAAAAACCATGCTTAGAAAATATTTCTTTAGACATAAAGGTTGACCAAAACTCCTTTCTAAATGAAATTCGAGAAGATAAAGCTTTAACAGGAATAAGAAAATTATTAAAAACAGTATGCTCAGAAAATCCTTTAGATCCAAATATCAATAGATCTAATGAAATAGCAAGAATAGAATTAAAAGACCCTTTAAAATTCATAAAAGTAAAACCAATGATTTATACTCCAGAAGACAGAGAGAAATTTGAAAAACAAATCCAAGAACTTTTGGAATTAAAAGTAATTATTCCTAGTAATTCACCACATTCTAGTCCAGCATTTTTAGTAGAAAAAGAAGCTGAGAAAAGAAGAGGAAAAAAGAGAATGGTAATAAAGTTTAAATCTTTAAATAAAGAAACTATTGATGATGGATATTTTATACCAAAGAAAGAAGAATTATTATCACTCATTAAAGGAAAGAAATATTTTTCAAGTTTTGATTGCAAAAGTGGATTTTGGCAAATAAGACTTGATAATGAATCACAAAAATTAACTGCATTTAGCTGCCCTCAAGGACAATTTCAGTGGACAGTTGTTCCATTTGGACTTAAACAAGCACCAGGTATTTTCCAAAGACACATGGATAATATCTTTAAAAAGTATTACAATTTTTGTTGTGTTTATATAGATGATATTTTAATATTCAGTAACGAATTACCAAAATACTATTTAGATATTATTAATATTTTACAAGAATGTAGAAAATCAAGAATACTGTTATCAGAAAAGAAAGCAGTAATTGCTCAACAGAAAATAAAATATTTAGGGTTAGAAATAGAAGATGGAAAACATCATCTACAACCTCATATATTAAACAACATACAAAATTTTCCTAGTATAATCAAAGATAAAAATCAATTACAAATATTTTTAGGATGTTTAACATATGCGGAAGCATATATAAAGAAACTAGCAGAAATGAGAAAACCATTACAAGCAAAACTTAAAAAAGACTATGTATGGCAATGGACTGAAGAAAACGCTAAATACATGGATAAAGTAAAAACATAGATAAAAGATTTACCAACTCTATATCATCCAGGACCAGATGATAAAATGATAATAGAAACAGATGCTTCACATGAATATTGGGGAGCAGTATTAAAAGCAAAAGTTGATGACAAAGATGAATATCTTTGCAGATTTACTTCAGGATCTTTTCAAGGCCTTGAACTAAATTACCATAGTAATGAAAAAGAATATTTGGCTGTTAAAAAGGCTATTAAGAAATTTGCAATATATGTAATAAGTTCAAAATTTATTGTTAGAACTGATAATAAAAATTTTGGACATTTTTTAAGAACTAACATTATAGGTGATTATAAACAAGGAAGACTTATAAGATGGCAACAATGGTTTAACTACTACAAATTTGATGTAGAACATTTACCAGGAAAGAAAAATAGTTTAGCAGATGCTTTAACTAGAGAATTAGCACCTCTAACTATGTTTTTTATGACAGGAATAGATTCACTTGAAATCGAGATCCAGATCAAGGAAAAGGAAATTTTGATTCACGAAACACAGATCAAATGCCTTAAGGAACAATTAGAAGTATTAAAACTCAAACAGAAATTGAGAAACAGGGAAACCATAACTAATCCAAAACTCCATATGGAAAGATCTGAAGAAGAGGAAGCTGGAACTTCAATAGGAACAAAGATGCAGATTGAGGAAACTGTTAGTAATAACCCAGAACCAATCAAAAATTCAGAAAAGAAAAAACAAAAAATGAATTGGGCTGATAAAGCCGAAAAGGAAGACTCAAAAAAGATTTATGTAGTCTATAATGGACTTAATCTAGGAATATATACCAGTTGGCCAGAAGCAAGTAAGGCAGTAAATGAAATTAGTGGAGTTATCCATAGATCCTTTACTAATAGGATTGAAGCAGAAGGAAGCTATAAAAACTTTAGAGTCCCTAAACTCTTAACCCCATTAGAAATAACAAAGAACTATTCTCAAATAGTACAGCAACCAGCAATAGGAACTAGTAGAATGAGGAACCTTGGAACAATTCACAGACCAATAATTTTTAAAGAAGCAATTAATAATTCATTCGAAGAAGAAAAAGAAAGACAAAGAAATTTGACAAAACAGGAATGGATAGGATTATACAACCTAGCTAGAAAAACAACAGAAGAACAACTTGAAAACATGAAGTTCTATACAACAGAAAAGGATTTTCCTTCAGGTAGTAAATTCAATATTTTAGAAGGAGTTGATCCATCATTTGTCTACAAAGCATTCCATGCAGGACGAATAGAAAACATATATCCAGGAAATGAGTTAAAGGAATTAATATACTTTCCTGATAATTTTAAGAAATCTATCAGAAACTTTAAAAGAAAAACCAGGGCTACAGAAAAGCCTATTTACTTAAGATGTTTCAGTTCTTTAATGGATTGGAACCAAGAAATACCAGTAAATCCATATCATTTCATTAAGCTTGGTGTTTCAAGCAGTAAAAGAGAAGTAACTCGCCCAAAGGGCTTGCCAAAAAAGGAATTCAATATTAATGAATTAAACCTCGAAAGAGGACAAATGTTGAGTCAAATCTATCATGAAATAAGAAGAATTAACAATTCTTCAGAAATAAAAGTAAATTACTGTACAAGTAAAACCATTATTACTTCTCAAAGTAATACGGTTATCAATAATGAGGACAGTAAAAAAGTAATTTCCTATGAAACGAACTTCAATTGTAATAATATTGAAGTAAGTGAGGAAACCAAGAAGGTATTTTGCTACTACTCCAAACAGCAATCAACAGATCATCAATGCAATTATTGCATCAAAGGAAAGGTCCACCTATCAAGCTCATCCAGTAGCAGTTCTATGTCGGTAGAACCAACCATGTAGGACCCTCCTCAACAGCTGAAGGCAATAATGTAGATAGCAATAATGTAAGGCGTCTTAACGCCAAATAGGAAAAGGTAGGAATAGTGTATTCCCTCCATTGTAAATAGAGAACCCTTATTCTATAAAAGGGAACTCTTTAGCTCTGGGAAGGACACAACACGAACACCTATCATCTATCTTTTATCTTTCAAGCTTTAAGCTATGTATTCTAAAATCAGGAAGAACTAAGAACCTCTTCAAGGTTACTAGTTCTCTAGTTTGTAATACTACCTGTTAAATAAATAAAAAAGTCCATTTTCTTTCAATTCCAAACTATCTTTCTCATTTTCATTAAAATTAAGTACGGATCTCAGAGGATCAACAGGGTCAAGAGGACTAAGAGCTTGGATCCAGGAGTGAGGCTTAGTTTTTGAAACAAGAAGATAGCAAAGAAGCGGAAGAACGCGGTGGACCCATATTTAGAAACATGTTAGTTTGCAGGTAGAGACTGGTATACCTTGAAATTCCATTAATATTGTTCAAACTCTTTATATTGCATGTGATAATGAATGATGATCGAATTAACATGAAAAGAAATCTGAAACTATACTCTATAGAAGTAAAAGCAGAAAATATTCTGAAAAATCAAGAAAAATTAAAAGATGCAATATATCTAAAACAATCCCTTATCTGTTTTAAAACATCTATAAAAGAAAACTTTGAAAAAAGTATAGGAAGATCTAAAGTAATGGAAAATTTACAAGGACTAATTGATCATTTCACTAAACAAGAACAAAGAAATAATCTAGTAAAAAGAGAGGATAAAGAACACTTAGATTTAGAAACAAGCCTTGAACTAGTACAGATAGACATAGAAGAATATAAGGAAATTATAGAACTAAGTCGTTGGATAGAACAAGAATTAGGAGAAAATAACTCTGAAACCCAATAAGAAAACCATGACTAATATAGAATATTTTGAAGGAAAATATATGGAATTATTAAAGGAATATTTTGACCATGAAAGCTATGAAATATGTTTAGAAAATTTTCTAAGGTTTGACACCTTATTAGATTATTACACAGATTATGTTTCTAGTATACTATTTTTAATAAACCACCCAGTAGGAAGAATATTGAGAAATTAGTTTATACAAAAATTTGTACAAGTAAATAAAGAAGAATTTGATAATTTAATCTTTGGATTCTACTTATTCAAAGAACAAATAGGAAGATAAGTAACTGAAACTTAAAACAAAATTCAGACGAAAATTGGTATCAGAGCCAAGTTATTAACAAATAGGAAGCGTTATCATGATCAAGGATTCTCACAGTGTGATCTGTGGCGAAGCATTGGCTCTTACCTTGACATGTCCGAACAGTTATCTGTGGGTTGCAACAAGTCGAGAGGCTGTTGTTGTTAAATGCTTACCTATGGTTATCATTATGGCCACCACTGTGCTAAAGGCGTAACCCCGCTGAGCAGTGTCTGACGTAATTGGTATCAGAGCCTAGAAATTAAGAAAAAAGATGTATAAAATAAGGTATACTCAACCAAATTCAAGCAGGAAAATGAATTATTTAAAATACTACAAAGAAGAAACAATAGAATTAATATTACAAATTAAAGAAATAACTAAAGAATTACCTTAGGAAATAAAACAATTAATAATCTACAAAGTACTCTATAATTATAATAAAGATTTAACATGGTTACACCATAAATAAAAATGCTTACAGAAACACAAATTAATAATTTAAAAGAATTAATTAATCTAATCAGAAATACAGAAAATAATAAAGAATTTAATAAAGACTTTATAGGAATGTTTTTAGCATGTTTAGAAATAAAAATGAACAAACTAATTTTATCACAAGAACAAACAGAGACCTTAAAAGAAAAAATAGAACAATTAGAAAACATAAAGACAAAAGAAAATTTTATAAAGGAATTTAAAGTTTTTATAAAATTTATTCTAGAAAAATTAATAGAAAATATTTAAAAGAAATAATCCTTTCCAAAAACTACTATAAGAGATCATTTTTGATAAAAAAAACCACTTATGGGTACAAAAATGCAATTTGTTCCTCCAAAAGGTACATTTAAGACAAATACCCTTCTATTTTCCTGCCTTTATTTAATTCTTGAAAGATCGGAAAGGACTTGTATGAAGATAATAAATGAAATGTTGTATTTAAATTTTAATATGGGTTCGAGGGCAAAATCATCATGTTCTGACTTTGTTCTTGGAAGATTATGGTTGAAGGTTCGACATTTTGTTCTCCAAATTCTTATCATAATAGAGTGTTATTTTTGTGTTAAATTTTCCCACGCAGTATTTGATCTAATATAAGTTCTCAAAATGAAATCTAATCTAGTAACATTTTAATGCCTTGTTTACACTATTTGTGACAGATAAATAAATAAATTTTATTTGATCTAATATAATTTTGTTTTTTCTTTCTTTTTTAACGCTGTTTATACTTACAATGAAAAGATGTAGTAATAGATAGATAAATAAATAAATAAAAAGATTATAAATATTTTTTAAAAATAAATTATTTAATTTTTAATTAATAATTAAATAATAAATTATAAATGTTACAGTACCTTTAAAATTTAATAAGAATTTTAAAAAATCTCGCATTTTTTAAAATATTTTTACGAGAAAAAATGTTTGAAATGATTTCATTTTAAGATTGGCAAGAGTTCGACGATTGATTTAGCTTAAATAAAAAAAAATATATAATAATGTATTTTTAAAATATGATTCAAGGACATATAATTTATTTAAATAAGCAAAATAGGTGGGATGCACATAGGGGCTTATTTCTTGCATAGCCTTATTTTTAATACAATTTTTGTATATTTTTGACTAATTTTTGACATATTTTTTATTCTAGACCTAGATATAGATTTTTTTTTTTATTGAGTTACTATTTTGAAGACTGAAAACATGAATTCAAGTAATTTGATTGAAGACAAAAATACAATGTTAGAATTAATTCAGGCAAAAAAAGAAAGCCCAAAAAAAGGTAGTTATCATCAGTGCTATTACCAAAACAATGAAAAATGATATTTGTGCTTTTGTCAATTTAAATTTATTTATGTCTTATAATTAAATTATTTGATAATATTACGATTTTAAAGAATTAATGCAAATTTATGATTCTAAAAATATATTTAACACAAAAGAAAGAAGAAAAAAAATTAACAATTAAACATTGTCCATGGCCTTTAAAACTGTTGCTTTTACAAAATAATAAAACGTGAATACCTAACACTAGAACTATACAACTCTCACATTACATAAAATCTAAAATGAATCAATAATACTACTGGGCATACATTCTTCTATCTATTCCTATTTTGAATGAATTGATAGTAGTACAAATATTTGCTACCACTAGCCCTCAAAATTTTAATAGTAGTGATTATAGTTATTGAAAAATCCAAATAATGGTACATTTACAAATTGATTGACTATAAGTTGTAGAATGTTAGTATAGATAGCCTTCATGTGTCAATGAAAAAGAATATTGAAAACGCACGTCAATGTACTTAAATTTAGAAGTGAATTTAACCATAGTGATAAAATTAAGCTTACTTTGAATGATAAATCAACTATATTTTGTTGCGTGGCCTAGGTAAACAATAGCAAAATAAAATTCGTGCACTTTCTAGTGCTAGAAGTCGTTTAGAAAGCTCTTTAAACCACTTATGACGGTACTATCCAAATTAACGACTAAAACATTAGTTGGCTTATTCATGATTATGAATTCTAAAAAAATGGAGTCTAATGAAACTATCATGAGCATGTATGCATAGATTTACTAACATTGTGAATAAGTTGTGTTTGTTAAGTAAGATATGTGTGTTTGTTAGGTAATATATTCATAAATGAAAAATTGGTGAGCAAAAAAGCTTACCAAGAAGAAGGCTAGCCAAGAGCATATGGAATTGAAGAATCCAATGCTCTTAACACACTCCAACTTGAAGAGCTCAATGGAACCCTAAAATATGAGCTAGTTATTGATAAATATGATGAATGGATGAAAACAAGAAGAAATACAACATTACTCTCAAGGATCAAAAGAACCTTGACTTAGCCCTTTACACAAAGAAGAAAGGGAAGAAGTACAAGAACTTCGAGAAAGACTTCTAATAAAAAAGAAAAAAGAGTTCATAAGTCATCATGAATGCAACAAATTAGGACATATGAAGTACGAGCATCCACAAAGAAAAAGAAGAATAAATGAAAGACATATAAGCTATTTGAGATTATGGTGAGACAGTTAGCTAATAAGATGAGGAAAATGTGGTAGCTTATGTAAAGTTTCATGTTTTGAACAAATTGATGAAGTAAAAGAAAATACTTTTTATGATGAATTACGGAGATGTTTGAGGACTTGCATATTTTAAATTAAACTTCTCTTTAAAAAAATGGACTTAAAAAGAAATTAAAAATTCTCTCTTCTTATTTGGAAGAATATTTTTTTTAGATTAAACAACACGATATTAATTTTATTTAGATAATATTAAACAATACAAAGGCAATAAGCCCGACCAAGAATCACACAAGAAAAACATATCAATAACAAGAAGTCTCATAATTATTAAAAAGCCACTAAAGCCCCTACAACCAAGAAGGTTGCTGCTCTTGCTAAAAACTTTGCAGATTAAGACCCAATCACGTCGAGTACTACCATTAATAGCACATGGTTCAAAATCTTATGGTGAAAAATGACAAAATTTCTTCTTTTCCAAATCCTTCAAAAATCAATAACAATTAATCCCAATATTATTGCATTGGATCGAGCTCGAAGCTAATGAAGAAAGTGTTTATAAAATTCTAAGAATAAGCCATGACCAAAAAGATGAAAAGTAAATTCAGGACAAAGTGTAGACAATATAGAATGAATACTAGGACAAACAACCAACAAATGAGCCACAGTCTTAGCAGGTGACTTACTAAGTAGGCAAGAAGTAACCTTAATAGGACAATGGTGCTCCAAAAGAGAATGACAGACTGCAATAGCATTATGAAGGCACCTCCAGATAAATTGTTGGACCTTTGAGGGTTCCTTGATCTTCCAAACAAACTTCCTCACTAGCTTATCTATTGGACTACTAGTTCCACTCAAAGGCCTACCAATAACTACACATGCAAGTCGATAAGCAATCCAAACAAAAAAGACTTCACTGACGCAGGATGCCAAACCAACTTGTCAAACTTAATCGTTGCATAAATGTGTATAAATAAAATACATGATGCCTCATTATTTGAAAAACATGTCTCACTTTGTGGACATCCCTTGGGCCATGGTCAGCAACTAATAAATCTTAAACCCAAGTAACCTCAAGCACTTGTGAAGACTGAATTCGAAACCTAGGAAGACTAGGAACCCAGCCAACAGCACATTAAAAGCCTCAACAAATCCCCTCCACGTCCAAGAAGGAGAATATCCCAACCCAGCTGTAACAAACGAATCTGTCCAAAAATACCATCTTTTATAAATTTGTGCAAGAAAGGAATAGGGGTGCTGCATAATACACCAACATTGTTTGGCGATTATTGCAAGATTGAAAGCCCTCAAATCTTTAAAGCCCAAGAAGCCAGATTTACATACCACACAAAGTTTTTGCCAAGTTAACCAATGAATTTGACGTTGAACCTGACCAAAAATTTTGCATAGCAGACTCTAGATTACTACATAAACCAACTCCTAAGAGAAAGCATTGCATATCAAAATTAGGCATTGCACATGCCACTGGTTATTGAAGAAGTTAAAAATGAGAGAGATGATGCTTTGTAATAATATGAATCTTAAGAGAAATATTTTAGCAATCTTATTGAGATGCAAAAAAATAAGGTATTTAAAAAGAAAATGATTGATTGAAATGACACTCTTGAAAAATTTTGCAAAATGAATTAAATCTTGGAATTACATTATTAGAACTCAAATATGTATTTTTAACATGAGTGGTTTTGGTTATATGCCTCTACAAAACAAAGTAAAAGTTCTACAAGTCTTTATATATGATTGTGCTCGATTAAAATAAATATATATATTTATTCATGCATCACTATGTATAATTTTTTGTTATTTAGTCTTAGTGTTCCATAGTGTGAATTGTAGGTGAGTACTTGACAAAGGAATTCATGTAAGTCATTTCCACTAAAATGGTGTCCATGCCTAAGATATTGCATTATCAAAAGTGTACCCCTCAATTGCAACGTGATGTAGTGGCTTAATTTATTTACAAATGAATGCGGCTCTTTAAAATTAGAGATGATAAAAATGCATTGGACGAGGTCACAAGTTATATGTAAATTTTCACAAAATATATTAAATGCTCAAATAACTTATTGCACCAAACATATACAAGTTAAGCAAGTTTTAAAAATCGTAAATTAAGGATACCATCTCTTATTTGAAAAACCTCTTATATGAAAAACAATATAATATAATTTATAAGCAATTCTCATCGTTGAATTGTCCAAGTAATCTTTAAATTTTATACATTCTATATTTTTTTTTATTATTTTTCTTATAATTTGATATATATATATATATATATATATATATATATATATATATATATATATATAATTTTCATGCTTTAATTTTCTTATTTTTCACTAAATAATTTAGTTCATTTACCATTTAATTTTCTTATATTTAGTCTAAATGTAAGATCAATTTAAAATTAAACTTCAAAGATATAAAAATGTAACGAGATCATGTAAAATTTTTAAAATAATGAAAAGGACTAAATTAAAGCGAGCAAAGTAAGTTGACCAAAGTGTATTATGTGAATAAATTTAGGGACTATTTATGCAGTTTAGCCTTTCTTATAATGAGATTTTTAATTATTTTTTTTTGGAAACTTACCTCAATTGCACCATTAAAATTTATAAAAATAAAAATAACACATTAATAATATCAAAAGTAGTTTAACTAGTAGGAGTTCAACGTTAACTAAGGTCTAACTTGCCAAAGTTTGAGCATATTTAACTAGTCGGATATTAATATTAAATGAGAATTAATTGGCTAGAGTTTAACTTGAATAACATACAACTAGTTGTTGTTCAATATGTAGTGTTTGGACTAGGTTTTTTTTGTAGTAAAAATATATAAGTTGGAGATAGGAAATATTATTTTTATGGTTCTAAGTTTTAAAAGGTGTTATAAATATTATTTTTCCTTTTATTCATATCATATTACATGAATAACCATATTTTCCCTCTCAACTAGACAAATTTAAGGCTTTAACGACATATTTGGTATACTATACTGAATAGATTAAATATAAATGTATGTAATCGAATTATATTATAATTCATCGTATAGTATTTCATGACAATTTGTATAATATAGTCAGTTAAATTGATGATAAATAATGTAATAAAATAAATATATTTAAATTAGGATATAATTTATTTTATGTAATTTACATAAATATCAAAATAATCTTTATAAAAAATTTATTTAAATTAATCTGTAAATTATTCTTATATTTTTCTTACATTTTAAGATAAAAATATTAATTTTAATGTGATATGAAAAAAATAAGTCAAGATACATAATTATAGGATAAAAAATTTAAACAGATTAAGCTAAGGGACTAATACGATTTTGACCTACATTCTTAGTAGGTCAAAGTTTAAACTTAATTGTCTAATTTTATTATGTATAATATGATATATTTTTAAAACTAAACACTTATTATCCAAAAATTATGCAATTAAGATCCTTAACAATATTTAACAAATATGGCTTAAAGTATAAACACTTTTTACTACCTAAATTAAGTAATTCAATTCAATTAAAGGTCTAATCGACAAATATCTCAGGCGTATTTTCTCTTCAGTAAGAGAACAAATTCCAATTTACATGGCTAAAGCTTCAAACTTCTCTTCCTTGCATGAATGGTATTTAGCATTTATCAAAAAAATTTGCTTCTAATATTCTCATCTTCTTCTCTAGTTTATCATCTTGTGGTCTAAATTTGGTTCGCTATCAAGATTGTTTAGCAGTTTGATATAATTCCAATTATTTAATTTAGGCTAATAATTGCTGTTGTTAGACTTTCTCAACAACAATAATTTTTGGTGCTAATGATTTTCACTTGTGGGAGTCCTGAAACATCAAATATATTAATAAACAACTATGGAATTTTCTTACTATTGGTAATGAGGAGAAGAAAATAGTAAAGTCAAAAATGGGGAAGTTAGAGGTTCAAAAGGGTGTCATGACTACGACGAGTATTACCTTAACTTCAATCGTATTTGCTAAAATCTTAGGTGAGTTATCTTATACTACAAAAATTAAGGGCAAGGAAGCAGCTCTAAACATCCTTTCAAGTCCCAAATCCAAATGAGTGATCTTCGTTGGATATGCCAAGCTTCTATGAAAATCCACATATACAAGCCTAGTCGAGTAATTTTACCTAATTTCATTATTGTGGTTGACAATTTTAAAACCACAATATTATTGGATATTATATATACACACAACACACACACACACACACACACAAACGTGATGGATAGGAAAATTACCAAATATGTGTAGTTCTATTAGATTGGTCCATGTCGATTTTGAAAAGACGAATAAACATGAAAAGGAAATCTGAAACTATTCTCTATAGAAGTAAAAGTAGGAAATATTCTGAAAATCAAGAAAAATTAAAAGATGCAATATATCTAAAACAATCACTCATTTGTTTTAAAACATCCATAAAAGAAAACTTTGAAAAAAGTACAGGAAGATCAAAAGTAATAGAAAATCTACAAGGATTAATTGATTATTTCACTAAACAAGAACAAAGAAATAATTTAATAAAAGAACAGGATAAAGAACACTTAGAATTAGAAGCAAGTTCGAACTTGTACAATTGGATATAGAAGAAAACCAGGAAATTATAGAACTAAGCCGTTGGATAGAACAAGAATTAGGAGAAATCAACTCTAAAACTCAACCAGAAAATAATGATTAGTATAGAACACTTTGAAAGAAAATACTTAGAATTACTAGATGAATACATGGATAATGAAGACTATGAAACATGTTTAGAAAATTTTACAAGGTTTGATACCTTATTAAGCGATTATACTGATTATGTCGCCAGCATATTACATCTAATAAACCATCCAGTAGGAAGAATATTAAAAGATTATTTTAAACATTATTTTGTACAAGTAAATAAAGAAGAATTTGACAATTTAATCTTCGGATTTTATTTATTCCGAGAACAAATAGGAAGATAAGTAATAAGCAACTGAAGCTTTTGAATTCAGCCCCCGATTTGGTATCAGAGCCAAATAAAAAGTAATCTTAAAATCAAAACAAAACAAAAAATCATTATAAATAAAATGCTTACAGAAATACAAATTAATAACTTAAAAGAATTAATTAAATTAATCCGAAATACAGAGAATAATAAAGAATTTAATAAAGATTTTATAGGACTATTTTTAGCATGTATGGAAATAAAAATGAATAAAATAATCTTATCACAAGAACAAACAAGAATTTTAAAAGAAAAATTAAAATTTTTAGAGGAAATAAAAATAAAAGAAAATTTTATAAAGGAATATAAAATTTTTATGAATTATATTTTAGAAAAATTAGTAGAAAACATATAAAAGATATAATTTTTTCCAAAGAATTACTACAAAAGACCATAAGTGCAAGAATGTCATATGTAAGGTCCCTTTTAGACAATTACCCATAGTCTTATGTAAATTATTTTTTTGTTGATTTTGAATTTGGGATGTGTAGGCGTACATTTTTAGTAAGTTGCTTACGTGATATTTTTATTTTAATTTTGGCCTTTGTACTCGTGGTAAAGATAATTGTAAGGTTTTGAATTATGCACAGCATTAATTTCATTTCTAAGGTGGGGTAAATGAACCAGAGTTTGGAAACGTGGATAGCTAGAGTTTCAATTTCATTAGAACATAACACCATGATTATACAGATTTATGGATTCACTTCCTAAAGAACCTTCTATTTTGGGCAAACACCTTAAATAGGCCCTTTTATGTGGCTAATTGCAAATTTATACCCCATAGTGAATTTCTTGCAAAATAAGTCCCTTACATAAGAAATGAAAAGTATGAAATACCTTACAAAAATTTATAATACCTTACAAAAGAAATAAAAATCTGTAAAAACTTACAAAACATACACAACCTAAAATGTCAGAAATAATAGAAAATCAAGAAATAATGGACGTAGAAACACAAGACATTTCTGGATGTTTTTCACAAGAAATGATATTCAGTAAAAAGAAATTTGAAGAAATTTGAAGAAATTCAAAAATCAAAACTAAATCTAAAAGAAAAAGATGGATTCAGAGAAGAATCATTCTCTAAAATAAGAAATTATTCACAAGAAAAGATATAATATATTACGGCATAAGTAATAAGGAAATGAGTGTAACTATAGCTGATGCAAAAGGAAGGTTTAATATACCATTAATTGATAAAGAAACTATTATAGAAAAATTATCAAAAATTCCTGAAAAAGATAGAGAAAAAATTGGATATATCTACTTAGGAGGAATACAAATTCTAATAAAAGTACACTTTAGAGAAGGAATAGATACACCAATTAAGTTAGCATTATTAGATAACAGAATAACAAACAGAAAAGATGCTTTGCTAGGAATGATTAATGGAAACTTAAGATATCAGAGCATACTCTAGATTTGCTGTTAATATCCATGATAAAAATCTAAATCAAGTATTAAGTCTAGCTTATGACTTTGAACGAGGAAATTTAATGAAAGATGGAAACCACCCATTCTCAATCCACTACCTTGTAGGATATTCATTAACAAACAATCACAATAGTTCGATATACGGACAAAATAAATTCATAGAAATAGATAAGACCTTTAAAGATATAGGACAAGTAATAAAAAATCTAGAAAAATTATCAGAATATGAAGTACCTGAGGAATGGAACTTAGATATTAAAGAAAAACCTCTAATAACATCAAAAAGAAATAACATACAAAGAATAACATTTGTAGATACCCAAGCAGAAGTTAGTAGAAGGAATAGAGAAATAGAAGAATTAAAAGAGGAAATTGAAGAAGTAAAAGATTTAGTCTATACAATGAAATAATAATGATCAAAGAAAAACTATTAGAAATACGATTAGAAGGAAATAATAGTTTAACAAGCATAAATAAAAACCAGATATCCATAATGGAAGCTTTAATCCTTATAGCAGAAAAAATAGACACTACGGATGAAAATATACAAGAATCAAAAGGAATACAGTTAGAAGTATACAAAGAAATCATAGAATTAAAAAAAGGATGTTAATAATCTATCAAGAGGAAATGGATTAAAATTTGATCCATTAAAAGGATTAAAAGAAGAACCCCCTAGGAGATCTGATGCTTTAATACCCATAAATGAAAAAAGAAAAGCAGAAGAATCTAAACAAATAATAACAATCTAATGAATTTAATAAGATACAGAAAAAAGCTTAGAAGAACAATTTATGAATCCTGAAAATAAGGATATAGAAAAACTAACCAGTTTATTAACATTAACAGATAAAAAATTAGAAAAACATTATGAAGAAAAACTTTGCACAAATAAAGAAGAAGATGATATGACAATAATAAGTGAAGATGAATCTGAACAAGAAAATACAACCCAAAGAATTAATATGGAACCAGTATTAATACCTAGAACAAACCCAGATAGATCAATCCCAGAAAGAGGAGAAATATCTAACCCACATAGAGAAAGTAGATGTAGGCCAAAAGAGCCTAACCCAACATATAGAAGAAGACAACCACCTAAAATGGAAGAAGGATTACATTGGGGTACTAGAAGAAGTATTCCACCAGAATTCAGACCACATGAAAATTATAAAACAGATATTTTAGACTTAGATTGTATAAGAGATAGGAAAAAAGCCTTAGATAAATGGGCTAGTGGAATGAGTGTAATCATACAAATATCATCAACTACAAACACAAATCCTTCAGTGTGTAAAGTATTTGTAGCTCACAAAATGACAGGAAATGTAAAAGTTTGGTTTTTAAACCTAACTGATCAACAACATTTAAGAATGCAAGGAAATGCTACAACAGGAAGAGATTACTTAGATACTGTAATAAATGAAATATACAAGGAATTTATAGGAGAGGATAAAGGAAGAAACGTAACAGAATCTAGTGAAAATGAAATAGAAGAAGCTAAGTGGCATTTAACAAACATGAAAATATGTGACATGTGTTACATAGATTCTTTCATATGTGAATATGAAATGTATTATCACAAATTACCACCATCCATGCAAGAAATCTATAAGGAAATGTTTTACCAAAAATTACCTGAAACATTACATAAAACTATGACAGAAGAATGGAATAATAGGAATAGACAAACTATACCTGATACTTTAGGAGGAAGAATAAGAGGACTTAAGAATTGGATAATAATAAAATGTCAAGAAAGAAAAGAATTTAAACAAATAAAAGGAAATGATAGAATCTGTTGTGATTCGAGAGATTTCAAAACACCAGGAAAATATGGTTGTAACATAAAACCTTACAATAAGTATAAAAGACATAAGAAATTTAGAAAATTCAAAAGATATAAATTTAGGAAACAAAACTTTCAGAAATATAAAAGAAGATATAATAAAGAACCCTATAAAAAGAGATATTTTAGAAGGAAAAGATATTATACACCTGAAAAGAAAAATTATTGTCCATCAGGAAAAAAGAAATGTAAATGTTGGATATGTAACGAGGAAGGACATTATGCTAATGAATGCCCAAATAGACTCCAACATAAAAAGGAATTTTCACAGAAAGCAAAAATATTAGAAGAAGCCTTTAGAATGGAACTAGAACCAATAGAGGAATCTGATATAGATGATACATGTAGTATTTATCTATTAGAGGAAACAGAAGAAGAAATAACAGACTCAGAAACATCTGACTATAATTCTGATTCTAATTCTGACTCAGAATAATGGATAAAATATTAAGCATAACAAACCCAAATAGCACATATATAAAAATAGGATTAAAATTTAAGGGATATGAAAATTACCATTTATATGTATATATTGACACAGGTGCAAGTATGTGTGTAGTTAGTAAATATGTATTCCCAGAAGAACTCTGGAAACAATCTCCAAAAGATTTAATAGTAAGAATTGCAAATAATACTACAATAAATTTAAATAAAGTGTTAAAAGATACAGATGTATCAATAGGAGGAGAAATCTTTCATATACCCACAATTTACCAATAGGAAACAGTAGTTGATATTCTATTAGGAAATAACTTTTTAAATCTATATCAATCATTCACACAATACTTAGACAAAATAAGTATAACAACCTTAGATGGAGAAACAATTTATGTATCAAAAATTAGGAAAGCATTAACTGTTTCATCACCAACTTTTATGTCTCAACATAAAAAGCGAAAACGTGGTGAGGATATAGAAAAACAAAAACCATGCTTAGAAAATATTTCTTTAGACATAAAGGTTGACCAAAACTCCTTTCTAAATGAAATTCGAGAAGATAAAGCTTTAACAGGAATAAGAAAATTATTAAAAACAGTATGCTCAGAAAATCCTTTAGATCCAAATATCAATAGATCTAATGAAATAGCAAGAATAGAATTAAAAGACCCTTTAAAATTCATAAAAGTAAAACCAATGATTTATACTCCAGAAGACAGAGAGAAATTTGAAAAACAAATCCAAGAACTTTTGGAATTAAAAGTAATTATTCCTAGTAATTCACCACATTCTAGTCCAGCATTTTTAGTAGAAAAAGAAGCTGAGAAAAGAAGAGGAAAAAAGAGAATGGTAATAAAGTTTAAATCTTTAAATAAAGAAACTATTGATGATGGATATTTTATACCAAAGAAAGAAGAATTATTATCACTCATTAAAGGAAAGAAATATTTTTCAAGTTTTGATTGCAAAAGTGGATTTTGGCAAATAAGACTTGATAATGAATCACAAAAATTAACTGCATTTAGCTGCCCTCAAGGACAATTTCAGTGGACAGTTGTTCCATTTGGACTTAAACAAGCACCAGGTATTTTCCAAAGACACATGGATAATATCTTTAAAAAGTATTACAATTTTTGTTGTGTTTATATAGATGATATTTTAATATTCAGTAACGAATTACCAAAATACTATTTAGATATTATTAATATTTTACAAGAATGTAGAAAATCAAGAATACTGTTATCAGAAAAGAAAGCAGTAATTGCTCAACAGAAAATAAAATATTTAGGGTTAGAAATAGAAGATGGAAAACATCATCTACAACCTCATATATTAAACAACATACAAAATTTTCCTAGTATAATCAAAGATAAAAATCAATTACAAATATTTTTAGGATGTTTAACATATGCGGAAGCATATATAAAGAAACTAGCAGAAATGAGAAAACCATTACAAGCAAAACTTAAAAAAGACTATGTATGGCAATGGACTGAAGAAAACGCTAAATACATGGATAAAGTAAAAACATAGATAAAAGATTTACCAACTCTATATCATCCAGGACCAGATGATAAAATGATAATAGAAACAGATGCTTCACATGAATATTGGGGAGCAGTATTAAAAGCAAAAGTTGATGACAAAGATGAATATCTTTGCAGATTTACTTCAGGATCTTTTCAAGGCCTTGAACTAAATTACCATAGTAATGAAAAAGAATATTTGGCTGTTAAAAAGGCTATTAAGAAATTTGCAATATATGTAATAAGTTCAAAATTTATTGTTAGAACTGATAATAAAAATTTTGGACATTTTTTAAGAACTAACATTATAGGTGATTATAAACAAGGAAGACTTATAAGATGGCAACAATGGTTTAACTACTACAAATTTGATGTAGAACATTTACCAGGAAAGAAAAATAGTTTAGCAGATGCTTTAACTAGAGAATTAGCACCTCTAACTATGTTTTTTATGACAGGAATAGATTCACTTGAAATCGAGATCCAGATCAAGGAAAAGGAAATTTTGATTCACGAAACACAGATCAAATGCCTTAAGGAACAATTAGAAGTATTAAAACTCAAACAGAAATTGAGAAACAGGGAAACCATAACTAATCCAAAACTCCATATGGAAAGATCTGAAGAAGAGGAAGCTGGAACTTCAATAGGAACAAAGATGCAGATTGAGGAAACTGTTAGTAATAACCCAGAACCAATCAAAAATTCAGAAAAGAAAAAACAAAAAATGAATTGGGCTGATAAAGCCGAAAAGGAAGACTCAAAAAAGATTTATGTAGTCTATAATGGACTTAATCTAGGAATATATACCAGTTGGCCAGAAGCAAGTAAGGCAGTAAATGAAATTAGTGGAGTTATCCATAGATCCTTTACTAATAGGATTGAAGCAGAAGGAAGCTATAAAAACTTTAGAGTCCCTAAACTCTTAACCCCATTAGAAATAACAAAGAACTATTCTCAAATAGTACAGCAACCAGCAATAGGAACTAGTAGAATGAGGAACCTTGGAACAATTCACAGACCAATAATTTTTAAAGAAGCAATTAATAATTCATTCGAAGAAGAAAAAGAAAGACAAAGAAATTTGACAAAACAGGAATGGATAGGATTATACAACCTAGCTAGAAAAACAACAGAAGAACAACTTGAAAACATGAAGTTCTATACAACAGAAAAGGATTTTCCTTCAGGTAGTAAATTCAATATTTTAGAAGGAGTTGATCCATCATTTGTCTACAAAGCATTCCATGCAGGACGAATAGAAAACATATATCCAGGAAATGAGTTAAAGGAATTAATATACTTTCCTGATAATTTTAAGAAATCTATCAGAAACTTTAAAAGAAAAACCAGGGCTACAGAAAAGCCTATTTACTTAAGATGTTTCAGTTCTTTAATGGATTGGAACCAAGAAATACCAGTAAATCCATATCATTTCATTAAGCTTGGTGTTTCAAGCAGTAAAAGAGAAGTAACTCGCCCAAAGGGCTTGCCAAAAAAGGAATTCAATATTAATGAATTAAACCTCGAAAGAGGACAAATGTTGAGTCAAATCTATCATGAAATAAGAAGAATTAACAATTCTTCAGAAATAAAAGTAAATTACTGTACAAGTAAAACCATTATTACTTCTCAAAGTAATACGGTTATCAATAATGAGGACAGTAAAAAAGTAATTTCCTATGAAACGAACTTCAATTGTAATAATATTGAAGTAAGTGAGGAAACCAAGAAGGTATTTTGCTACTACTCCAAACAGCAATCAACAGATCATCAATGCAATTATTGCATCAAAGGAAAGGTCCACCTATCAAGCTCATCCAGTAGCAGTTCTATGTCGGTAGAACCAACCATGTAGGACCCTCCTCAACAGCTGAAGGCAATAATGTAGATAGCAATAATGTAAGGCGTCTTAACGCCAAATAGGAAAAGGTAGGAATAGTGTATTCCCTCCATTGTAAATAGAGAACCCTTATTCTATAAAAGGGAACTCTTTAGCTCTGGGAAGGACACAACACGAACACCTATCATCTATCTTTTATCTTTCAAGCTTTAAGCTATGTATTCTAAAATCAGGAAGAACTAAGAACCTCTTCAAGGTTACTAGTTCTCTAGTTTGTAATACTACCTGTTAAATAAATAAAAAAGTCCATTTTCTTTCAATTCCAAACTATCTTTCTCATTTTCATTAAAATTAAGTACGGATCTCAGAGGATCAACAGGGTCAAGAGGACTAAGAGCTTGGATCCAGGAGTGAGGCTTAGTTTTTGAAACAAGAAGATAGCAAAGAAGCGGAAGAACGCGGTGGACCCATATTTAGAAACATGTTAGTTTGCAGGTAGAGACTGGTATACCTTGAAATTCCATTAATATTGTTCAAACTCTTTATATTGCATGTGATAATGAATGATGATCGAATTAACATGAAAAGAAATCTGAAACTATACTCTATAGAAGTAAAAGCAGAAAATATTCTGAAAAATCAAGAAAAATTAAAAGATGCAATATATCTAAAACAATCCCTTATCTGTTTTAAAACATCTATAAAAGAAAACTTTGAAAAAAGTATAGGAAGATCTAAAGTAATGGAAAATTTACAAGGACTAATTGATCATTTCACTAAACAAGAACAAAGAAATAATCTAGTAAAAAGAGAGGATAAAGAACACTTAGATTTAGAAACAAGCCTTGAACTAGTACAGATAGACATAGAAGAATATAAGGAAATTATAGAACTAAGTCGTTGGATAGAACAAGAATTAGGAGAAAATAACTCTGAAACCCAATAAGAAAACCATGACTAATATAGAATATTTTGAAGGAAAATATATGGAATTATTAAAGGAATATTTTGACCATGAAAGCTATGAAATATGTTTAGAAAATTTTCTAAGGTTTGACACCTTATTAGATTATTACACAGATTATGTTTCTAGTATACTATTTTTAATAAACCACCCAGTAGGAAGAATATTGAGAAATTAGTTTATACAAAAATTTGTACAAGTAAATAAAGAAGAATTTGATAATTTAATCTTTGGATTCTACTTATTCAAAGAACAAATAGGAAGATAAGTAACTGAAACTTAAAACAAAATTCAGACGAAAATTGGTATCAGAGCCAAGTTATTAACAAATAGGAAGCGTTATCATGATCAAGGATTCTCACAGTGTGATCTGTGGCGAAGCATTGGCTCTTACCTTGACATGTCCGAACAGTTATCTGTGGGTTGCAACAAGTCGAGAGGCTGTTGTTGTTAAATGCTTACCTATGGTTATCATTATGGCCACCACTGTGCTAAAGGCGTAACCCCGCTGAGCAGTGTCTGACGTAATTGGTATCAGAGCCTAGAAATTAAGAAAAAAGATGTATAAAATAAGGTATACTCAACCAAATTCAAGCAGGAAAATGAATTATTTAAAATACTACAAAGAAGAAACAATAGAATTAATATTACAAATTAAAGAAATAACTAAAGAATTACCTTAGGAAATAAAACAATTAATAATCTACAAAGTACTCTATAATTATAATAAAGATTTAACATGGTTACACCATAAATAAAAATGCTTACAGAAACACAAATTAATAATTTAAAAGAATTAATTAATCTAATCAGAAATACAGAAAATAATAAAGAATTTAATAAAGACTTTATAGGAATGTTTTTAGCATGTTTAGAAATAAAAATGAACAAACTAATTTTATCACAAGAACAAACAGAGACCTTAAAAGAAAAAATAGAACAATTAGAAAACATAAAGACAAAAGAAAATTTTATAAAGGAATTTAAAGTTTTTATAAAATTTATTCTAGAAAAATTAATAGAAAATATTTAAAAGAAATAATCCTTTCCAAAAACTACTATAAGAGATCATTTTTGATAAAAAAAACCACTTATGGGTACAAAAATGCAATTTGTTCCTCCAAAAGGTACATTTAAGACAAATACCCTTCTATTTTCCTGCCTTTATTTAATTCTTGAAAGATCGGAAAGGACTTGTATGAAGATAATAAATGAAATGTTGTATTTAAATTTTAATATGGGTTCGAGGGCAAAATCATCATGTTCTGACTTTGTTCTTGGAAGATTATGGTTGAAGGTTCGACATTTTGTTCTCCAAATTCTTATCATAATAGAGTGTTATTTTTGTGTTAAATTTTCCCACGCAGTATTTGATCTAATATAAGTTCTCAAAATGAAATCTAATCTAGTAACATTTTAATGCCTTGTTTACACTATTTGTGACAGATAAATAAATAAATTTTATTTGATCTAATATAATTTTGTTTTTTCTTTCTTTTTTAACGCTGTTTATACTTACAATGAAAAGATGTAGTAATAGATAGATAAATAAATAAATAAAAAGATTATAAATATTTTTTAAAAATAAATTATTTAATTTTTAATTAATAATTAAATAATAAATTATAAATGTTACAGTACCTTTAAAATTTAATAAGAATTTTAAAAAATCTCGCATTTTTTAAAATATTTTTACGAGAAAAAATGTTTGAAATGATTTCATTTTAAGATTGGCAAGAGTTCGACGATTGATTTAGCTTAAATAAAAAAAAATATATAATAATGTATTTTTAAAATATGATTCAAGGACATATAATTTATTTAAATAAGCAAAATAGGTGGGATGCACATAGGGGCTTATTTCTTGCATAGCCTTATTTTTAATACAATTTTTGTATATTTTTGACTAATTTTTGACATATTTTTTATTCTAGACCTAGATATAGATTTTTTTTTTTATTGAGTTACTATTTTGAAGACTGAAAACATGAATTCAAGTAATTTGATTGAAGACAAAAATACAATGTTAGAATTAATTCAGGCAAAAAAAGAAAGCCCAAAAAAAGGTAGTTATCATCAGTGCTATTACCAAAACAATGAAAAATGATATTTGTGCTTTTGTCAATTTAAATTTATTTATGTCTTATAATTAAATTATTTGATAATATTACGATTTTAAAGAATTAATGCAAATTTATGATTCTAAAAATATATTTAACACAAAAGAAAGAAGAAAAAAAATTAACAATTAAACATTGTCCATGGCCTTTAAAACTGTTGCTTTTACAAAATAATAAAACGTGAATACCTAACACTAGAACTATACAACTCTCACATTACATAAAATCTAAAATGAATCAATAATACTACTGGGCATACATTCTTCTATCTATTCCTATTTTGAATGAATTGATAGTAGTACAAATATTTGCTACCACTAGCCCTCAAAATTTTAATAGTAGTGATTATAGTTATTGAAAAATCCAAATAATGGTACATTTACAAATTGATTGACTATAAGTTGTAGAATGTTAGTATAGATAGCCTTCATGTGTCAATGAAAAAGAATATTGAAAACGCACGTCAATGTACTTAAATTTAGAAGTGAATTTAACCATAGTGATAAAATTAAGCTTACTTTGAATGATAAATCAACTATATTTTGTTGCGTGGCCTAGGTAAACAATAGCAAAATAAAATTCGTGCACTTTCTAGTGCTAGAAGTCGTTTAGAAAGCTCTTTAAACCACTTATGACGGTACTATCCAAATTAACGACTAAAACATTAGTTGGCTTATTCATGATTATGAATTCTAAAAAAATGGAGTCTAATGAAACTATCATGAGCATGTATGCATAGATTTACTAACATTGTGAATAAGTTGTGTTTGTTAAGTAAGATATGTGTGTTTGTTAGGTAATATATTCATAAATGAAAAATTGGTGAGCAAAAAAGCTTACCAAGAAGAAGGCTAGCCAAGAGCATATGGAATTGAAGAATCCAATGCTCTTAACACACTCCAACTTGAAGAGCTCAATGGAACCCTAAAATATGAGCTAGTTATTGATAAATATGATGAATGGATGAAAACAAGAAGAAATACAACATTACTCTCAAGGATCAAAAGAACCTTGACTTAGCCCTTTACACAAAGAAGAAAGGGAAGAAGTACAAGAACTTCGAGAAAGACTTCTAATAAAAAAGAAAAAAGAGTTCATAAGTCATCATGAATGCAACAAATTAGGACATATGAAGTACGAGCATCCACAAAGAAAAAGAAGAATAAATGAAAGACATATAAGCTATTTGAGATTATGGTGAGACAGTTAGCTAATAAGATGAGGAAAATGTGGTAGCTTATGTAAAGTTTCATGTTTTGAACAAATTGATGAAGTAAAAGAAAATACTTTTTATGATGAATTACGGAGATGTTTGAGGACTTGCATATTTTAAATTAAACTTCTCTTTAAAAAAATGGACTTAAAAAGAAATTAAAAATTCTCTCTTCTTATTTGGAAGAATATTTTTTTTAGATTAAACAACACGATATTAATTTTATTTAGATAATATTAAACAATACAAAGGCAATAAGCCCGACCAAGAATCACACAAGAAAAACATATCAATAACAAGAAGTCTCATAATTATTAAAAAGCCACTAAAGCCCCTACAACCAAGAAGGTTGCTGCTCTTGCTAAAAACTTTGCAGATTAAGACCCAATCACGTCGAGTACTACCATTAATAGCACATGGTTCAAAATCTTATGGTGAAAAATGACAAAATTTCTTCTTTTCCAAATCCTTCAAAAATCAATAACAATTAATCCCAATATTATTGCATTGGATCGAGCTCGAAGCTAATGAAGAAAGTGTTTATAAAATTCTAAGAATAAGCCATGACCAAAAAGATGAAAAGTAAATTCAGGACAAAGTGTAGACAATATAGAATGAATACTAGGACAAACAACCAACAAATGAGCCACAGTCTTAGCAGGTGACTTACTAAGTAGGCAAGAAGTAACCTTAATAGGACAATGGTGCTCCAAAAGAGAATGACAGACTGCAATAGCATTATGAAGGCACCTCCAGATAAATTGTTGGACCTTTGAGGGTTCCTTGATCTTCCAAACAAACTTCCTCACTAGCTTATCTATTGGACTACTAGTTCCACTCAAAGGCCTACCAATAACTACACATGCAAGTCGATAAGCAATCCAAACAAAAAAGACTTCACTGACGCAGGATGCCAAACCAACTTGTCAAACTTAATCGTTGCATAAATGTGTATAAATAAAATACATGATGCCTCATTATTTGAAAAACATGTCTCACTTTGTGGACATCCCTTGGGCCATGGTCAGCAACTAATAAATCTTAAACCCAAGTAACCTCAAGCACTTGTGAAGACTGAATTCGAAACCTAGGAAGACTAGGAACCCAGCCAACAGCACATTAAAAGCCTCAACAAATCCCCTCCACGTCCAAGAAGGAGAATATCCCAACCCAGCTGTAACAAACGAATCTGTCCAAAAATACCATCTTTTATAAATTTGTGCAAGAAAGGAATAGGGGTGCTGCATAATACACCAACATTGTTTGGCGATTATTGCAAGATTGAAAGCCCTCAAATCTTTAAAGCCCAAGAAGCCAGATTTACATACCACACAAAGTTTTTGCCAAGTTAACCAATGAATTTGACGTTGAACCTGACCAAAAATTTTGCATAGCAGACTCTAGATTACTACATAAACCAACTCCTAAGAGAAAGCATTGCATATCAAAATTAGGCATTGCACATGCCACTGGTTATTGAAGAAGTTAAAAATGAGAGAGATGATGCTTTGTAATAATATGAATCTTAAGAGAAATATTTTAGCAATCTTATTGAGATGCAAAAAAATAAGGTATTTAAAAAGAAAATGATTGATTGAAATGACACTCTTGAAAAATTTTGCAAAATGAATTAAATCTTGGAATTACATTATTAGAACTCAAATATGTATTTTTAACATGAGTGGTTTTGGTTATATGCCTCTACAAAACAAAGTAAAAGTTCTACAAGTCTTTATATATGATTGTGCTCGATTAAAATAAATATATATATTTATTCATGCATCACTATGTATAATTTTTTGTTATTTAGTCTTAGTGTTCCATAGTGTGAATTGTAGGTGAGTACTTGACAAAGGAATTCATGTAAGTCATTTCCACTAAAATGGTGTCCATGCCTAAGATATTGCATTATCAAAAGTGTACCCCTCAATTGCAACGTGATGTAGTGGCTTAATTTATTTACAAATGAATGCGGCTCTTTAAAATTAGAGATGATAAAAATGCATTGGACGAGGTCACAAGTTATATGTAAATTTTCACAAAATATATTAAATGCTCAAATAACTTATTGCACCAAACATATACAAGTTAAGCAAGTTTTAAAAATCGTAAATTAAGGATACCATCTCTTATTTGAAAAACCTCTTATATGAAAAACAATATAATATAATTTATAAGCAATTCTCATCGTTGAATTGTCCAAGTAATCTTTAAATTTTATACATTCTATATTTTTTTTTATTATTTTTCTTATAATTTGATATATATATATATATATATATATATATATATATATATATATATATATATAATTTTCATGCTTTAATTTTCTTATTTTTCACTAAATAATTTAGTTCATTTACCATTTAATTTTCTTATATTTAGTCTAAATGTAAGATCAATTTAAAATTAAACTTCAAAGATATAAAAATGTAACGAGATCATGTAAAATTTTTAAAATAATGAAAAGGACTAAATTAAAGCGAGCAAAGTAAGTTGACCAAAGTGTATTATGTGAATAAATTTAGGGACTATTTATGCAGTTTAGCCTTTCTTATAATGAGATTTTTAATTATTTTTTTTTGGAAACTTACCTCAATTGCACCATTAAAATTTATAAAAATAAAAATAACACATTAATAATATCAAAAGTAGTTTAACTAGTAGGAGTTCAACGTTAACTAAGGTCTAACTTGCCAAAGTTTGAGCATATTTAACTAGTCGGATATTAATATTAAATGAGAATTAATTGGCTAGAGTTTAACTTGAATAACATACAACTAGTTGTTGTTCAATATGTAGTGTTTGGACTAGGTTTTTTTTGTAGTAAAAATATATAAGTTGGAGATAGGAAATATTATTTTTATGGTTCTAAGTTTTAAAAGGTGTTATAAATATTATTTTTCCTTTTATTCATATCATATTACATGAATAACCATATTTTCCCTCTCAACTAGACAAATTTAAGGCTTTAACGACATATTTGGTATACTATACTGAATAGATTAAATATAAATGTATGTAATCGAATTATATTATAATTCATCGTATAGTATTTCATGACAATTTGTATAATATAGTCAGTTAAATTGATGATAAATAATGTAATAAAATAAATATATTTAAATTAGGATATAATTTATTTTATGTAATTTACATAAATATCAAAATAATCTTTATAAAAAATTTATTTAAATTAATCTGTAAATTATTCTTATATTTTTCTTACATTTTAAGATAAAAATATTAATTTTAATGTGATATGAAAAAAATAAGTCAAGATACATAATTATAGGATAAAAAATTTAAACAGATTAAGCTAAGGGACTAATACGATTTTGACCTACATTCTTAGTAGGTCAAAGTTTAAACTTAATTGTCTAATTTTATTATGTATAATATGATATATTTTTAAAACTAAACACTTATTATCCAAAAATTATGCAATTAAGATCCTTAACAATATTTAACAAATATGGCTTAAAGTATAAACACTTTTTACTACCTAAATTAAGTAATTCAATTCAATTAAAGGTCTAATCGACAAATATCTCAGGCGTATTTTCTCTTCAGTAAGAGAACAAATTCCAATTTACATGGCTAAAGCTTCAAACTTCTCTTCCTTGCATGAATGGTATTTAGCATTTATCAAAAAAATTTGCTTCTAATATTCTCATCTTCTTCTCTAGTTTATCATCTTGTGGTCTAAATTTGGTTCGCTATCAAGATTGTTTAGCAGTTTGATATAATTCCAATTATTTAATTTAGGCTAATAATTGCTGTTGTTAGACTTTCTCAACAACAATAATTTTTGGTGCTAATGATTTTCACTTGTGGGAGTCCTGAAACATCAAATATATTAATAAACAACTATGGAATTTTCTTACTATTGGTAATGAGGAGAAGAAAATAGTAAAGTCAAAAATGGGGAAGTTAGAGGTTCAAAAGGGTGTCATGACTACGACGAGTATTACCTTAACTTCAATCGTATTTGCTAAAATCTTAGGTGAGTTATCTTATACTACAAAAATTAAGGGCAAGGAAGCAGCTCTAAACATCCTTTCAAGTCCCAAATCCAAATGAGTGATCTTCGTTGGATATGCCAAGCTTCTATGAAAATCCACATATACAAGCCTAGTCGAGTAATTTTACCTAATTTCATTATTGTGGTTGACAATTTTAAAACCACAATATTATTGGATATTATATATACACACAACACACACACACACACACACACAAACGTGATGGATAGGAAAATTACCAAATATGTGTAGTTCTATTAGATTGGTCCATGTCGATTTTGAATAAGAAAATTATTAAAAACAGTATGTTCAGAAAATCCTTTAGATCCAAATATTAACAGATCTAATGAAATAGCAAGAATAGAATTAAAAGACCCCTTAAAGGTCATAAGAGTAAAACCAATGATTTATACCCGAGAAGACAGAGAAGAATTTGAAAAACAAATTCAAGAACTTTTGGAATTAAAAGTAATTATTTCCAGTAATTCACCACACTCTAGTCCAGCATTCTTAGTAGAAAAAGAAGCTGAGAAAAGAAGAGGAAAAAAGAGAATGGTAATAAATTTTAAAGCTTTAAATAAAGAAACAATTGATGATGGTTATTTCATACCAAAGAAAGAAGAATTATTATCATTAATTAAAGGAAAGAAATACTTTTCAAGTTTTGATTGCAAAAGTGGATTTTGGCAAATAAGACTTGATAATGAATCACAAAAATTAACGGCATTCAGTTGCCCTCAAGGACAGTTCCAGTGGACAGTAGTTCCATTTGGACTTAAACAAGCACCAGGTATTTTCCAAAGACACATGGATAATATCTTTAAAAAATATCACAATTTTTGTTGTATTTACATAGATGATATTCTAATATTCAGTAACGAATTACCAAAACACTATTTAGACATCATTAATGTTCTACAAGAATGTAGAAGATCAGGAATAGTGTTATCAGAAAAGAAAGCAGTAATTGCTTAACAAAAAATAAAATATTTAGGGTTAGAAATAGAAGATGGAAAACATCATCTACAACCCCATATATTAAATCACATACAAAACTTTCCCAGCATAATCAAAGACAAAAATCAATTACAAAGATTTTTAGGATGTTTAACATATGCTGAAGCATATATAAAGAAATTAGCAGAAATGAGGAAGCCATTACAGGCAAAACTTAAGAAAGATTATGTTTGGCAATGGACTGAAGAAAACACCAAATATATGGATAAAGTAAAAGCACAAGTAAAAGATTTACCAACTCTATATCATCCAGGACCAGATGATAAAATGATAATAGAAACAGATGCTTCACATGAATATTGGGGAGCAATATTAAAAGCAAAAGTTGATGACAAGGATGAATATCTTTGCAGATTTACTTCAGGATCTTTTCAAGGCCCTGAACTAAATTACCATAGTAATGAAAAGGAATATTTGGCTGTCAAAAAGGCCATTAAGAAATTTGCAATATATGTAATAAGTTCAAATATTGTTAGAACTGACAGTAAAAATTTTGGACATTTTTTAAGAACTAACATTTCAGGTGATTACAAACAAGGAAGATTAATAAGATGGCAGCAATGGTTTAACTACTACAAATTCGATGTAGAACATTTACCAGGAAAGAAAAATTGTTTAGCTGATGCTTTAACTAGAGAATTAGCACCTCTGACTATATTTTTCATGACAGGAATTACAGGAACTTACAAAGCAGGAACAAAATCAACAGGAATGGATTCCCTCGACATGGAGATTTTGATAAAGGAAAAAGAAATTTCAATACATGAGACATAAATCAAATGCCTCAGAGAACAACTAGAGGTATTAGAACTCAAAAGGAAACTACAAAACAGAGAAACCATCACTAACCCAGAACTCCACATGGAAAAATCTGAAGGAGAAGAGGAAGTTGGAACAAAGATGCAGATTGAAGAAACTGCCAGCAACAACCCAGAACCAATAAAAAATTTAGAAAAGAAAAAACAAAAAATGAATTGGGCTGATGAAGCCGAAAAGGAAGACTCAAGAAAAATCTATGTAGTCTACAATGGACCTAATCCAGGAATCTACACCAGTTGGCCAGAAGCAAGTAAAGCAGTAAATGGAATCAGTGGAGTCATCCACAGATCCTTCACAAACAGGATAGAAGCAGAAGGAAGCTATAAAAATTTTAGAGTCCCTAAACTCATCACACCAGCAGAAATAACCAAGAACTATTCCCAAATAGTACAACAACCAGCAATAGGAACCAGTAGGATGAGGAACCTTGGAAAAATTCATAAACCAATAATTTTCAGAGAACCAATTAATAATTCTTTCGAAGAAGAAAAAGAAAGGTACAGAAACTTGACTAAACAAGAATGGCTAGGACTATACAACCTTGCTAGAAAAACAACTCAGGAACATATTGAAGACATGAAGTTCTACACCACCGAAAAGGATTTCCCCTCAGGTAGTAAATTTAATATTTTAGAAGGAGCTGATCCAATATTTACTTATAAAACATTTTATGCAGGACTTATTGAAAATATATATCCAGGAAATGAGTTAAGAGAATTAATTTATTTTCCTGATAATTTCAAAAAAGCCATTAGAAATTTTAAAAGAAAAACCAGGGCTGCAGAAAAGCCTATTTACATAAGATGTTTCAGTTCTTTAATGGATTGGAACCAAGAAGAACCAGTAAGTCCTTATCATATTATTAAGCTTGGTGTTTCAAGCAACAAAAGAGAAGTAACTCGCCCTAAGGGCTTACCAAAAAAGGAATTCAATACTGGTGAATTGGACCTCGAAAAAGGACAAATGCTAAGCCAGATTTATTATGAAATTAGAAGAATTACTAATTCTTCAGAAATAAAAGTAAATTATTGTACAAGTAAAACCATAATTACTTCTCAAAGTAATTCGGTTATCAGTAAAGAAGACAGTGAAAAAGTAATTTCCTATGAAGCAAACTTCAACTGTGGCAACATTGAAGTAAACGAAGAAACAAAATTGGCATTTTGCTACTATGCAACACAGCAATCAGCTGATCACAAGTGCAATTATTGCATCCGAGGAAAAATTCCACTACAAACAAGCTCATCCAGTAGCAGTTCAATGTCGGCAGAGCCCACTCAACCAAACATGTAGGACCCTCCTCAACAGCTAAAGGCAATAATGTAAGACAGCAATAATGTAAGGCGTCTCAACGCCAAATAGGAATAGTGTATTCCCTCTATTGTAAATAGAGAACCCTTATGCTATAAAAGGGAACTCTTTAATTCTAGAGAGGACATCAGGAAAGGACCACAACCATCTATCACCCCTCAAGCTTTAGATCAGGAATACTACGATCAACACACTAGGAAATAACACAACCAATTAAGCTTTAAGCTATGTATCCTGAAACCAGGAAGAACTAAGAACCTCTTCAAGGTTACTAGTTCTCTAGTTTGTAATATTACCTGTTAATAAATAAAAAGTCCATTCAATTCCAAACTATCTTTCTCATTTTCATTAAAATTAAGTACGGATCTCAAAGGATCAGCAGGGTCAAGAGGACTAAGAGCTTGGATCCAGGAGTGAGGCTTAGTTTTTGAAACAAGAAGATAGCAAGGAAGCGGAAGAACGCGGTGGACCCATATTTACAAAACAGGTAAATCTACAGGTAGAGACTAGTATTCCTTGAAGTTTCATTAATATTGTTTAAACTATTTTATACTGCACATAATCATGAATGATGAACGAATAAACATGAAAAGGAAATCTGAAACTATTCTCTATAGAAGTAAAAGTAGGAAATATTCTGAAAATCAAGAAAAATTAAAAGATGCAATATATCTAAAACAATCACTCATTTGTTTTAAAACATCCATAAAAGAAAACTTTGAAAAAAGTACAGGAAGATCAAAAGTAATAGAAAATCTACAAGGATTAATTGATTATTTCACTAAACAAGAACAAAGAAATAATTTAATAAAAGAACAGGATAAAGAACACTTAGAATTAGAAGCAAGTTTCGAACTTGTACAATTGGATATAGAAGAAAACCAGGAAATTATAGAACTAAGCCGTTGGATAGAACAAGAATTAGGAGAAATCAACTCTAAAACTCAACCAGAAAATAATGATTAGTATAGAACACTTTGAAAGAAAATACTTAGAATTACTAGATGAATACATGGATAATGAAGACTATGAAACATGTTTAGAAAATTTTACAAGGTTTGATACCTTATTAAGCGATTATACTGATTATGTCGCCAGCATATTACATCTAATAAACCATCCAGTAGGAAGAATATTAAAAGATTATTTTAAACATTATTTTGTACAAGTAAATAAAGAAGAATTTGACAATTTAATCTTCGGATTTTATTTATTCCGAGAACAAATAGGAAGATAAGTAATAAGCAACTGAAGCTTTTGAATTCAGCCCCCGATTTGGTATCAGAGCCAAATAAAAAGTAATCTTAAAATCAAAACAAAACAAAAAATCATTATAAATAAAATGCTTACAGAAATACAAATTAATAACTTAAAAGAATTAATTAAATTAATCCGAAATACAGAGAATAATAAAAATTTAATAAAGATTTTATAGGACTATTTTTAGCATGTATGGAAATAAAAATGAATAAAATAATCTTATCACAAGAACAAACAAGAATTTTAAAAGAAAAATTAAAATTTTTAGAGGAAATAAAAATAAAAGAAAATTTTATAAAGGAATATAAAATTTTTATGAATTATATTTTAGAAAAATTAGTAGAAAACATATAAAAGATATAATTTTTTCCAAAGAATTACTACAAAAGACCATAAGTGCAAGAATGTCATATGTAAGGTCCCTTTTAGACAATTACCCATAGTCTTATGTAAATTATTTTTTTGTTGATTTTGAATTTGGGATGTGTAGGCGTACATTTTTAGTAAGTTGCTTACGTGATATTTTTATTTTAATTTTGGCCTTTGTACTCGTGGTAAAGATAATTGTAAGGTTTTGAATTATGCACAGCATTAATTTCATTTCTAAGGTGGGGTAAATGAACCAGAGTTTGGAAACGTGGATAGCTAGAGTTTCAATTTCATTAGAACATAACACCATGATTATACAGATTTATGGATTCACTTCCTAAAGAACCTTCTATTTTGGGCAAACACCTTAAATAGGCCCTTTTATGTGGCTAATTGCAAATTTATACCCCATAGTGAATTTCTTGCAAAATAAGTCCCTTACATAAGAAATGAAAAGTATGAAATACCTTACAAAAATTTATAATACCTTACAAAAGAAATAAAAATCTGTAAAAACTTACAAAGTTGGGATCCAAAAGCTATAACTCGAGAATGAGAGTCAAGAATTCATTCAAACAATCCTATCCTTATGCCACCATACGCTATTATGGCTTGGGAGTGAGAACACCCTTCCTTTGAACCTAGAAGCCACATCTAATCAAGTGGGAAATCAGAAGCTATAACTCTAGAATGAAAGTCAACAACTCATTCAAACAATCCTAGCTTTGCGTTAAGAAGCGATCTCTATCGTGCTTTACTATAGCTTAGGAGCCAAACCTAGTAGCCCCACCTAGCCAAAGTTAGGATCCAATAAGCTACACTATCTAGAGTTCAAGTTAAAAGTTGGGACAAGCTTGAGGCAAGAACATAGTCTCACCTCCTTCATACCCAAGGACATCGTATACTTAGAACTTAGAACCAAAAGTGACTACAACCAACTTTATTTGTCAGTAAACACCCATAGGGTAACCCAATCCTGGGATTTGTATCAGCTACCTGGGCTAGAAACTCATCTTGAATAATTGTCCTAACATCAAGAGCTATCCCTTTTCCAATACAATATAATATTCTTGCGTATTGATAACCAATTTCAGTAGAGTGGTTGGAAGGGAGCAGATTAGTACAAACCATACGATTAAGGATTCTATAAAAAGGCTTGAATTCACTGGGTATGTACAAACTCTTGAGATTCATACCTAAGTTAGGTGACCCAGCTAATTCAGTCAATGAATCCTCATTTGACACATCAAACTTGTCAATATCAAAAGTAGGATCACCTAGGTTCGTAATCCCAAGAAACTCATTAATGGAAGCAGCAGAAATATCTAAAACCTTATTTTGAATAAATATCTTATAACTCATTGGTCCAAGATTCCGTATTTCCATATCAACATTTGCGTATAATTCCTAACCAGTGCAGGACAACATAATTTTTTCGGAGTAAACAACGACTCTCAGCCAAAATTTCTAACCACCCTAGTAACTCCTACCTCATGTACGTCATTCCAGTTTACACCACATTCAATTAAAATGGGGCATTTAGAGAAAGTGTTTCGATACCTCAATTGTGAATCCTTTTGCCACCATTGTGAACTGAGTGGTGTTGGTGTACCTGTTGAAAGAGTGCGTCGTCGGGATGCCATTTCCACCGAAAGAGTGCCTGAGAATGTGTTTGGTTGGTGGGAAAAGGAGGGAAAAAGAAGATGTGGGGGTTTCAAATTTTTTAAAAAAATGAGGGATTTTTGGTGGGTAATGATGCAAGAATGTTGTTGTAAATCAAGTGTGGAGTGATTTGGGCTGAAAAAGGTGTGATTTTGATGGATTTTTTGAAAAAGGATGAGTGGGGGACGAGAAAATCGTTCGGGTGTCGCAAAAGTGGGAGGAGAAAAACTACTCGGGTATATAAACTGTACCCGCTCGATCGATCAATATCTCACTCATTCGATCAAAATTCAACATAGATTGATCGAGTTCTTTACTGATCGATCGATATTCAACTCTTTTTTTTTTTTTTTAAATTTATCATTCAAATCATAAGAAAGAAGAAAATAAAGAAAAACAACACAAACACTCTATTACCTATAATGATATGTGACATGTACTTAGAATGATATATATATTTGAACTCCACAAATATGTCAAGTAAGTTATCTATGATGAAGCTTGAGAGAAAAAAAAATTATATCAAAAGAAAAGCTATTGATTTTTTTGTTTTGTTTTGTTTTTTGTTTTTTAAATTTCTTTTGGCTGTTTCTTTTTGTGCATTTTTTAATTTTTTTTTGCATAAGCCGTAAACCTAGTATGATGACTTTCACACTAGTTGTGAGGTAGCCCTCTCCGCTTACTACGATAGCTGCACATATTACAGTAGGTAGCCCTCTCATTACTAGGTGCCTCTTTATGATATGATATTTTGAAAAAAAGTTAGTGAGTCTTTCAAAGTTTATCATAGATCTCAAGTATAACATACATGTGTATTCAGTTAGTGTGTGAATAAGTTCATGCAACATAATCATCATAAGTGAATAATGTAGATGTGTTTACAGGTTGGAATAATAGAGTAAAAAAGAATGAAATAAGAAGAGGTTGTGTGTGTGTGAGTATTATATGAATCTATTATCCCTTTTTTTTTAAATAAGAAAAAAAATGTCTACTCTATTTGACAGATTCTTAAGACGTTTTTAAGAGTTTCAAATCTTGTGTGTCAAGAGCCTTAGTGAACATGTCAGCTAACTGTCTTTTAGTGGAAAGAAATTCAAGTGTTAAAACCTTTTCCTCAACAAGTTCTCTAATGAAATGATGTCTGATGTCTATGTGTTTTGTTCGGGAATGTAGTACAAGATTCTTCGATATGCATATAACACTAGTGTTATCACAGTATAAAGGAATGGTACCTTGTTTAAAACCGTACTCATTTAGTATGTTCTTCATCCATAGGAGTTGTATGCATAAGCTACCTGCTGTAATATATTCGGCCTCAGCAGTAGATAAAGATATTGAATTTTGTTTCTTGTTGTGCCAGGATACAAGGTTATTTCCAATGTAAAAGCAACCACATGAGGTGCTCTTTCTTTCATCTTGGCTTCCTGCCCAATCTGCATCTGTATATCCACTAATCTCACAAGTTGTGTCATTTGTAAACCAGATTTCAAAATTTTTAGTTCCAGAAACATACCTGATAATTCTTTTAACATGTTCTATGTGTGATTCCTTAGGATTTAATTGATATAGTGCACACACACCCACACTATAACAGATATCAGGTCTACTAGCTATGAGATATAATAAACTCCTTATTATGCTCCTATAGAGTGTTTGGTCAACACTTTTACCTGATTCATCCTTTGAAATTTTGACACTTGTACTTATAGGAGTTCTCAGATATTTTCTTGACTCAAGTCCAAATTTTTTAATCAGATTACATGCATACTTGGTTTGAGAGATAAAAATGCCTTCATTTGTTTGGTTAATTTGCAAACCAAGAAAATATGTAAGTTCACCCATCATAGACATTTCAAATTCACAAGACATGACATGTACAAAGTTTTCAACAAGTGATGTGGCTGTTGACCCAAACACTATATCTTCCACATATATTTGTGCTATGAATATATCCTCCTTGGCACTCTTAATAAAGAGAGTTTTACCAACTCCCCCTCGTACAAAACCATTGTCTCAAAGGTAAGTTGTAAGCCTCTCATACCAAGCTCTAGGAGCTTGTTTTAGACCATAGAGAGCCTTATTGAGTTTATAAACATGCTTGGGAAACTTTGGATCGATAAAGCCTTTAGGTTGTTCCACATAGACCTCCTCTTCATTTAAAAAACCATTTAGAAACACAGATTTTACATCCATTTGATATAGTTTAAATTTCATGTAGCAAGCAATGGCAAGTAAGATCCTAATTGATTTTAGCCTAGCTACAGGTGCAAAGGTTTCATCAAAATCAATTCCTTCAACTTGTTTGTATCCTTGAGTGACTAACCCAGCTTTGTTTCTAATTACAACATCATGTTCATTATATTTGTTTTTGAAAACCCATTTGGTTCCTATGATGTTTTTGTCATGTGGTTTAGGTACTAAAGTCCATACATCATTTTTTGTAAATTTTCCTAATTCTTCCTGCATGGCATTTAACCATTATTCATCTTTCAATACATCATCTACATTCTTAGGCTCTATTTGTGAAATATAACAGAGATAAGTTATCTCACATACCTGACGTCTCCTAGTTACCATGCTTGCATTTGGATCTCCAATAATGTTTTCAACGGGGATGATTTTTGGAGGTGCGTGTTGGTCTTTGTATGAGATCATTTGAAACAACTTCATCTTTTAATTCAATGCCTTTTATCTCTAAGTTGGAAGTTTCATCTTTTTGTGGGTCACTAGGCACATTGATATCCAATTCTTCATCCTGTATATTTTTTAATTGAGTACTAGTACCTACATCATCAATAGTCATATTAATAGATTACATCATTGTGTTAGTTCTCAAGTTAAAGACTCTAAAGACACGACTAGTCAAAGAATAACCAAGAAATATACCTTCATCACTCCTAGTATCAAATTTACCTAATTGTTCACGGTCCCTGAGAATATAATATTTACTACCAAATACATGCAGATGTTTTAAGTTTGGTTTCTTACCTTTCCATATCTCATATGGAGTTTTATTCGTACCTGGGCGTAGATAAACACGATTCATGATATAGCATGCAGTACTTACTGCTTCAGCCCAAAACTTCTTTGAGATTTCCTTTGCATGCAGTAGGACACGTGCCATTTCTTGTATCACTATGTTCTTTCTTTCAACTACACCATTTTGTTAAGGGGTGATTGGTGCTGAAAATTCATGATTGATTCCATGCTCCTTGCAAAATTCAGCAAATTTTGTATTTTCAAATTCCTTCCCATGATCAGTCCTTAGTCTCATAATGTTGATTATTTGATTTCCTATTTCAACCTGCACTTTGAGACAAAAAGAACTAAAGACATCAAATGCATCAATTTTTCTCTCAGAAAATTTACCCAAGTGAAACGAGAATAATCGTAAACTGTAACAATGATATATTTCTTTCCACCCAAACTTTCAGTTCTTATAGGACCCATTAAGTCAATATGAATCAACTCAAGTATCCTACTTGTATTAATTCCTTTAAGTTTCTTATGAGGATTACGAGTTTGTTTGCCAAGTTGGCATGATCCACAAAATATTTTGTCAGTTTCAGAAAGTTTAGGTAGACCACGCACAATTTCTTTTCTACTCAAATTCACCAAGTTATTAAAATATATGTGTCCCATCTTTTGGTGCCATACAGTTATAGAATCACTATGAGCAAGATAACAGGTAACAGTAGGTGCTATATCAATGCAGTAACAGTTGTCATGAGATCTAGTTCCTCTAAGCATGCATTCACCATTAGGATTAGTTACAATGCAATGACTGTTGGTAAATTGCACACTATAGTATTTATCACAAATTTGACTGATACTTATTAGGTTTGCTTTAAGTCCATCAACGAATAAAACATCATCTAGTTTAGGTATACCATCTACCTGAATTGTTCCTTTTTCGATAATTCTGGATTTTTTCCCATCACCAAAAGTAACTGTTCCTTCCTTATATTCTTCAAATGTTTTAAATAGGGAACGATTACCTGTCATGTGTCTAGAACATCCACTATCAAAGTACCATGCAGTGGTAGACGTAGCCTTAAATGCTATGTGAGCTACAAAACAATATATTTCAGATTTATTGACCCACCCCTTCTTAATTTTGGCTTGTTTTATTGGGGGGGGTTCTAGATGTATCTACTTCACATGTCCTAGAAGAGTTAAACTGTGTTCTCATATGTTTAGTTCTTGATCTATATAAGTGAGCATAATTATAATTCCCATAATATGATTCATGCATGTTATGATCACTCCACTTAGAATTCAATAGTATTCTGCACTTAAGTCTAATATGTCCCTTTCTACCATAGTAATGACAAGTGGGAACAAATTTAGCAGTGGATGCTTGTGTTATGTGAACATTTTGTAAAGAGGGAAGATTAGATGATTTAACAAACTCTGTTTTTGATGATGATGGTGTAGAGTGCTCATCCACATAGCCTAATCCTCTCTTGTCTCCAAAAGGCTTTCCGAGATCAAGGACTTTATTTAATCTTTTAGCTCCAATTGTCAACTTGTTCATAGTTTCCTTTGATTGCTCTAATTCCCGCACAAGCTTTGAATTTTCTTATTTGATACCTGCAAGACTTAAACTTAATTGATCAACATGCTCAGACAATTCAACTTTCTCTTTTTCTAGAATTGACAAATTAATGTCTTGTGATTTGATTTTATCATTTAGTTTTGTCACAAATATGAGAAGTTTATTTTAATTTAACACTTAATTTTGGTATTGATTGTAGTTATTGAAAAATCCAAATAATGGTACATTTACAATTGATTGACTATAAGTTGTGGAATGTTAGTATAGATGGACATCATGTGTCAATGAAAAAGAATATTGAAAAAGCACGTCATTGTACTTAAGCTTAGAAGTGAATTTAACCATAGTGATAAAATTTAGCTTACTTTGAATACTAAATCAGCTATATTTTGTTGCGTGGCCTAGATAAACAATAGTATAATAAAATTCTTGCACTTTCTAGTGCTAGAAGTCGTTTAGAAAGCTCTTTAAACCACTTATGATAGTACTATCCAAGTTAATGACTAAAACATTAGCTGGCTTACTCATGATTATGAATTCTAAAAAAATGGACTCTAATGAAACTATCATGAGCATGTATGCATAGATTTACTAACATTGTAAATAGTTGTGTTTGTTAAGTAATATATGTGTGTTCCTTAGGTAATATATTCATAAATGGAAAATTGGTGAGCAAAAAAGCTTACAAAGAAGAAGGCTAGTCAAGAGCAAATGGAATTGAAGAATCCAATGCTCTTAACACACTCCAACTTGAAGAGCTCAATGGAACCCTAAAATATGAGCTAGTTATTGATAAATATGATGAATGGATGAAAACAATAAGAAATACAACATTACTCTCAAGGATCAAAAGAACTATGACTTAGCCCTCTACACAAAGAATAAAGGGAAGAAGTACAACAACTTCAAGAAAGGCTTCAAATTAAAAAGAAAAAAAGAGATCATAAGTCGTCATGAATGCAACAAATTAGGACATATGAAGTACGAGCATCCACAAAAAAAAAAAAAAAAAAAACAAAGGAAAGACATACAAGTTATATGAGATTATGGTGAGACTGGTAGCTAAGAAGATGAGGAAAATGTGATAGCTTACGTGAAGTTTCATGTTTTGAACAAATTGATGAAGAAAATACTTCTTATGATTAATTACGGAGATGTTTGAGGACTTGCATATTTTAAATTAAACTTCTCTTTTAAAAAATGATCGACTTAAAAAGAAATTAAAAAATCTCTCTTCTTATTTTGAAGAATATTTTTTTTAGATCAAACAACACGATATTAATTTTATTTAGATAATATTAAATAGTACAAAGGCAATAAGCCCAACCAAGAATCACACAAGAAAAACATATCAATAACAAGAAGTCTCATAATTATTAAAAAGCCACAAAAGCCCCTACAACTAAGAAGGTTGATGCTCTTGCTAAAAACTTTACAGATTAAGACCCAATGATGTCGAGTACTACCAATAGTAGCACATGGTTCAAAATTTTATGATGAATAATGACACAATTTCTTCTTTTCCAAATCCTTCAAAAATCGATAACAATTAATCCCAATATTATATGCATTAGATTGAGCTTGAAGCTAATGAAGAAAGTCTTTATAAAATTCTAAGAACAAGCCATGACCAAAAATATGAAAAGCAAATTCGGGACAAAGTGTAGACAATATAGAATGAATATTAGGACAAACAACTAACAAATGAGCCACAATCTCAACACGTGACCCACAGAGTAGGCAAGAAGTAACCTTAATAGGACAATGGTGCTGCAAAAGAGAATGACAGATTGCAATAGCATTATGAAGGCACCTCCAAATAAAGTGTTGGACCTTTGAGGGTTCCTTGATCTTCCAAACAGACTTCCTCACTAGCTTATCTATTGGACTACTAGTTCCACGCAAGACCTATCAACACCTACACATGCAAGTCGATAAGCAATCCAAACAAAAAAGACTGCATTGGGCGCAGCATGCCAAACCAACTTATCAAACTTAACCATTGCATATATGTGTATAGATAAAATACATGATGCCTCATTATCTGAAAAACATGTCTCACTTTATGGACATCCCATGGGCCATGGTCAGCAACTAATAAATCTTGAACGCAAGTAACCTCAAGCACCTGTGAAGACTGAATTCGAAACCCAGGAAGACTAGGAACCCAACCAACAGCACACAACAAGCCTCAACAAATCCCATCCACGCCCAAGAAGGAGCATATCCCAACGCAACTATAACAAACGAATCTGTCCAAAAATACCATCTTTTATAAATTTATGCAAGAAAGGAATAGGGGTGCTTCATAATACACCAACATTGTTTGGCGATTATTGCCAAATTTACATACCACACAAAGTTTCTTCCAAGTTAACCGATGAATTTGACGTTGAACCTGACCAAAAATTTTGCATAACAAACTCTAGATTACTACATAAACCAACTCCTAAGAGAAAGCATTGCATATCAAAATTAGGCATTGCACATGCCATTGGTTATTGAAGAAGTTGAAAATGAGAGAGATGATGCTTTGTAACAGTTTGAATATTATGAGAAATATTTTAGTAATCTTATTGAGATACAAAAAATAAGGTATTTAAAAAGAAAATGATTGATTGAAATGACACTCTTGAAAATTTTTGCAAAATGAATTAAATCTTTGAATTACATTATTGGAACTCAAATATGTGTTTTTGACAGGAGTGGTTTTGGTTATATGCCTTGTACAAAATAAAGCAAAAGTTCTACAAGTCTTTATATATGATTGTGCTCGATTAAAATAATATATATATTTATTCATGCATCATTATGTATCATTTTTTTGTTATTTAGTCTTAGTGTTCCATAATGTGAATTGTAGGCGAGTACTTGATAAAGGAATTCATGTAAGTTATTTCCACTAAAATGATGTCCATGCCTAAGATATTGCATTATCAACAATAAAGTGTATCCCTCAATTGCACCGTGATGTAGTGGCTTAATTTAGTTACAAATGGATGGGACTCATTAAAATTAGAGATGATATAAATGCATTGGACGAGGTCACAAGTTAGATGTAAATTTTCACAAAATATTTTAAATGCTCAAATAACTTATTGCACCAAACATATATATGCTAAGTATTAGAGTAAATTAATATATTTTTATAAGGTTATTTTAGTAATATCTTCATTGTAAAGTTATTTTGGTAACTTCCTTTTGTAATTTCTCTATTTTGGTAATTTCCTTTTGTCTCTTTATTTTGCCTATAAAAGGCTTGCTTGTAATATGTTAAGTGCACAATTTTGGTTCAATAAAAACCCTAGCCTCCTCTTCCTCTTCCTTTCTTCTTCTCTTGATTCTTCTTTCTTAATGTTAGTATAAATTAATTATCGTGGTATCAGAGCTTGGATTATTGAAGGTACTGTAAATTCAGACATAGTTTGTTCCTCACATCAAATAGGTATTTTTCTTCTGATTCTAATAATTTTTTGGATATTTGTTTGAACTGCAATATTGTCTGTTTTGGAAATCTGGAAGTTTTGTTTTGTTTTTTTCTTAATGGCTGCCCTCACCGAGCAGTTTCAAAAGTTTCTTGATTCACAACCACATGCCATGTCTACCTCTTCTACGATAGGTCAGTCCTTCTCTAGTTCCTCAGGTATGTCATCCTCAACTTGGGTTTTAGACTCTGGAGCTTCCCACCATATGTCTCATGAGTCAAAATCTTTTGTTTCTTTATGTCCTACATCATTTGTGCCTGTCATGACTGTTGATGGTACTCCTATGCCATTTGCAGGTGTCGGTTCTGTTGTCAATTCTCATTTGTCTCTTCATAATGTTTACTATATTCCGAAGCTTTCACTAAACCTTATATCTGTTAGTCAATTGTGTGATTTTGGTTGCTCAGTGTCTTTTTCTTCTACTTCTTGTCATGTGTAGGATCTACAATCCCAGAAGCTGATTGGGACAGGCCGTAGGCAGGGGGGATTATATGTTTTGGATGATCTGAGATTACCAGTATTTGCAGCTCCTAGTGTTGATCTTTCCTCTTTTTGATTGTGTCCTTCATCTTCTAGTTTTTATTTATGGCATTCACGTCTTGGTCATGTTTCAGCTTCTCGTTTACGATTTTTAGCTTCTAATGGAACCTTAGGAAATTTGCAAGCTCATGATATTTCTGATTGTAGTGGTTGTAAATTTGTAAAATTTTCTGCATTACCTTTTAATAGAAGTACTTCTTATTCTGTTGCACCTTTTGATTTAGTTCATTCTGATGTGTAGGGACCTTCTCCTGTTGTTTCCAAAGGAGGGTCTCGCTATTATGTCTCTTTTATTGATGATCACACTCGTTTTTGTTGGGTATATCTTATGAAACGTCGTTCTGATTTCTTTGATATTTATAATAACTTTAGAGCCCTTGTAAGAACTCAATATTCTGCTGTAATTAAGTGCTTTAGATGTGATCTAGGTGGTGAATATACTTCCAATAAATTTTGTGATTTGCTTGCTTTAGATGGAACTACTCACCAAACTTCTTGTACTGACACTCCTGAGCAAAATGGTGTTGCTGAAAGGAAACATAGGCACATTGTTGAAACTGCTTGTTCTCTTTTGTTGTCATCTTTTGTTCCTAGTGAGTTTTGGGGAGAAGCAGTTCTTACTGCGGTCAACTTAATCAATAAGATTCCATCATCCATCACTTCAGGTTTGTCTCTTTTTGAAAAACTATATGGACATCCTCCTGACTATTCTTCATTGAGAGTCTTTGGTTCTACTTGTTTTGTCCTTCGTCCTCATGTAGAACGTACCAAATTATCGTCACGTTCTGTCATTTGTGTTTTTCTTGGTTATGGTGAAGGGCAAAAGGGATATCGTTGTTTTGATCCAACTTCACAAAAACTATATGTCTCTCGTCATGTTATCTTTCTTGAGCATATACCTTTCTTTTCTATTCCTAGTTCAATTCATAACTTGACCAAGTCAGATCTTAGTCATATTGATCCTTTCTCTGACCATACTGATAGTTCTTCTCCACAAGTTCCTCCAACTACTAATTCTGACTCATCTACTGATCCTATAGTCCCTTCTCCTATTCAATATTCTCGCAGGATTCGTACTGATAGATCTGAAGATACTGGTACAACACAGCTTGACACTTCTGATACTTCCCCTCCTCCTGCAGTAGCCCAAGCTCCTCCTGGAATTGTGGATCCTCCTCGTTATCCTCAGCGCACTCGTAAGTCTACTAAACTACTAGATTTTGTTTACTCGTCTTATTCCACTTCTTTTACTTCATTTTTAGCATCTATTCATTGTCTTTCTGAGCCTTTATCCTATAAAGAGGCAGCTCTTGATCCCCTATGGCAGCAATCTATGGTTGAGGAACTTACTACTTTGCATCAAACAAATACATGGGTCTTAGTACCTTTACCGCCAGGTAAATGAGCTATTGGTTCCCGTTGGATATATAAAATTAAGCTTCATTCTGATGGGTCTATTGAAAGGTATAAATCTCGAGTAGTTGCAAAGGGATACTCTCAAATGAGTGGTATTGATTATGAAGAGACTTTTGCCCCTGTTGCAAAAATGACTACAGTTCGCACACTTATTGCAGTTGCCTCTGCTCATGGATGGCGTATATCTCAGATGGATGTTAAAAATGCTTTCTTGAATGGTGATTTGCATGAAGAAGTTTACATGGTTCCCCCGCCTGGTGTACCACATAATCATGGAGAAGTTTGTAAGCTTCAAAAAGCCTTATATGGTTTAAAACAAGCACCTCGAGCATGGTTTGAGAAATTCTCTACTGTTATTGCTTCTTTTGGGTTTTCTTCTAGTAATCATGATTCTGCTCTCTTTGTTAAGCATACCACTGCAGGTCATATTTTGCTCTCTTTATATGTTGATGATATGATTATTACTGGTGATGATGTTGATGGGATTGCAGTGCTAAAGTCAGAATTAGCTCGTCAGTTTAAAATGAAAGATTTGGGTTCTATACGGTATTTTTTGGGTATTGAAGTTGCCTTCTCTCCAAAAGGTCATCTTCTCTCTCAATCTAAGTATGCTGCTGACATTCTTGAGCGTGCTCGCCTTACTGATACTAAAATTGTTGATACCCCTTGTGAGCACAATGTTCAATATTCTCCTTTGGATGGCACTCCTTTGCAAGATCCTACCTTATATCGAACTATTGTTGGCAGTTTGGTTTACCTTACTATTACTCGTCCGGACATTGCTTATGATGTTCATATTGTTAGTCAGTTTGTTACTTCTCCTACTACCACTCATTGGGCAGCTGTTCTACGTATTTTGCGGTATCTTCCGGGTACAATTTTTCAAAGTCTCTTATTTTCATCCACGTCTTCCTTAGAGCTGCGTGCTTACTCTGATGCTAATTATGGTCGTGATCCCATAGATCGTAAGTCTGTCATTGGTTTCTGTATCTTTTTGGGTGATTCTCTTATCTCTTGGAAGAGCAAGAAGCAAACTGTTGTTTCTCAATCTTCTACTGAAGCAAAGTATCGTGCAATGGCATCTACTACCAAAGAGATTGTTTGGTTACGTTGGCTACTAGCATATATGAGTGTTTTTCTCTCTCATCCCACTCCTATGTATTGTGACAACCAGAGTGTCATCCAGATTACTCACAACTCCGTTTTTCATGAACGCACCAAGCATATCGAGATCGATTGTCATTTTACTCGTTAACACCTCAAACAAGGCACCATCATCTTGCCTTTTGTTCCTTCTTCTTTGCAGATTGCAGACTTCTTTACTAAGGCACATCCTACTTCACGCTTTCATTTTCTAATTGGCAAACTCTCGATGCTTCTTGCAGCCGCATCGTGAGTTTGAGGGGGGATATTAGAGTAAATTAATATATTTTTATAGGGTTATTTTAGTAATATCTTCATTGTAAAGTTATTTTGGTAACTTCCTTTAGTAATTTCTCTATTTTGGTAATTTCCTTTTGTCTCTTTATTTTGCCTATAAAAGGCTTGCTTGTAATATGTTAAGTGCACAATTTTGGTTCAATAAAAACCCTAGCCTCCTCTTCCTCTTCCTTTCTTCTTCTCTTGATTCTTCTTTCTTAATGTTAGTATAAATTAATTATCACTAAGCAAGTTTTAAAAGTCACAAATTAAGGATACCATCTCTTATTTGAAAAACCTCTTACATGAAAAGCAATATATTATAATTTATAAGCAATTCTCATCGTTGAATTGTCCAAGTAATCTTTAAATATATATATATAATTTTCATGCTTTAATTTTCTTATTTTTTACTAAATAATTTAGTTCATTTACTTTTTAATTTTCATATATTTGGTCTAAATTTAAGATCAATTTAAAATTAACCTTCAAAGATATAAAAAAGTAACGAGACCATGTAAAACTTTTAAAATAATGAAAAGGACTAAATTAAAGGGAGCAAAGTAAGTTGACCAAAATGTATTATGTGAACAAATTTAGGGACTATTTGTGCAGTTTAGCTTTTATTATACTGAGATTTTTAATTTTTTTTTTTTTGAAAAATTACCTCAATAGCAGGAGTTCAACGTTGAATAAGGTCTAACTTGCCAAAGTTTGAACATATTTAACTAGTCGGAGTTCAATATTAAATGAGAATTAATTGGCTAGAGTTCAACTTGAATAACATACAATTGGTTGTTGTTCAATATGTAGTGTTTGGACTATGTTTTTTTTTGTCATAAAAATATATAAGTTGGACATAAGAAATATTATTTTTATGGTTATAAGTTTTAAACGATAATATAAATATTATTTTTCCTTTTATTCATATCATAAAACATAAAATAACCATATTTTCTCTCACAACCAGACAAAGGCCTTAATGCATATATTGGATAGATTAAATATAAATGTATGTAATCGAATTATATTATAATTCATCGTATAGTATTTCATGACAATTTGAATAATATAGTTAGTTAATTTGATGATAAATAATGTAATAAAATAAATATATTTAAATTAGGATATAATTTATTTTATGTAATTTACATAAATATCAAAATAATCATTATAAAAAATTTATTTAAATTAATATGTAATTTATTTTTATATTTTTCTTACATTTTAAGATAAAAATATTAATTTTAATTTGATATGAAAAAAATAAGCCAAGATACATAATTATAAGATGAAAAATTTAAACAAATTAAGCTAAGGGACTAATACGATTTTGATCTACATTCTTAGTAGGTCAAAGTTTAAACTTAATTGTATAACTTTTATTATGTATAATACGATATAATTTTACAACTAAACACTTATTATCCAAAAATTATGCAATTAAGATCCTTAACAATGTTTAACAAATATAAATTATGCAATTAAGATCCTTATTATAAACGCTTTTCACTACCTTAAATTAAGTAATTCAATTCAATTAAAGGTGTAATCGACAAATATCTCAGGCGTGTTTTCTCTTCAGTAAGAGAACAAATTCCAATTTACATTGCTAAAGCTTCAAACTTCTCTCCCTTGCATGAATGATCTTTAGCATTTATCAAAAAAATTTGCTTCTAATATTCTCATCTCCTTCTCTAGTTTATCATCTTATGGTCTAAATTTGGTTTGCTATCAAGATTGTTTAGCAGTTTGATATAATTTCAATTATTCAATTTAGGCTAATAATAATTGTTCTTAGACTTTCTCAACAACAATGATTTTTGGTGCTAATGATTTTCACTTGTGGGAGTCTTGAAAAAATTAAGTGTATTAATAAACAACTATGAAATTTTCTTACTACTGGTAATAAAGAGAAGAAAATAGTAAAGTAAAAAATGGGGAAGTTAGAGCTTCAAAAGGGTGTTCATGACTACGACGGGAATTACCTTAACTTCAATCGTATTTCCACCCTTTGGCCCTCTCTGGTAGACCATCCGCTGGTCACACCGTGGTCTGCCCACCATCATACGTCACCTACGCTCTATCGTGCTTTTGCTTTTACTCATCTGGAACTCTTCTGGATCTGCATTGGGGATCGACGCCATGCTCATCCTAAGTAGTTGGGGCTGAATCACTTCTTTCCCATCATTAACTTTCAAAAGTATTTCACAAAAAATTTAAGTTTTTCCCAAAGTTGCCAAAACGCGAAGTGTGCTCTCCTAAGGCAACGTACAAAGTGCATGTTCCAACATTACCACGTCCTAATAATGGTGCTAAGTTAGATCATGGAAGATTCATAAGCCTTTTTAGTAGCCTCTTAGCACTGTTCATATGCTTTAAAGCATCAACAATCATCCACTTCTCCCTCAGAGTCTGGTTTAGTAAAGCTAGATCTTGATTTCTCTATAAGACTAGTGTGTCAAGGCAAGTCATGGACTCCTTCATATACTCTTCATTAGTTGCTCTAAGTTTCTCAAACTTCTTTGCCATACAGCCAGAATGAACAACAAGCGGTCCAGTTACAAGTCTCCCAGGAAAAGAGAGAGGGGATTCGTGTGTGTAACATCCTTCTCCATGACAGAATCCTCAATTGGAAGCAGATCTTGAGTCACCTCGAGCACTAAAGCTACCGTGGTAACCTTGGCTCAGCAAGTTGCAATTTGGCGTGCACGTTTTCTCCTAAGCACGTGCCCTCTATTATTTTGACTCCTAGAACCATTACCTAAGTGTTTATATAGGAATTGGAATTCATTGGAAGATGAGCTGTTCTTGGAAGTCACGTGCTAACACTCCATATTTCCAAAACATGAATAAGAAAATTTGAGTAAAGCAAACTTTTATAAAGTGTAGCTTGAGTCATCAAAATACATAAATGTGGGAGGGGGACCATTAAGAGTGCTCGGTATGGATGAAAAAATCTAAAGAGCCCAATATGCAACTCTCCCAACTATGGTCAACCTCTCACAACTTTGCATTGTAGCGGGAAGAGCAAACAAGGATTCTATGAACTTCTGCCTCTCGTCAAAAATCTAATCCGCTATTAATGTACGGCATAAGAAAGAGATAAAAATGTTAGCGAAAACAACAAATAAAAAAGTGTTCATAAGAAAGCAATACAAACATATGCAAGTGACTTACCACCAGGAACACATTGAGTAGGTGTGAGACCAAGTTAAGGGCAAGCCACGTCGTAAGCCCAAATGGCAATGAACCAAGATAGCCACCAACCCTTGTTGAACTTACGCAAGTCCTCAATAAGCTTACAGTTTGCAAATGACCTAACACTGAACCAGCCTCCACTCACAACTTGTGCATAATATATAGACTATAAGTCCTCCAGACTCATGTCTCTGTCATGCTCTCTCCACAATACATAGCAAAATATTAAATTCTTCCAAATATTAGGAGGAAATGCCTAGGAGGTTCCCTCACCCTACAAAGAAAATGTTGTACCAATGATGAGAACGAAAATATGAGTTTGCCAAACAATTGGTTAGTGAAAATAGTGATCCTCTATGAGGGGTCTACTAGGAACAATGCCAGTTCCAAGAAAGATGATTCCAATATCATATGGAATCTCAAACATCTCCCTCAATTTATCCACCGGGGGTTTTGTTGTGATTGCCACCATTTAGTCAATTTCAATAATAGGGTTGAGAATAGGTTCAAAACTTGGAACACCCTTAGAAATGCCTTTATCAAAATCAAAAACTGGTCTGCCTTTAGGAATGACTTCATCAGAAATAGAACTAGAAGTGCTAATGAAATCAACAAGGTTGAGATAAGAAGGAAAATCAGACAAAAGTCTAGAGCGAGTTTAGCTTGTGCTGTCACGACCACTGACAAGACCCATCTCGCCTGCTCGATAGGTCGGCTGCATGGTTGGTTAACTCCTTAATAAGTGCTTGAAACGCACAAATATTTTGTAATTTAATGTGCTCATTTGTTACAAATAAATTTAATTATAACGCTTTTATTTAATTATTTATATAAATCTATCATTTTGGAATCACGGGAGAGAAAAATAATGTTAAAACACAAAGACAAGACACTTTGAGCACTCCAATAGAAAACGTAAGATAAAAAAGGACTAAGGCATAAAAGCCTTACATCATAAACAAACTATTGTGTAAGGGATACATACGAAGACAAGAAAAACAAAGCGTGCCATGACGGAGGAAAATGTGTTATTCGGCACCCTACTCTCAACGTTTTGTATTGGGGCTGGAAAACATAGTGCGCCACTAGTTTTGAGGCTTGTGCCGTGACGGGATATTTTGTGTGCCACGACCCACGTACAAATTTGAAGACTCCTAATTCTATACAACCCTTATACCTATAAAAGACCCCTTCGATTTTTTGCTTATATACACGACTTTTACGAAACTTTTAGAGATTTTTGGAGCTTTTCTGTATCCAAGGAGATAAGAGAGACAATTCTAAGGATACAAGAGGTCATTGAAGATTAAGCAACAATCTTTTGGTGAAGGAAACATCATTCAAACCAATTGTGGTACTAGATCTAATTAGAACTCTTGTTGTCGTTAGATTTATCTTCTTCTTCTTCTTCTTCTTCTTCTCTCCTTAGGATGTATGTTAGATTGAATTTATCTATGAATATCAATATAAGTATGTTTGACTAATTTTACTATGAATGTTTAGCTTTTATTGCCATATTTGCTTAAATCTATTTAGGTGAATATTTTATTGATATTTAGTAAATAAAGATTATTTTTTTGATTAAGAGTTTGTTTAGAAATCTATTTTATTAATATTAGGACAGAATTTAATATTCATAAATAGGTTAAAAAATCTAGAAATTAGGTTTTAGAAATATCAACTTGACTTAATTTGAAAAAACTTGATTTAAATTAATGGCTTAGTCATATCATTGATTTGAATGGTTTTTCTTTTGCATAATTTAATTGATTAATTGATATACCCAATCGTAGTGTGTTATTATATGGTCTACTTAGTGAGATGCTTGGTGTCCTTTTCAGTTTGTAAGCTACTTTTCAACTTGTTAAAATCGCCTGCTTTCTTTAGTAGTATAATCTGTTATAGATTCGATTGTACTCATAATAATATTTGTTCGTAGAATATTTGGTCACCATATTTTAATCTACATTTGTGGGAAAATTGAAAATTGCATTGGTCTAACCATTGGCATGAGTTTTGAACATAAAAAGTGAGCATCCAAGGGGATGCAACAAGCAAGTTGTAGGAGTGTCAATCTGGTTGTCTAAGGAAGATTACTACATTAATTGACTGTGGCTTAGGGAGGTTTCTAATATTCTACAATATTATTTTCTGTATTCACTACTATTATGCTTTATATAATTTATATATAATTAAACTATACTAACTAAGACCTTAATTATAAAGACAATTTATGGTATAAAGATATAGACTAATGTATTTGCACTTTATATTATACAAGTTGTGTTGGAAAAAAATTGTATTCTACAAAACAATACATGGGATCATGAAATTTGTGTCCTTTGAATTTATTTAAACTAATCTTGACCAAGCAAAAGATTATTTAGAAAATTTAAATAATTATTTTGTATAGACTGAAAAAACTTTCTATACTACCATAATATAAAGAGAGTAAATACTTTGAGAGAAACAAAATCAAGTATCCCTACCCCATCTGTATGAAATTTTTGCTTTTACTTTTCTCACCCTTACCTAGATTTGTTTTTATATTTTTTTTTCCTCCAAAGCTATTTGTAGTTACTTGTCTAATTAAATAAATAATATTTTTGGGGTTAAAATATTAAAATAAGATAAATTCTTGATAAAATGGCAAAAATGGATGAAATTATAATTTTTGAGATTTTTCTAAAATTTTTAAGAATTTTTATGATTTTTTATGCAAGTGGATGCACATATAAGTATATGAAATTCTCTTAAAAATATCCAGACACATGAAAGTCAACTAGGTGCCACACAAACAATAGAAACCAATCGATTCGTGCCAAATGTCAATGCTTATCCAGTCAAGGAGCCACTTGTTAGCATGGCGTTGTTTCCAAAAATTGCCAAACTGTTCGTATGCGCCATGTGTCATCCCACACAAGCAATACTAGTCAATCGTGCCTTGCTATATGGTGCTAGTTGAGCAACTCTTTTGTGCGCTCACATCTTTCACATTTTCTTCATTCCATGTGTCGTCATGACGTTTGTCCTACCTATTTTTGTTTCCATATGTTGTCCTTCTATTTGCCAACATTGATATTTTAATTCATTTTCATTACAGCCAATTATTAAAAGTTGATCAAATGGTCCATATTTTATATGAGTAATTTTTCAAGGGTTTTAACCCCCAAAACCTATGAGACCCAAGGAGAATACATTTTAGAGTAGTTTTGAGTAGTTTTTAGAGCTCTCTCCAATTTAAGAGTTAGGACGCAATAATTCGGGCAATTTGAAGCACATAAAAGTATTTCTTTGAAACATTTTAGAGGAATTCTTCTCAATGATTTCACTAATATTTTCTTTTAAGTGTATTTCTTTTTTTTTTTTTTTTTTTTTAGCTTTTACTCTTAAATTTTTAGTTTCTATAATGTGTATTATGGAGTAATATTTGGTTCTAGGGATTTGATTGAACCCATTTTATGAATGTTTAGATTATCTAATTTAATATACTTAATGTCTTTATTTAAATTAACCATTTAATTAGACGATTTCTTAATTTTGTGCTCAATTCAAAAAAATGGAAGGAAATTGTAAATTTACATTAAATTAATATATATGTAATCAGGTAAGAAATTTTCATTATTATGAGTTTAATCAATTAAAATTATAGGTGCTTAATGACCTATTTATGCTTAGATGGCCATAAACATGTGAAATAAGAATATATGAATTACAATTACTATAACTTTAGATATATGAGTAGTAATTATTAGAATAAAATTTGATTAATAATTCAAATATTTTATTTTAATATTAAAAAAACTTATAAAATTATGGGTTTAAAATGGGAGAAATTGAACTCCTAAGTTTCTTTAATTTGTATTATAAATGTATTTTTATTTATTTAATTAGTTTAATTTCTTTATTTTAATTTATCACTCAATTTTAGTAATTCAAATAGAAACAAAAAATATATATTTTGATAGTGGGCACGACAACTCGATCTTAAAAATATTTGTTACTTGTATACGACCCAACACTTGTGAATTATCGTGTCAATTACTACTTACTAATACTATTTAAAATCATTCTCATATTTCCACTATATTTCCACTATATGTACGTTGAGACGTTATTATAATATATTTGTTAAAAACAAAATCCTATGAATGAAATTATTGTGTTGGTAAGTTAGAAAAAAAAAAAAAAAAACGCTCACATATAAAAGTAAAACTTTCCTCAATTGAATAAATTTTTTTCTTAATATTAAAAATGTTTATAGCATTATTCAAAAAAAGGAAAAGAAAAGAAAATATTAACATAAAATCTAAATCAAGTATAAACTCTTTGCAAAAGTATTCTTACATATGATAAGTCCTAATTTGCCATGCTTGATTGAGGTTATTAAATAAGATAAATATATTTGTACTCAACTTATATATTTGTACTAAACTCACGAGAGTTTAAAGTTATGAAACTAATAAATCCAAAAAAGAAAAGTTACAGCTTTATCTAAAAAAGGAAAATAAAAGAAAACATTAATGTAAAATCAAAATATATAAACTCTTTGCAAAAGTATTCTTACATATTGTAAGTCCTAATTTTCCATGCTTGATTGAGCTTATTAGATAAGACAAATATATTTGTACTAAACTTACGAGAGTTCAAAGTTATGGAACTAATAAGCCCAAAAGTTGGTGAATAGCTTATTATAAAAATTTCAAACAATTTTAATTTTAAACTAATCACAGCGACTAGACATAAAATTACAAATCAACAATAAAAGTAAAGAAACAAATAACACAGATTTTTAGGTAGAAACAACCTAGTTCAACACGACTTAAGAGGAAAACTACTGGTCCACTTAAACCACCTAATTTATCTACTATGAAAAAACCAATGTTCAAGTACAAGAGATCTTAGATTACCCTTAAAGTGATAATGCCCCTGTGTACTTTACTTACGAACCATCGCTCTTTTCTTCACAATCTTCTCGAGGTAGGTGAGCGAATATGAACCAACGTTATGATAAACTCTTCTCAAGTTATTGAACACGTCTACGGAATAACCTGAAAGGTTAGCATAAATAATACAATTGCAATGCATGAGGTTAGCACAAATACTCCGAAAATAGATTTACAACATACACACATTACTTAACTGTATCAAATGTCAGTCTGAACTAGCAAAAAAATCATCCAGCCTTGAGATGAAAAACTTCAAACATTGATACTCAATAGTTGGGGAGGAAAAAAGATGCCTGCTTTTTCTTTGTTTTCTTTTCTTTTTCCAAAGCTCCACGTCTAACCTTCAGCTCACTTCCAGCTTGCCATGCAGCCTCTTCTTCACGGATTAGCTCCTCTTGCCTCCTCAATGCTACAGCTTCCTGATAAGCAACTTCAATCTTGTTGCTGCATGTAAATAGTCAAAGAATTCGGGCATTTATAGGTATAAAATTGGACATGTAAATGATTAGATATATGTGGTATTGGAGTTCTTTCTGTTTTTGCCATGGATAAATAATTTACAAAGGTACGACACAGAACTCTTAAATTCATAGCATAGACAAATTATTATAAAAGATATCAGCAATTAAGATAAGGGAAAAATTCCCCAGCAGTCATGTTTTTACTGCAAACAGAATACTTTAGTCCTATTATTATTTTTCATACCAATTTAGTCCTCTTTTTATTAAAAAAAAAAAGTACATTACAAGTTTGAAAGTTTATTTTTCTGTTAAATCTAATGGTTTGAGTCATGTGCTAGTCACATGGTCACTATTCTCAGGAATATTCTTTTTCATTTTAAAAAATTTTCCTCTAAACCATCGTTCATCTCTAAATTTCACAAGAGATATTAAAACAATAAAGAAGAGATGCTCGTCCAAGAAGGGAAGGATATCACCTAATTTTTTCCATTTAAATTCATTCTTACTTAAAATGACCAACATACACTTCAATTTATTAAGCATGTGCTACTCATATGGTATTTAACATAAACAACAGAAAAGCTAGCACATGGTATTTAACATAAACAACAGAAAAGCTATCATGTGAACATCACAACGCTAGGATTTAAATGAGAAAAAAACAAAACAAAACTGAGGCAATAGTTCTTACTCTATGTGATACATCTCTTCTCTCGTTTTGATGTCACTCGCGTGAAATTTAGAAGGGTATGATCAATGGTATGGAAGGAATTTCTCAAAAACGCAGGGAAAAAAAAAAATAATAACCATGTGACTATCACATGAATCAAACCGTTAACTTTAATGGATAAATTAACTTTTTGAATTGTAGTATACTTTTCAAAAAAGTGAAGACTATGAAAAAATATGAATATGACTAAAATGCTCTATTTGCAATAAGAACGGAGCTTGTAGAGTCACTTGCCCTTAAAAAATACAAGGACCATTGTTCTCTATCCCATTTAAGTCCCACCAATCATTTTGTGCCTAAGATGCCACAGAGAGAGATAATAAGAGAAGTATTAAAAGAAGTGGAAAGTGGGTGCTTTTAATTGTACAAATACACTGATGTGACACAATCACTGTACATACAGTAGAACATCTAAAGTGGGACAAAATAACACTTTTCTACATAAGAGAAGTATTAAAAGAAGTGGAAAGTGGGTGCTTTTAATTGTCCAAATACACTGATGCGACACCAATCACTGTACATGCATAAAGACCCAAAAAAAATGGTGAAACATACAATTCTATGGCTGCAATTGAATGCTTCTCATAAATACAAATTTAGCATTCGGCAAAGCCCAATTTGACAAAAAGAAACAAGAGGGAAAAAGCAGAAAGAAACAAATGATGGCAACACTTGGATGATTATTGCAAGCAGAGGACTTATAAAACAATATGTAAGACGTCAGCACTCGGCAGTTCAGCTCTAAAAAAGAAGGCAGACCTTAGCAAAGATCAAGGAAACCAATCAACAGAATCACTCAAAATGAAGCATTATCAAGTTCATGCAAATGAAAAATGCATGCTAAATATACTACCTAAATATGTGGGCCAGAATAAACATTTCCACAGTCCTACGACCTAATTCTGTGAGATGCCGTTCATCTCGTTCAGTAGAATCCTTGTTTATCTCCTCACCAGTGCTCCCATCCTGTATTAGGGAAAAGGGAAAAGGATCAAGGAATTACTAATTTGATAGAATAATACTATAGAATCAATAATTACATACTACAGCCTAGAGCAAAAGAAATCAATACTACAGCATCTCTAATCTACATTTAGCATCAGGTATAGACAAAAGTGCTTAATATATAGACATTATAGCCTTAAATATGATTATTTAGTCTACTATACACTGTTCGATTATACTGAAGTTCACTTTAGTACGCTACAATTCTATGAAAGCAGAACTTTTCAGTCTTTAGTTTGATCAGAAGTGACACAGTTAACAAAGCATAGCAAGGATAACTCGTGGAAAAGATCGACTAATATCTTATTTGACCAGCATATAAATGGCTGAGGAACAATCATATGCATAAACCAAACAAGAATCTCGGAAAGCTGCCAAAACAAAAAAAACTTCATTCTGTAACTAAAAACTTTCTGATCTCTCCACTAAAACTTTCACAATCATTTCCACAATCAAATCAGATAAAAAAAAATATTGTCATGATATTTTCTGCAAAATTAAATTCTGGTCTGAATACATTAATAAACTTTTGACATTTGAATTTTCTAGGAGTCTAATAATAAATTAGGTTAGAGTGCTAAAGATTATGCTCTAGGAAAACTCGATGGCGTTTGCTACAGTAGTAAAAGGAAATATGTCCTAAGAAATCTTATCTAAGAAATAGTTTGAAAAGGAGACTACAAATAAGTTGCAAGATGTTTATAAGCTGTGTGAAGTTTCAGAGTATCAAATATAAATTTTAGATTTATTCCAAATCTGACACTCTCCCAAACTCTTTGGGAAAACTTTTCAAGCACTGAAAGACTTCGGCCTTTAAGTAATCAACCACATAACATTTTCCAATGCCACTACAGCAAAATTTTGAATGAGATGATAGAAATAGCCACTGAAGTTTCCCTAATCACATTTTCAGTTCGCATAAAAATCTAAGAAATATGAACATGCACTACTCACCTTGGTACGATTTTGGGGACCCTTCTCATCTTTGGGAGGTAAGGGTTCCTTGGAAGCCCTCTCAAGTAGCAATAAAATATCATCTACTAGTAAAAAAGTGTCTTTTTCCACAAGGACAATAGGTGCAGGCATTTCTTCATTATCCAATAGTTTAGCCCTTCCTTTATTGCACTTAGTCTGTGCCCGTCAAGAGCCTTAAGTCCACTATATAAAGAATCCATAACCAGAATAGATGTGACTTCTTTCTCAATAAAAAAGTGCTTAACAACTACTTTGAGAATTGCATCCTTCTTCTCCCTAGACATACGACGTTTAGCATTTTGGTCAAGCCCCAACCAAAATGCACGAAAGCTGAATTTTTTTGCAAATAGATGGTTACTATAGCAATACAAGTATACCAAGTAATAAATCTTAAACCAATACATGATATTTGAACAAGTAAACACAAGCAGAAGAACAGACATCACAAAGCACAATATCTTTCTTCTTTTTTAATAAAAAACTGCTGAACTCAGAACAGATACCCAATAAATAAAGACCATACTACCTTGACCACCTAGCTTTATCTTCTATTAACTTCCCATGTTTGTTTCTTCTCTCCTCCATAATTGATGGCATACAGTCTCTACATTTGTCAGATATACTCTAACAAGTTCTCTTCTATAGTTACAATCAAGGCACCGGAAAGGCCGATCAGCTCTCTCCCTGAAAACAGAAATAAACAAGAAAAGTTCTCTCAAAGGTGAACACTGCTAATGCCAAGGATGGCATGATAACTACACTTTACATAATTGAAACACAAAAACAAAAGCTTTAAGACTAAAAAAAGATGGTGATCTCAAGCATCAATGTGATAGGATACTAGGTCCCAAAATCGTACCTTTTTAGAGGTGAACCGAAAATGTGCCAAAAGGCCAAAAGTGCATATGTAAACCTTACAAAATTTATGTAAACCAAGACCTTACATTTCTTTAAGACCTCACATGTGAGTGCGGTTCTGATGAGTTTTTTAGTTGAACTTTCAAAAACCATCTATTTAGACCCAAACAACATGTATAGTAAATGGATAAGATGAAGTTAACGTAATAACTTATTATCCTAAAGAACACATGAGAAAATGTGTTGTACGCCAGAATAACATTTTGTTATAGAAATGTTTCAACAATTTTAAGACACTAGAAATTCAATGATTTATAATAGCTGAAACATCTAGAACATAACAAATTTCACTCACAGGCATTACGAGATCTCACATGCTCAAGGATGGGTTATGTTTTCGAAAGTTCAAGACACTTCTAATCATATAGTTCGCATTGAATGAATGCAAATATTGAAAAGCTACACCTTAAGAGATATTATGATGTAATAAAAAGTATTAACAAGTCAAAACTGTATGAAATATATGACTGTAACAGACATATTGAGTGAAATCACATGTCAGATAAAATTTGCATCTCAAGGCTTGTTAAAATCCATCTTCCACTGCAAAATAGGGCAATTAGAAAGGGAAACCAACAAGAAAATAAGACCACAGTTGAACAATGTAATCTGCAACCAAAAGATGAGCTCAAACTTATTGCATGTAAATAAACAGACAGCATAATAACTTCATAACCTGAAGGAAGCCAAATTAGAAAACAAAAATGACTTAGAACTCTGTCAAGTTTGAGAAATAATGGCCCCCAAATAGGACAAGCAAGCAGAAAGCATTGCAGAACTCCATGAATACTTTCCCAAAGCTAAACCCCGAAAAGCATAGAGAGCAATCCAATTAACTATAATGATGAGAAGAAAAATACCAGCAAAATAAATATGATCAGTGCAGTACATGCATCACGGGGAGAAACACTGTTGGAATGGGAAAAACAAAAAAAGATGCATAAAGGGATATTCATAAAGCACCTGATGACTTGAACTTGATCCTTAATTATTAGTCACCATCATTAAATCCATCTAATAAATATTGTCAGTGCAGTGCATGCCTCATGAGCCAAAATACTGAGGTAAAAGGAGGCGAAAAAAGGAAAGAAAAAAATAGATGCACAAGCAGATATTCATAAAGCACCTGATGACTTGAACTTGAGCCTTTATTATTAGAGAGTCAGCATCAATAAATCCATCTAATACTTCTGACAGCTCCATAAATTTTTTCCACCCCCAGTCATGCTCTTTCTTCCAGAAACGATGTATTGTATCTACAAAAGTTTGTATTCATTAGATATGTTCATATCATAGGTTAAAAATGCCATAAATTAACAAAATAACAACCAACCAACCGGAGTATTTTGATTTCGTGAGATCTTTGTTCACGACAGCTATAGTAAACTGTGCTAAATGAGTCCAACCTGTTTCAATAGTAGTGGATCAATTGCAACAGAATAGAACTCCAAGAAAAGTAACTATAAAAACAACTCGTTGAACACAAACCTGGAGGAAGTTTGTCGTGATTAGCAACACAAAGAAATAAAGAGAGATGGTTGCAAACATCACACCCTTGAGGATAGATTAAGACGTACCTGCCATTCATAAGAAAAATGCTTGGGTCAAAATCAATAAGCTTCACAATTTTTCACGTGCCACATGATTGTTTTCAGAACTTACTGCTCACAGACACATGCAACACACCTAGATAATCTTTATCTTGCATGTGATCAGACTACATTAATTTCAACCTTGTGTTTACTCACAAAAGCATAAAAATAAGATATTTTTTATCATACATGTTCTTTTTATAGGATTTAATCATTGAAGTATTGAATAAAGTTAGTACACAGAGATGTATGGACAAAAGTATTCCGTAAGTTTTTCTTCTATGGATTGGAAACTATAAAAAACAGAAATCAAACCAACCAAGGAGTATCTCAAAACATCCATATTCTGTCACATACCATTTGTAGCCGCCAACCTCAAATGCATTACTACGAAGTTCTCTTTTGTTAATTTGAGAAAATTTCTCTATCTTCCATGTATATTTCCCAAATAACTCGGAAGGCTTAAGCCCTATATTGAAGAAGTAAATAGTTAGTGCATAACAAAAGTCAATGATAATTTCAATAATAAAAACTGAGAAATCAGTAACATGTCACCTGACATATTACATCAAGCAGCTCAAAGCTTAAGAAAATAAGTTTCATTAGAAGGCATGATTCTAGATAAGAAGTTACGAAAATCAATCTCTTACAATGCGCTACGAGCCAGGTCTATCATTTTTTAACAAAATAAATAAACCCAAATGAAAGTAGCACATGCATTGAAAGATCAGAGAAGAGATGAAGGACTAAAGAAAGCCACTGCATATAAAACTGTACTGATACCACACCGTTTTAGGCTTAGATTCCTTTATACCATGTGTAAAGTAAAGCTCACATAATATGAAAACAACAACACTATTTATTCAAATAACCAGAAAAACAACTGAAAGCAAAAAACAAAGGAATGTTAAAAAATTTAGGTAGTGCACTCTTTCAAGGCCCACCCTGTTTCCTACACACGAATCCAAAACAAGCTCAACTGAAACTGTAGCACACTTCGAGTATAACTTGGATAAACTCATACATACATAATGATTTGACAAGTGTCCACGTTTTCAAGCCTCAACATTATTCCTCTATCCAACAAATAGAATTTCCAAAATCATGTCCCTTCCAAAGGGGAAAATACAGGCAGCCAAAATATTTTGAACGTACGAAACAAAAATAGAATAAGAAACAGATTTGAAGCCACTAGACCAAGCATGAACTTTGCGAATAAACTGTCATATCATGACAGCTAGTAAATTAATTATTGGCGCAATACACCATGACAAGTTCAAATTATTTTGTAAGTAAATCACAAGGGTTGCAATTCATTGCCAAAAATAAACACATGATTTAAACAAATAACCGCATTTGCAAACCAAAGACTAATCCACATCACCATTTTGCTCTCATAGCACCCCAAAAATAAATATCCATGTAAAAAGATGAAACTTCAAGATGTCTTCAGACATATATAAATCCTTTTCTATGAATCAAAGCCATGAGCCCAGTGTTTATAACCCACTCTATTAGTCCCAGACCTGTTAGCTTTCACAAGTCTCAGATAAGATGACATCCTTCTTAAAGCTGGTGCTTAATGGGAATCAAAGGCATATATAGACAGACTCCCAAATATTGAATAAACAAATAGAGTACAAGAAAATCATACCACCTTCGTCGTCGTCGTCCGTGTCCCAGTAAGGGGGTGAGGTAGATGCAGTCCCATTTTCCACCTGTTCAGAAGATCGCCATTCAGCCAGTGCTTCCCCTGATTGGCATATCAGCCCACTTGAAATTACCTCCATAGACCTTCCCACTCCAGACTCCTCACCAGCAATCCCGGCCATTTACCACTCCAAAACTTCTATCCCAACACTTATTCCACTCCACCAGCTGGATATGCAAGGCAGACCCACAAAACAATTAAGTATTAGTTCTTGAACCCCAGTATAAGAAAAAAACATGAATCACTGACGCCAACTTTTGCCAATCTGAGAGTAGAAAACTTGTAAAAGCATAGTTTGGCTGTAGAAAGACATGCATGAAGACTAAAAGTAATGAATTTCTGATTAAAATGGTGCAAGCCTCCTCCACTCAACTGACCTTAATATAACCAACTGCCTCATTTCCATTTGACAAAACTCAAACCACCAAGAAAATATGAAACTGATATTTCATTCATTTCGCCTCAATTATATCGATAACTGAATAACCATACATTTCTAATACTATAACCCAAAAACCAAACATCAATAAACCCTAAAACCAAATTTTGAGATTTTTCGAAAGACCAGAGCCAAATAAAAATCAGCCAGATTGAAACCCAATTAAATAAATAAATAAAACCCTACGTACATCACCAATAAACCCAATTAGAGAAACAGAACTCCAATAAAAACCCATTTCCATTTAGCAAAAAGAAAAAATGATCGCAACCAAACAAACCTTAATACCAGGATCAAATTGAAAATGTTTGAACCATAAGAATACCGACAAGGAAAACCCGAACCAGGAAGAAATGAAATAATTAAATACGACATCTCCTAGATCGAATGGAGGGCAAACGTCTATAATAGACCCATGCGTGTGGCAAATTGCACATATATATATCCCATATGTAATTTCTTGCAAAATGAGTATTTTCACTTGGCTCTGACCGTTTATAGCCGATAAAGGAATAGGATGGGGCGAGTATACAATCTGAAATTAAGAAAAGAGGCGGGCGCTAAACACTCAAACACCCTAAGGTTCCCGCGCCGCCCAAAGTTTGCAGAAATACTCAGTTTCCAACTCCAGCCCCATCGCCGACGCCGGCTCGTGTGGCCTCCTCAGTTCCCCGTCCCTCAGCTCCTCAGTTCCCTGTCCCTCAGCTCCTCAGTTCCTCGTGCAGGTATTCATTGTTTGATTTACATTTCAGTTTTCATATTCGTTCTGTTTTGGCGATTCATGAATTGAATGGATTAGAAATATAGAATTAATCATTTAAATGGTTCACTACAGCCAACAAAAATGTATTAATTTATTGTTATATTGCGTTTTAGTGTTTACTTAACCTAATGCACTGAATTATCTTAAATTTTTTTAACTAATGTATATGATATATTAATGTATGGAACATGATTGAATCATATGAAATTTCTGTTCAAGGCTTCAAAACTTAGCCATGGAATTGGTGTAGCATTGATTGTTTGGAGGAAAGTTTATATGTTTAATAATTTGATCTACTGTATATTTATCAGCAAGGTTAGTTTGTGTCTCAGTGTTCCAACTACTATTGGTAGTGACTTGCAAAATCTTGGAGTAGCAAGCTATTTGAAATAAAAAAAAAATTTATAAAGTAACCATGTTGTTTAATGTTTTTATTTTTAAACATATTTTTAACCATGTTGTTCACTCGGTAGTCTGATAGGCTTATTCCAATTTATTATTAAAAAAAAAAATTTCATTGTTAAAAATTTAAGTTATTTTCATTGTGTTTACAATCGTTTTTTGTAAGTTGTTTTGATTTAACAAAAAACTTCGTGGAAGAAGCAAGAATGGGCTCTCTCTCTATCATTGTCGATGTTATGTACTGTTTTGCTTGCTTTGTTATTTCGACATGATATAACTTGCTTGTGATTCATGGATTAACTTTTACCTTTTTTGTTTATGGTGGCTTCTTTTGAATAGCATTAGCAGAGGTTGAAAGTTTCTGCGTGCTATTGTGTAGCGATTGCTTTTGATGTATATCTTTTAGATTTATGTTGACTTTGCTTGATGGGTATTTCGGTTTGAATGATTTTTTTTGGTCAATTTTACAGCCTTATTTTCTGTTCTTCGAGGTGCAAGTTCATAAATTCTTAAAATACTTTATGTGTTGTTTACTTTTTGTGTCATATTGAATGCATTTACCAAAGACATTTTACAATCATTCTAAAATGTCTTTGGTATTCGTATGATGTCCCATTGCATTCAAATGTATCATTTGTGCATTTACATGATGATCGACCTATATCAACCTAAATCGACCTAAATTTTGCCAATACTTTGCTATTGTTTAAATCCAATAGGTTTCAAATTATCTGAACTGATTTTATGATTTTCTAAAATGTTTTGGTATTTGTATGATGTCCCATTGCATTCAAATGCATCATTTGTGCATTTACATGATGATCGACTTATATCGACTTAAATCGACCTAAATTTTGCCAATACTTTGCTATTGTTTAAATCCAATAGGTTCCAAATTGTATGAACTGATTTTATGATTTTCTAAAATGTCTTTGGTATTCGTATGATGTCCCATTGCATTCAAATGTATCATTTGTGCATTTACATGATGATCGACTTATATCGACCCGACCTAATACTTTGCCAATACTTTGCTATTGTTTAAATCCAATAGGTTCCAAATTGTCTGAACTGATTTTATGATTTTCTAAAATGTCTTTGGTATTCGTATGATGTCCTATTGCATTCAAATGTATCATTTGTGCATTTACATGATGATCGACTTATATTGACCTAAATCGACCTAAATTTTGCCAATACTTTGCTATTGTTTAAATCCAATAGGTTCCAATTTGTTTGAACTGATTTTATGATTTTCTAAAATGTCTTTGGTATTCGTATGATGTCCCATTGCATTCAAATATATCATTTGTGCATTTACATGATGATCGACTTATATCGACCTAAATCGACCTAAATTTTGCCAATACTTTGCTATTGTTTAAATCCAATAGGTTCCAATTTGTTTGAACTGATTTTATGATTTTCTAAAATGTCTTTGGTATTCGTATGATGTCCCATTGCATTCAAATGTATCATTTGTGTATTTACATGATGATCGACTTATATCGACCTAAATTTTGCCAATACTTTGCTATTGTTTAAATCCAATAGGTTCCAATTTGTCTGAACTGATTTGATGATTTTCTAAAATGTCTTTGGTATTCGTATGATGTCCCATTGCATTCAAATGTATCATTTGTGCATTTACATGATGATCGACCTATATCGACCTAAATCGACCTAAATTTTGCCAATACTTTGCTATTGTTTAAATCCAATAGGTTCCAATTTGTCTGAACTGATTTTATGATTTTCTAAAATGTCTTTGGTATTCGTATGATGTCCCATTGCATTCAAATGTATCATTTTTGCATTTACATGATGATCGACCTAAATCGACCTAATACTTTGCCAATACTTTGCTATTGTTTAAATCCAATAGGTTCCAAATTGTCTGAACTGATTTGATGATTTTCTAAAATGTCTTTGGTATTCGTATGATGTCCCATGCATTCAAATGTATCATTTGTGCATTTATATGATGATCGACTTATATTGACCTAAATCGACCTAAATTTTGCCAATACTTTGTTATTGTTTAAATCCAATAGGTTCCAATTTGTATGAACTGATTTTATGATTTTCTAAAATGTCTTTGGTATTCGTATGATGTCCCATTGCATTCAAATGTATCATTTGTGCATTTACATGATGATCGACTTATATCGACCTAAATTTTGCCAATACTTTGCTATTGTTTAAATCCAATAGGTTCCAAATTGTCTGAACTGATTTTATGATTTTCTAAAATGTCTTTGGTATTCGTATGATGTCCCATTGCATTCAAATGTATCATTTGTGCATTTACATGATGATCGACTTATATCGACCTAAATCGACCTAAATTTTGCCAATACTTTGCTATTGTTTAAATCCAATAGGTTCCAATTTGTTTGAACTGATTTTATGATTTTCTAAAATGTCTTTGGTATTCGTATGATGTCCCATTGCATTCAAATGTATCATTTGTGTATTTACATGATGATCGACCTATATCGACCTAAATTTTGCCAATACTTTGCTATTGTTTAAATCCAATAGGTTCCAATTTGTCTGAACTGATTTGATGATTTTCTAAAATGTCTTTGGTATTCGTATGATGTCCCATTGCATTCAAATGTATCATTTGTGCATTTACATGATGATCGACCTATATCGACCTAAATTTTGCCAATACTTTGCTATTGTTTAAATCCAATAGGTTCCATGTTGCTGATTTGATCATTTTGTAGAATGTCTTTCGTATTCTTATTAAAATAACTCATTTCTGGGATTATTTTTTCAAATTGGTGATGGATGGACTGGGTGTATTGGTAATACATGGTGGTGAGTGGATGAAGTTAAATAAAAGAGAGGAGTATATTGGTGGACAAGGTATTGTCAAAAGGTTACGAAAAGGAGATGATTACCACCATTTGAAAGATAAGTTAAACAAGAAATTGAAAATTGATAAATACAATCAAGTTTTGTCAATTAAATACTACTTTAAGAATGATGCAGTGTTCCCAACAGTTGCAATTTGTGATGATGAAGACTTGGATGAATTTATCAACTTGCATCTCGAAGATAAGAATATTAAGGCTGTAATGTATGTTTCTGTTGCTATGACAAACATCGGGCATTCTACCTGTGCACCAATGGATGATAATGATTGTGTTCAATTTGTTGAGAATAGATCACCTGTTCATCAGTCTGTAATCAACTTCACTCCTATTTTGGTTGAAAACATAGAAATGTTGCCCTCTTCAAGAATCCCAGAGAATGAGAGTTTACATGCTTGTAACAACATAGAGACAATTTTCACTCAGAATCCATCACAAAATGAGTTTAACATGTATGAAGGACGTGGAGTTTCATGCTCTCCAATAAACGTAGGTGATGAAGTTGAGAGACAAAATTACTCAAACAATATGCTTGTCCCACTTTCAATCTCATCAACAAGGAATACGTGTACAGGTTCGAACATTCTTTCTGAAAGATCAACAGGCGAGCTAGGCTTAAGTGTTGGACAAGTATTTGACTTTAAATCTCACCTTGTGACAGAAATTGGTATTTATGCTATACGAAACCAATTTGAGACAAAAACAAGCAAAAGCAGAAAGGAGGTTGTAGTTATGAAATGTGTTCATCAAAATTGTTGTTGGAGGATCAGAGCTAACAAGATATTGGGATCAGAAAGGTTCAAAATGACAATTTTCAACAACGATCATAGCTGTGATCCAAACAAGTATCTCGTAACAAATCGTGCAGCTAAATCAAAAGTCCTTGCGAATGCAATGAAGATGAGATTGGTTAGGCCTGGTAGAATTTACAAGACTAAAGACATTATTGATGATTGTAGGGAGGAGTTTGGGATTGAATTAAGTTATACTACTGCCTACAGGTCAAAGGAAAAGGCTCTAAATGAAATACGAGGCACTGCAGAAGAATCATTTATGAAGCTCCCATCCTATTGTCACATTCTCAAAGAAAAGAATCCTGGAACAGTTACTCATATCGAGGTAGACAATGTGGGAAGATTTAAATATTTTTTTCTTGCCTTAGGACCTTCACTTCGCGGTTTTGCTAGTTGTATGAGGCACGTAGTTAGTATTGATGGTTCTTTTCTGTCTGGTCGATATGCTGGGACTTTATTTGTGGCAGCTACTTCAGATGGCAACAGTTCGACCTACCCAATTGCAATGGTATTGGAGATTCAGAGAATAACGACGCTTGGGAATGGTTCCTTTCTAAGTTAAGTGGTGCAATAGGGCACATAACAGATCTCGTAATTGTTTCAGACAGACATCCAAGTATCTTACAAGCTATTCCGAAAGTGTTTCCTAATGCCCTACATGGATATTGTGCTTTCCATATGGAGATGAACTTAAACCAGAGATTCAAAAATCCTGATATAATTCCCTTATTTCGTTGTTGTTCAAGGGCATACACAAGAATGGAATTTGAAAAATACATGGCTGATTTGAATGGTATTGATCCTGCTATCACTAATTATTTAATTGATGCTGGAATAGAGAAGTGGTCAAGGCATCATTTTCCAGGAATGAGATACGGTATTATGACTACAAACATAAGCGAGTCATTCAACAATGTAATGAGGGCTGCTCGTGAGATGCCGATTACCATGCTTGCCGAGTACTATCGTGCAAAGCTACAGGAGTGGTTTGTTTCTCGTTGCCAACTGGGCTTAAAATGGGAGAGTCGATACCTAACAGAGGATGCAGAAGCAAAAACAGCACGTAATAGGAGAAAATCGTTCAAGTTCCATGTTCTAAGGATAAATGCTCATATTTTTCAGGTATAAACGTTGACATTATACTTCATATGTACTAATATTATTACCAAGCATAAAATGTTTTATATTATTATTAATATTGAATTATGCATATTTAACAGGTCATTCATGGAGACAGTAGTGATGAAGTCGATTTGTTAAATAAGAAGTGTACCTGCAAGGAGTTTGACATTCACAAGATTCCATGTAGTCATGCCATAGCTGCAGCTAGATTTGAAGATATTGACGTTCACTCCTTAGTTGATAAGAAATATACAGCTGAGTGTTATCTAATTGCTTATTCTGAGCCGATATTTCCTGCAACTGATCATGGTGAATGGGAAGTTCCGAAAGAAATAGCTGACTTGGTAAATGAACCCCCTAACACAAAGAAAAAATCAGGTAGGCAAAGAAAACGGCGAATTAGATCAAGAGGTGAGGAGATAAAGAAAATTACTCTTTGTAGTAGATGCCGAAAGCCTGGACATAATCGTGCAACATGCAGTGAGGTCTTACAGATGATTGTGGAACCTATACCATCATCCTTTAATTAACAATTTTTATGTATTATTTAATGGATAAATACTGTAATGTTAAATTATCGCTATTGCTATGGGTACCTTCTATTTGTGACGATCGTAGTCATCTAATGACAACAATGTGATTTAGATTCGCTTGAGACAACTTATATTTATAAAAGATTGCTCTCATATTCTTATTCGAGTCACCGTGAGTATTTTTGATTTTCTTATATTCGCTATTATTGTTATTGTGTTTATATTTGACTACTTAATATGTCATCGTGTTCTATATTTTCAGATTCATACATGAGAATTATGAAATTGAATTTATACGCCCCGTTGATTAGTAAATTCAACTGTGTTACAGGCAAGTGTATACGTGAGCATAATATCCATTTGTAGTCTGGTTGTAATAACAGTCCAACAAAAGCTATAAATCATAGGTAATACAATTTCGTTGTGAAGTGAAGCTCATATTAAATTGTAATACTGAAAAAGATGCAAATTAGTTAGATTATTAAGTCAACGTATGCTCAAAATCTACAAACGCTTTTAATGGGATTTCACATTATATTCTTAATATGGGTACTATCAAAATAAGAAAACATAGAACTGAAATCGTGATGCCTTAATTCATTTTCAAACATTTAAAACAACAATAAAATAACAAATTATAAAATTTGTAATTCGAAATATAATATCAGTCCAATCAATAGGGCAATGTAAGAGTAAGTATATGCAAGTCAACACTCTTGTCCCAAACAGGCACGTCTCTGCATAAAAAAGAAGTACATATATAGCCTGTAATGTTATGTTTGTCGCTCTATTGCCGCATATGAGGACTGATCATAGCTAGCAAAATTTCAAGAAATAACAAAGTTTTCCCTGAACTTGACAACCCAATTGTAATGGGTATTTAAGTAACTTTTGTTGGAAGTTCATCACAAAAAACTGAAATCATTGAATATTTTAACAGACATGTATAATATCAACATGACCTGTGAACATTTTCATTTCTTCTATTTTAACAATTTACTACAAAAATCAGTCATAAATAAAAATAATAATAAAAATACTATGAGGACTATTTTTTTCCTGTACATAAATGAAAACATAGAAGTTAAAGCTCACAACAGACCCAGAATTAGTAAAAAAGACAACATTGCTATCTGGAATATGTGCCACCTTATATAATCCGTGCTCGTGAGATGCTTATCTCGGCACCAACAAGGTAATGGTTATATTTGATGATGAATGCTGATCATGAGTTGCAGAGGCATGGTAAACAAATGATTTTTTACCAATACAGAATCCTGGTTGTGTAGGGTGTTCCCTCTTGCTTCCTAGCTTTTGAAGAACTGAAATCATTGCTGGCCTTTCCTAAGGTTGCTGTTGTACATGGTAGTTAAATTATGTGAATGCAGCGCAACACTTTGGGTTGAGGTTTGGCAATCAATACCATTTCATTTTTTAATTCTTTATTGATCCTTGTCCAGAAGTTATTCATAGGCTTTTCACAGCTCATTGTTGCCCATTTGCTAATGTACCCTGAAAAATAACAAGTGTTAACTTCTCTGATTTTACGGTTTTTATATGTAGAAGATTGAAAACATACTTTATATACTAGTCCAAATCCACCTTCACCAAGCTTGTTGTGAATTGTCAAGTTATGTTTGCTGAACTGATTTGTAGAGAACTCATATGATTTTTGCAATTTGGGATCATAATTTTTGTACACACGATGTCCAAAACCAGACATCTTGCGCTTCCTGGAGAATTAAACCTTCTAAAAATATGGAGGAAGAAATCTTTCATAGCATACTTCAAGAAAGGTGTCACATGCCCAGTTAATGAGAGAATTTTTATGGAATCACCTGTTCTTCACACCTTCAATGAACTCTGGAATGTTCTCAACAGTGGCAATCTCGTTCAGCATCTTAAGCACAGCCTGCAGTAACCAAAGGAGCAAAAATATGACTAAACTTGAGGTACACAATAAAACTTGGTCAGAATTTTATGAACGGGATAATGTAAGCATTAGTTTTTTTGTTGTAGGCAAAACCGATAATCTTATCATACTACCATCATCGATAAATATAAGCAAGCTTGAAAGCTAATGAACCAAGACAAATTTTGCATACCTCGTTAGCTCCACCATGGAGAGGGCCATAGAGTGCTCCAACAGCTCCAGCAAGTGCAGTGTAAACATCAACACCGCTAAAAATAAATTGCCAGAATTATCATAAAAGAATTAAATACTGCATTCCATGTTCAGCATGTTGCTACATTGCGTAATGCCTACCTTCATGCCAGATGCCTTGCAGCAGCTGTCGAGCAATTCATTTCATGTTCTGCATGCATTATGAAGAGAATGTCCAGCACTCGAGCTAATCGCGAATTGGGCTTGTAAGACTTATTGCTTCTGGAAGTTTGAAAGGAGAAAATGATAACTATATGAAACAATGCATCAGATTTCAATATCATCAAAATTCTCAATGCAGAAGTCCTCTTTTATATTGCTCGTAATTTTTCTTAATACAGCATTTGGAGCAGTAAAATGAAACAGTGCATATCATGAGCAAAAAGATACCCATAAAGAAATCAGAGAAAACAGTTTATAGCAATGACGAGAACAGATTCAGCATGAACATACAATGAGTCTAGCATGTAGAGGAAGTTCTCTGCAAGCAGAAAGGAGGTTGTTAGAAGGTTCAACAGGAGGCCTTCCTGCCATTCTTAAATAAGCTGCTGCTGCAGTTGTTGGTGCCTGAAAAGTACATGAATTAAAGTCTAGTGACAACTTCATATATTATGACTTCACAAACCTATAACTGAAGGCATGTATACAAAGAATTTGATTGCGCAAGCCTTCTCAAGATGCAAAAACTTAAGCACAATAAACAGTTAAGCAAGCACCACAGGGCACAGTTAATACTAAACTAGAAAACTGGAAGAGACAAACCTTCCAGAGAATTCGTGCTATTTGTTTGTCTCTCACTTGTTTAGAACAGTAAAGATCTTGGCCCTGCACAGACATTAAAAAAAAATGCCAATTATACCCCAAAAGATTCATATATTGACAGTAAAAATTAAACATCGATGAAAATGTTAGAAGAATTAAAATTCAGAAGAGAAATAGCATGGTAGGTACCACCATAAGATCATACTCTTGCGTAAAACATCAACAGAGTATCACACAGGTATAACATACCACTACAAACTTAAAATAAAAAGATTATTCAATGCTAAAAATCTTGAAATTTTGGATTTCAACTTACTCTTAAAGCAGGATTGGCATCAGAATGAAAGACAGAGAGAGCACTCATTGCACTGATAGCACACACAAAACAGCTAGTAGACACAGAACCCACAGTTGTTGTTCCAGTATAATGGAAAAAGAAAAAGAAGAACATATACAAAAGGAAAAATAACAAACCGAAAAACCAATACAAAATATAGCAACCGGTTAATCAACGTTAACTTTGAAAATACATAACTGCTCAACCGATTACATAACATAAACCCTAAACCTGCATAAACAAAATAAATACAGAATCCTTTCGAATGTATTAGCTAAATATACAAGTATCACATGATAAGAACATTGTCTCGTGAATAATACAATTCATAGCATAGTCTCTTCCGAAAGTTGGTTATGTCTTCATGCTTAATCATTATCAATGGATTTCCTGTAGTCCGATATTCAATGAATTTTAATGCATAAATTCCGCAATCTCCACTGCAAATTATGAATACAAAAAGTAAATAATTAATAATCAATGCAAATTCTTATTGGATTAAATATAAAACAAACTATAATTAATGAATTTGGTACTCACCGCTTTTCCTGTATCGGTACACTTTCCTTTTGGTTACGGGACAATTTTCAAGTTTTTGAGAAGATTATTTTCCGACCATGATGACTTTTCTCATACACTCCACACTGGTAGATGAAATCAGGGAACATCTTACATATATCTTGCATTTGTCTCTTCAAAGGTGCATCTCGGATATGGGATGGAAGTGAGTCATAGATGTGTATCTCTTGAGACAACATATCAAACTCTAACATAATCCAATGATCTCTGAAGGATATAACTCCATATAAGACGTCCAATTCATACCATGGCACCCCAAATTCAGGAACCGATCCTAGCATATAATTTGTTAGAGTCCTGTCAGAGAACCAACCATATTGCTCATTCCTTCCTTCTGCCCTCAGCCATTCATCCTTGTGACTCAACAATCGTGGCTGGAAAAAATGGTTTATAAAAACAGCAAACAAATACATATTTGAGCAAGTCATAGCATAATAACATAAAAAAGGATAATGGTACAAGTATTTAGATTAATAAATCGCATCAAATGGCAAGTTAACCCATTGTTACACACATAATCGTCCAGTCATATAACAGACATGTATATTCATCATTCGCAGTCTAAAGCAAACAAAACTGTAACTGACTAACCATAACAATGCCAGAGCTTTGCCCTTTTACATTAAATAAATTAAACGTAGAACATTTACTTAACAAGAAAATAGAATCCATGGTGGACCAATTTTGTAGACGAAATTTTGTAGGACTTAAATGAAACTTCTTTCTCAACAACCAGAGACCACAATCAATATGCTGCAGAATGATACAATTTTAATTGGTATTATCAACATGTCTATCGACTAATCAATATGTAAACTAGTGGAAACAAGGGCAATAGAAACAAGTTTCATACAGATTATCTACAATTGCATATAAATACTTACTGAGTTGAAGAGGTTTGTTTCATTCTTCAAAAGACGGTGAAACCATACAACATTTGCTCTCCCTTTACTAGGGCAACCAACACTAATGCTGTCACTAAAGTAAAATAAAATGCACAAGAAGCAACTGTACATGATTATTCCCAATTTTCAGATTTAAATATAAGAATAAATGTAAAAGATAGTATGAAATTTTACGACGACAGCAAGATAAACATGTTCAAGGCATCATTTACTTACACCAAACTGGACGATGATTTATGCAGCCACGAAATGAAATGGAAGTATTTATCTGAATCTAGTCCTTTGTACACGTTATATAAATCCAGTACATTGGAGGACTGATCCATTCTTGAAGCTTTCCTCTTCCTACCAACATTTTTGTAGATATCATATGGAGATCTCAGGGATTTCCCAACCGACCTGTGCTTTCTCATGTAGTACTTCTTGGGTGGTGTGGGACCCGATACAATAGTACAACAATCTGGATCATTTATATCAATGTCCTCTGATTGTGTACCAAAATCCTTCTCAATTTCATATCCCTGTACTGCCAAATGTATTTTTTGTAATTCTTCCTCTAATAACATTATTTGACAAGCTTTATCTTGTTCACCATACTGAGAATCAACAGGTATGCCTTCACTCTTACTAAGAATTTCTTCCTCTCCAACGACCGTTTCATTGGAGTTTCGTGCAATATCACAACCAATATTGACGCCTGCTGTAGCATCCACATCACCGCTACAATATGCCCCCAGTGGGCTGCTTCTTTCAAATACATTATGACCTTCAAACGGGACATTTATGTTTCCCTTGTTCAACACATGTATAATACTAGCAAGCATCTGCTTAATTTCTCGAACTTCCTGCTTAACAACGAGCACTTTTTCCAAAATCTAATAAAAAAATGAAGTAGATCAGAATTTAAATTAAAATCTGTTTCATATGGTACTGAGTATTGAAGTTAGACAAGGTCAATTCGTAGGTACATTCTAAATGAAATGAATCGTACCTTATCAATGGATGTTGTTGATGAAGAGGGATGATATTCATCGTTCAAATTTTCCTTCCCCTTGTCAACCCTTTCAGTATTTTGAAATAACTGCTCACCAAACTTATCAGCCTTTCCTCTCGTACAAGCCACGCTTGATTTGTAATACAACGTTTCCTTCTCCATTTCAGTAGGGGCCAAAACTTCTTTAATCGAAAGCTGCAAGAAATATCACAGTTACAAATTCATTAAATTAAGAACATTCAATATATGTTCTCAATAAAATACAAAAAATAAGAAATAATCTTTTACAAAATACTAAATGCCTTACATCATCATGGCTGAAGTGAGTCCTCTCCAAGTATTTGAACCTCAACCAACGACCAGTCTTATTGTTCTCCCATTTCAAAATCCGTGGAATTGAATCTGATGAAAGTTGACAAACCAAATCATCAACCAAAGCTGGTATGGCTTCGTAAGCCCATACTTGTAATGCTAGTGGAAAACCATTGACGTTATACGAAGTAGATGCATATGATTTCCTTGCCTTGTAATCTTCTTCATTAACGTCCATGTTCACATCATCCTCTCCTAACTCTTCTTCGAATTCTTCTAATATCTTTTCCAATGTCTTATTGTTCTTTGTTACCCTATTCACCATACAGTATTTCATCTTTCGTACGGTGAAATCATAAACAATCTTCCCCCATGGAAAGTTGTTAAATTTATCTAGATCTTCAACAAGACACAAGTAATCCAAATTAATCTTAGTTGACTTTTGGTCCCCCAACAAGATCAATTCTAAAGCGACGAGAAGTGACAAACAAAGAACATCTTTATGATTTGTGTTCTTTGGTAACCGTTTGTACACTTCACATAACCTTGACTTGGTTATGATATTGTCCCTTCTGAAATATTGTTCCTTCAAGCGACTTTGAGAGGATGGAATGTTCTCGTCACCTGTAAACATCAAACTCGTAATGAGGGAAAATTCCTCATAACCAAATCGATGTGCACGTCCATTATACACAATTCTTAATTCCTTGCCGCTCTGTTTGTTATCTTGCATCATTAGAAGAAGGTGCACCAAAGGTCTTGTGAACTCTATTTGGTGCATTCTCAATAGAAATCCAAAGCACCCTTCTTCAAACTCCCTCTTCAAACCAAACATATTTAATTTTGACTTGATTGTTTCTATTTCTTCCATTCTAGACATGTTAGAAATCTTCCCAATAAAATAGTCCTCGCGTCTAATCAATGGAAATCGTTCAATATTTTCAGATGCCATTACCTGTTACACGAAAAAAGTTTATTATATTTTCATTAAAAAAATATAGATTAAAAAAACAAACATAAAAACACACCAATAACAACATCAACATTTCTGAGTTTTTTCATAATCTCAAATAAATTTTAATCTCAAATTAAACCTCCACTCTAAATAAAGATAAATAAGAAGATAGCCTAACTTCTGGCAGAAAATAATTATCCCCTGTAATAGATTACAATGCTTGACCTTAGGTTCTCTCTAATGCTACTTAAAACTTCGTTTAAGCAAATACAGTTGTTATTCATTAAAACATGGCAAAATCAGTAGTACGTCCTAGTGAGAATCACGGTAAAAAAAATATGAACAAAATAACTTACAAAAAACCAAGCTATCTAATAGTGGCCTGCAAAATGCACCGATTTTATATGGGCCGTCCAAAGTAGGAGAATAGGCTGTCCTTACGGTCGTGAACAGAGGCGAACTAGTGGTGGCTAAATCGATGCTCGTTTCCAAGCGAGATAGGCAGCTAACAATTGAACGAACACACAGAGACCTATAAGAATTGCACAAAATATAAAGGATGAAATAAACAAAATGAAGTAGTTAAATAAAAGGTAATATCGTAGTCAATTTATGCGCATGTGTGAACTTGTTGACCAATTGTAAATTATATCTCAACTTAGTCTTATATCGTACCACTACATCATACAATGAGCTCTAAGAGCTCAATTGATTACTCTCCAAGAAAACAAGTTTAAATTCCTAATCATGGCCTTTGTATCTAAAGTAATTAAATAACTTACCATAGCCCAAAATGATTAATACCATTACAATATTATATTAATATCTATATATTACATAGTATTCCACACTAACTTAAAAAGATTGCTTCAAAAATAATCATGCTTAGTAGCATATATGTCGGGCATTTGTCTCCTGGTACAAGAACAAAAATAACGCAGCATGACAAGCAGGAAAAAAATTAATTGTACCTTCCACCTAACATGTTCTTCTTCGAAAAAAAAATTCAGTAACATCCCAGCACTCCAGTCAAAAAATACAATGTTTTTTTTGTTTTTTTGAAATATACTAAATCAACTGCATACCTAGAGAGCACCAAACTGAATAATACTCATGGATTTATTGATTAGTTAAAAAACTCATCCCTTAAACCAGCAGCACTAAAAAATTCAAATGCCAGACAAATTTATGCAAAAAAATGGACCCAAATCAGTTTCAAAGTAAAACCTCCAAAATAGCTTCAAACAAGATTGCAGAACCCCATTTATGCAGCTTCGTGGATAGTTCTCAAATTAGGTGTGATCAGAAATGCAATGTTCAATAATGTCATCAACCAAATGGAGAGTGCGATGCAGATATCTTCATGTAACACTTACTGTTAGTTGATTAAAGGGAATGACCAGACGATGATGACTTATGGTGGTTATTGGGTCTGCTTTTATGGAGAAGTATTATACCTGCGTTGGGTTTGTCGATGGTGCTTGCAAACACAGCCAGCAGCGACAAACAAACGTTTGCTTGGGGATGGCGGGGATTGGAGATGGATGTTGAAGATCCAAGATCGCCAACTTCCGGCTTCCGAGATGGTTTCCTGGATTAACAGCAGCGCGCGATATGTTTTCTTGGATTAACTTCAATGGTTAGGCCAGGGGACTTAGAGTTTGGGAGAGAAACTCGCGGGCAACATAGGGCATGGACGCTTATCTTCTTTTCTTTTCGTTGCCCACGCTTATCTTCTTTTCTTTTTTTCTTTTCGTTGCCCACGCTTCAATTACCGGCTATATCAAGTGAAAAACCTGTTAAAAGCCTCTTTTTGCAAGAAATTACATATGGGGTATATATGTGCAATTTGCCACACCCATGGGTCTATTATAGACGTTTGCCCTCGAATGGATATACAAACCTGGAGAGAAGACCAGAGCTTACTTCTTAATGACCAAAAGGGAGCTCTGAGATTCTAGAGAGAGAAAGATAGAAAGGGAGAAAGAGAGGCAAACGTCTATAATAGACCCATGGGTATGGCAAATTGCAAATATATACCCCATATTGAATTTCTTGCAAAATGAGTATTTTCACTTAGCTCTGACCGTTTATAGCCGGTAAAGGAATAGGATGGGGCGAGTATACAATCTGAAATTAAGAAAAGAGGCGCTAAACACTCAAACACCCTAAGGTTCCCGCGCCGCCCAAAGTTTGCAGAAATACTCAGTTTCCAACTCCAGCCCCATAGCCGACGCCGTCTCGTGTGGCCTCCTCAGTTCCCTGTCCCTCAGCTCCTCAGTTCCTCGTGCAGGTATTCATTGTTTGATTTACATTTCAGTTTTCATATTCATTCTTTTTTGGCGATTCATGAATTGAATGGATTAGAAATATAGAATTAATCATTTAAATGGTTCACTGCAGCGTTGTGACAGATCGGAGTGCTATTTCTATTTAAGTTTTTCATTATCATTTATTCTTTTCTTGAATGCTTGTAGCCAACAAAAGTGTATTAATTTGTGGTTATATTGTGTTTTAGTGTTTGCCTAGCCTAGTGCACTGAATTACCTTAAACTTCTTTAACTAATGTATATGATATATTAATGTATGGAACATGATTGAATCATATGGAATTTCTGTTCAAGGCTTCAAAACTTAGCCATGGAATTGGTGTAGCATTGATTGTTTGGAGGAAAGTTTATATGTTTAATAATTTGATCTACTGTGTATTTATCAGCAAGGTTAGTTTGTGTCTCAGTGTTCCAACTACTATTGGTAGTGACTTGCAACTCTGAATCTTGGAGTAGCAAGCTATTTGAAATAAAAAAAAATCTATAAAGTAACCATGTTGTTTAATGTTTTTATTTTTAAACATATTTTTAACCATGTTGTTCACTCGGTAGTCTGATAGGCTTATTCCAATTTATTATTAAAACAAATTTTTTCATTGTTAAAAATTTAAGTTATTTTCATTGTGTTTACAATCGTTTTTTGTAAGTTGTTTTGATTTAACAAAAAACTTTGTGGAAGAAGCAAGAATGGGCTCTCTCTCTCTCATTGTCGATGTTATGTACTGTTTTGCTTGCTTTGTTATTTCGACATGATATAACTTGCTTGTGATTCATGGATTAACTTTTACCTTTTTTGTTCATGGTGGCTTCTTTTGAATAGCATTAGCAGAGGTTGAAAGTTTCTGAGTGCTATTGTGTAGCGATCGCTTTTGATGTATATCTTTTAGATTTATTTTGACTTTGCTTGATGGGTATTTCGGTTTGAATGATTTTTTTGGGTCAATTTTACAGCCTTATTTTCTGTTCTTCGAGGTGCAAGTTCATAAATTCTTAAAATACTTTATGTGTTGTTTACTTTTTGTGTCATATTGAATGCATTTACCAAAGACATTTTACAATCATTCTAAAATGTCTTTGGTATTCGTATGATGTCCCATTGCATTCAAATGTATCATTTGTGCATTTACATGATGATCGACTTATATCGACCTAAATCGACCTAAATTTTGCCAATACTTTGCCATTTTTGCTATTGTTTAAATCCAATAGGTTCCAAATTGTCTGAACTGATTTTATGATTTTCTAAAATGTCTTTGGTATTCGTATGATGTCCCATTGCATTCAAATGTATCATTTGTGCATTTACATGATGATCGACTTATATCGACCTAAATCGACCTAAATTTTCAGATTTTGCCAATACTTTGCCATTTTTGCTATTGTTTAAATCCAATAGGTTCCAAATTGTCTAAACTGATTTTATGATTTTCTAAAATGTCTTTGGTATTCATATGATGTCCCATTGCATTCAAATGTATCATTTGTGCATTTACATGATGATCGACTTATATCGACCTAAATCAACCTAAATCGACTAAATTTTGCCAATACTTTGCCATTTTTGCTATTGTTCAAATCCAAAAGGTTCCAAACAATCTGAACTGATTTGATTATTTTCTAAAATGTCTTAGGTATTCGTATGATGTCCCATTGCATTCAAATGTATCATTTGTGCATTTACACGATGATCGACTTATATCGACCTTAATCGACCTAAATCGACCTAAATTTTGCTAATACTTTGCCATTTTTGCTATTGTTCAAATCCAATAGGTTCCAAACAATCTGAACTGATTTGATTATTTTCTAAAATGTGTTTGGTATTCGTCTGATGTCCCATTGCATTCAAATGTATCATTTGTGCATTTACATGATGATCGACATATATCGACCTAAATTTTGCCAATACTTTGTCATTTTTGCTATTGTTCAAATCCAATAGGTTCCAAACAATCTGAATTGATTTTATGATTTTCTAAAATGTCTTTGGTATTCGTATGATGTCCCATTGCATTCAAATGTATCATTTGTGCATTTACATGATGATCGACTTATATCGACCTAAATCGACCTAAATTTTGCCAATACTTTGCCATTTTTGCTATTGTTCAAATCCAATAGGTTCCAAACAATCTGAACTGATTTTATGATTTTCTAAAATGTCTTTGGTATTCGTATGATGTCCCATTGCATTCAAATGTATCATTTGTGCATTTACATGATGATCGACTTATATCGACCTAAATTTTGCTAATACTTTGCCATTTTTGCTATTGTTCAAATCTAATAGGTTCCAAACAATTTGAACTGATTTGATTATTTTCTAAAATGTCTTTGGTATTCGTATGATGTCCCATTGCATTCAAATGTATCATTTGTGCATTTACATGATGATCGACTTATATCGACCTAAATTTTGCCAATACTTTGCCATTTTTGCTATTGTTTAAAACCACATGCTTCCATGTTGCTGATTTGATCATTTTGTAGAATGTCTTTCGTATTCTTATTAAAATAACTCATTTCTGGGATTATTTTTTCAGATTGGTGATGGATGGACTGGGTGTATTGGTAATACATGGTGGTGAGTGGATGAAGTTAGATAAAAGAGAGGAGTATATTGGTGGACAAGGTATTGTCATAAGGTTACGAAAAGGAGATGATTACCACCATTTGAAAGATAAGTTAAACAAGAAATTGAAAATTGATAAATACAATCAAGTTTTGTCAATTAAATACTACTTTAAGAATGATGCAGTGTTCCCAACAGTTGCAATTTGTGATGATGAAGACTTGGATGAATTTATCAACTTGCATCTCGAAGATAAGAATATTAAGGCTGTAATGTATGTTTCTGTTGCTATGACAAACATCGGGCATTCTACCTGTGCACCAATGGATGATAATGATTGTGTTCAATTTGTTGAGAATAGATCACCTGTTCATCAGTCTGTAATCAACTTCACTCCTATTTTGGTTGAAAACATAGAAATGTTGCCCTCTTCAAGAATCCCAGAGAATGAGAGTTTACATGCTTGTAACAACATAGAGACAATTTTCACTCAGAATCCATCACAAAATGAGTTTAACATGTATGAAGGACGTGGAGTTTCATGCTCTCCAATAAATGTAGGTGATGAAGTTGAGAGACAAAATTACTCAAACAATATGCTTGTCCCACTTTCAATCTCATCAACAAGGAATACGTGTACAGGTTCGAACATTCTTTCTGAAAGATCGACAGGCGAGCTAGGCTTAAGTGTTGGACAAGTATTTGACTCTAAATCTCACCTTGTGACAGAAATTGGTATTTATGCTATACGAAATCATTTTGAGACAAAAACAAGCAAAAGCAGAAAGGAGGTTGTAGTTATGAAATGTGTTCATCAAAATTGTTGTTGGAGGATCAGAGCTAACAAGATATTGGGATCAGAAAGGTTCAAAATGACAATTTTCAACAACGATCATAGCTGTGATCCGAACAAGTATCTCGTAACAAATCGTGCAGCTAAACCAAAAGTCCTTGCGAATGCAATGAAGATGAGATTGGTTAGGCCTGGTAGAATTTACAAGACTAAAGACATTATTGATGATTGTAGGGATGAGTTTGGGATTGAATTAAGTTATACTACTGCCTACAGGTCAAAGGAAAAGGCTCTAAATGAAATACGAGGCACTGCAGAAGAATCATTTATGAAGCTCCCATCCTATTGTCACATTCTCAAAGAAAAGAATCCTGGAACAGTTACTCATATCGAGGTAGACAATGTGGGAAGATTTAAATATTTTTTTCTTGCCTTAGGACCTTCACTTCGCGGTTTTGCTAGTTGTATGAGGCACGTAGTTAGTATTGATGGTTCTTTTCTGTCGGGTCGATATGCTGGGACTTTATTTGTGGCAGCTACTTCAGATGGCAATAGTTTGACCTACCCAATTGCAATGGGTATTGGAGATTCAGAGAATAACGATGCTTGGGAATGGTTCCTTTCTAAGTTAAGTGGTGCAATAGGGCACATTTCAGATCTCGTAATTGTTTCAGACAGACATCCAAGTATCTTACAAGCTATTCCGAAAGTGTTTCCTAATGCCCTACATGGATATTGTGCTTTCCATATGGAGATGAACTTAAACCAGAGATTCAAAAATCCTGATATAATTCCCTTATTTCGTTGTTGTTCAAGGGCATACACAAGAATGGAATTTGAAAAATACATGGCTGATTTGAATGGTATTGATCCTGCTATCACTAATTATTTAATTGATGTTGGAATAGAGAAGTGGTCAAGGCATCATTTTCCAGGAATGAGATATGGTATTATGACTACAAACATAAGCGAGTCATTCAACAATGTAATGAGGGCTGCTTGTGAGATGCCGATTACCATGCTTGCCGAGTACTATCGTGCTAAGCTACAGGAGTGGTTTGTTTCTCGTTGCCAACTGGGCTTAAAATGGGAGAGTCGATACCTAACAGAGGATGCAGAAGCAAAAACAGCAAGTAATAGGAGAAAATCGTTCAAGTTCCATGTTCTAAGGATAAATGCTCATATTTTTCAGGTATAAACGTTGACATTATACTTCATATGTACTAATATTATTACCAAGCATAAAATGTTTTATATTATTATTAATATTGAATTATGCATATTTAACAGGTCATTCATGGAGACAGTAGTGATGAAGTCGATTTGTTAAATAAGAAGTGTACCTGCAAGGAGTTTGACATTCACAAGATTCCATGTAGTCATGCCATAGCTGCAGCTAGATTTGAAGATATTGACGTTCACTCCTTAGTTGATAAGAAATATACAGCTGAGTGTTATCTAATTGCTTATTCTGAGCCGATATTTCCTGCAACTGATCATAGTGAATGGGAAGTTCCGAAAGAAATAGCTGACTTGGTAAATGAACCCCTAACACAAAGAAAAAATCAGGTAGGCAAAGAAAACGGCGAATTAGATCAAGAGGTGAGGAGATAAAGAAAATTACTCTTTGTAGTAGATGCCGAACGCCTGGACATAATCGTGCAACATGCAGTGAGGTCTTACAGATGATTGTGGAACCTATACCATCATCCTTTAATTAACAATTTTTATGTATTATTTAATGGATAAATACTGTAATGTTAAATTATCGCTATTGTTATGGGTACCTTCTATTTGTGACGATCGTAGTCATCTAATGACAACAATGTGATTCAGATTCGCTTGAGACAGCTTATATTTATAAAAGATTGCTCTCATATTCTTATTCGAGTCACCGTGAGTATTTTTGATTTTCTTATATTCGCTATTATTGTTATTGTGTTTATATTTGACTACTTAATATGTCATCGTGTTCTATATTTTCAGATTCATACGTGAGAATTATGAAATTGAATTTATACGCCCCGTTGCTTGGTAAATTCAACTGTGTTACAGGCAAGTGTATACGTGAGCCTAATATCCATTTGTAGTCTGGTTGTAATAACAATCCAAAAAAAGCTATAAATCATTGGTAATACAATTTCTTTGTGAAGTGAAGCTCATATTAAATTGTAATACTGAAAAAGATGCAAATTAGTTAGATTATTAAGTCGACGTATGCTCAAAATCTACAAACGCTTTTAATGGGATTTCACATTATATTCGTAATATGGGTACTATCAAAATAAGAAAACATAGAACTGAAATCGTGATGCCTTAATTCATTTTCAAACATTTAAAACAACAATAAAATAACAAATTAGAAACTTTGTAATTCGAAATATAATTTAAGTCCAATCAATAGGGCAATGTAAGAGTAAGTATATGCAAGTCAACACTCTTGTCCCAAACAGGCATGTCTTTGCATAAAAAAGAAGTACATATATAGCCTGTAATGTTATGTTTGTCGCTCTATTGCCGCGTATGAGGACTGATCAAAGCTAGCAAAATTTCAAGAAATAACAAAGTTTTCCCTGAACTTGACAACCCAATTGTAATGGGTATTTAAGTAACTTTTGTTGAAAGTTCACTGAAAAAACTGAAATCATTGAATATTTTAACAGACATGTATAATATTAACATGACCTGTGAACATTTTCATTTCTTCTATTTTAACAATTTACTACAAAAATCAGTCATTAATAAAAATAATAATAAAAATACTATGAGGATTGTTTTTTTCCAGTACATAAATAAAAACATAGAAGTTAAAGCTCACAACAGACCCAAAATTAGTAAAAAAGACAACATTGCTATCTGGAATATGTGCCTCCTTATATAATCCGTGCTCGTGAGATGCTTATCTCGGCACCAACAAGGTAATGGTTATATTTGATGATGAATGCTGATCATGAGTTGTAGAGGCATGGTAAACAAATGATTTTTTGCCGATACAGAATCCTGGTTGTGTAGGGTGTTCCCTCTTGCTTCCTAGCTTTTGAAGAACTGAAATCATTGCTGGCTTGTCCTAAGGTTGCTGTTGTACATGGTAGTAAAATTATGTGAATGCAGCGCAACACTTTGGGTTGAAGTTTGGCAATCAATACCATTTCATTTTTTAATTCATTATTGATCCTTGTCCAGAACTCATTGATAGGCTTTTCACAGCTCATTGTTGCCCATCTGCTAATGTACCCTGAAAAATAACAAGTGTTAACTTCTCTGATTTTTCGGTTTTTATATGTGGAAGATTGAAAACATACTTTATATACTAGTCCAAATCCACCTTCACCAAGCTTGTTGTGAATTGTCAAGTTATGTGTGGCAAACTGATTTGTAGAGAACTCATATGATGGGAAATCCATGTGGTATTAAACCATTTCGTTGTCTTTACCTAAAGCCAACCATAAACACAAGGAAACAAAATTAATTTGTATATTGTGTCAGATAATGCCTAAGAAGACCGGATTGGCAAGTGTATCAGAGACACTCACCTTCAGTAATATTATCTTTTGGGTTTCTCCTCTTGTTGATGTAATAGACAACTAAAGGCATTCCAAGAATGTTGGCAATTGCTTCTGCATAATGGGTTGGTGTGTTTATTACAAGCTCTCATATTATACCTCCCATGATGTCCCAAAAAATATTATACTCCAGATCCACTGAGCCGACGCCTAGAGGCATTTGATATGGAAACCTGACGAAGCCTATCAGCCTCATTTGACACCATAATTTCTTTTAAGGGCAGATAATGCCTCAACCACACTCCAGTATAAACCTGAAAATTAAGACAAATCAATATATGGCCATGTTGGACCAAAATAACAGGCAGATAAAGATAATGAAATCAGAATCTGTCACGAGAAATTTATTATTTGCTGTAACTAAGCTCGATAAGAGTGAACAAAGATGAGCGAGGAAGACAAAAAAGGATGTCAAGGAGAAAGTTTCTAATACTAATAGTTCAGGTAGACATATAGTTGAACTTGTATTCCTTCCCTAGCAAAATGTATAACCTGAATTGGAGCTATTAGCAACAAGAAAGACACTGTTCCCCTAAAAAGTTAAAACAAAATGCTTCTCAAGAGGTGGAATACCTGTTGTGGCCTCATTATCTTCGTATCAGGATCATCAAGGGACTCGCGTCAATGTGCAAGGTATCCAGCCATTCGAGGGATTGCAAACAAAACAGGAAAGAATTCCATTGGAAATCCCATTGCCCTGATTTATGAGGGACATGTATTTTCTTAACCAGGTAAAGTCAAAATCATACGCAACTACAAGTAATTATTCCCAATAGAAAATACTTCATCTGCTAGTTTCTTGATGATTTTTGCTCTTGGATCATAATTTTTGTACACACGATGTCCAAAACCAGATATCTTGCGCTTCCTGGAGAATTAAACCTTCTAAAAATTTGGAGGAAGAAATCTTTCATAGCATACTTCAAGAAGGGTGTCACATGCCCAGTTAATGAGAGAATTTTTATGGAATCACCTGTTCTTCACACCTTCAATGAACTCTGGAATGTTCTCAACAGTGCCAATCTCGTTCAGCATCTTAAGCACAGCCTACAGTAACCAAAGGAGCAAAAATATGACTAAACTTGAGGTACACAATAAAACTTGGTCATAATTTTATGAACGGGATAATGTAAGCATTAGTTTTTTTGTTGTTGGTAAAACCGATAATCTTATCATACTACCATCATCGATAAATATAGGCAAGCTTGAAAGCTGATGAACCAAGACAAATTTTGCATACCTCGTTAGCTCCACCATGGAGAGGGCCATAGAGTGCTCCAACAGCTCCAGCAAGTGCAGTGTAAACATCAACACTGCTAAAAATAAATTGCCAGAATTATCATAAAAGAATTAAATACTGCATTCCATGTTCAGCATGTTGCTACATTGCCTAATGCCTACCATGATACCAGATGCCTTGCAGCAGCTGTCGAGCAATTCATTTCATGTTTTGCATGCAGTATGAAGAGAATGTCCAGCACTCGAGCTAATCGCGGATTGGGCTTGTAAAACTTATTGCTTCTGGAAGTTTGAAAGGAGAAAATGATAACTATATGAAACAATGCATCAGATTTCAATATCATCAAAATTCTCAATGCAGAAGTCCTCTTTTATATTGCAAGAAATTTTTCTTAAGTTTTTATGGATCAGTAAAATGAAACAATGCATATCATGAGCAAAAAGATACCCATAAAGAAATCAGAGAAAACAGTTTATAGCAATGACGAGAACAGATTCACTTGAACATACAATGAGTCTAGCATGTAGAGGAAGTTCTCTGCAAGCAGAAAGGAGGTTGTTAGAAGGTTCAACAGGAGGCCTTCCTGCCATTCTTAAATAAGCTGCTGCTGCAGTTGTTGGTGCCTGAAAAGTACATGAATTCAAGTCTAGTGACAACTTCATATATTATGACTTCACAAACCTATAACTGAAGGCATGTATACAAAGAATTTGGTTGCGTAAGCCTTCTCAAGATGCAAAAACTTAAGCTCAATAAACAGTTAAGCAAGCACCACAAGGCACAGTTAATACGAAACTAGAAAACTGGAAGAGACAAACCTTCCCAAGAATTCGTGCTATTTGTTTGTCTCTCACTTGTTTAGAACGGTAAAGATCTTGGCCCTGCACAGACATTAAAAAAAAATGCCAATTATACCCCAAAAAATTCATATATTGACAGTAAAAATTAAACATTGATGAAAATGTTAGAAGAATTGAAATTCAGAAGAGAAATAGCATGGTAGGTACCACCATAAGATCATACTCTTGCGTAAAACATCAACAGAGTATCACACAGGTATAACATACCACTACAAACTTAAAATAAAAAGATTATTCAATGCTAAAAATCTTGAAATTTTGGATTTCAACTTACTCTTAAAGCAGGATTGGCATCAGAATGAAAGATAGAGAGAGCACTCATTGCACTGATAGCACACACAAAACAGCTAGTAGACACAGAACCCACAATTGTTGTTCCAGAATAATGGAAAAAGAAAAAGAAGAACATATACAAAAGGAAAAATAACAAACTGAAAAACCAATACAAACTATAGCAACCGGTTAATCAACGTTAACTTTGAAAAGACATAACTGCTCAACCGATTACATAACATAAACCCTAAACCTGCATAAACAAAATAAATACAGAATCCTTTCGAATGTATTAGCTAAATATACAAGTATCACATGATAAGAACATTGTCTCGTGAATAATACAATTCATAGCATAGTCTCTTCCGAAAGTTGGTTATGTCTTCATGCTTAATCATTATCAATGGATTTCCTGTAGTCCGATATTCAATGAATTTTAATGCATAAATTCCACAATCTCCACTGCAAATTATGAATACAAAAAGTAAATAATTAATAATCAATGCAAATTCTTATTGGATTAAATATAAAACATAACTATAATTAATGAGGTGTTGTACTCACGCATTTTCCTGTATCGGTACACTTTCCTTTTGGTTACGGGACAATTTCCAAGTTTTTGAGAAGATTATTTTCCGACCATGATGACTTTTCTCATACACTCCACACTGGTAGATGAAATCAGGGAACATCTTACATATATCTTGCATTTGTCTCTTCAAAGGTGCATCTCGGATATGGGATGGAAGTGAGTCATAGATGTGTATCTCTTGAGACAACATATCAAACTCTAACATAATCCAATGATCTCTGAAGGATATAACTCCATATAAGACGTCCAATTCATACCATGGCACCCCAAATTCAGGAACCGATCCTAGCATATAATTTGTTAGAGTCCTGTCAGAGAACCAACCATATTGCTCATTCCTTCCTTCTGCCCTCAGCCATTCATCCTTATGACTCAACAATCGTGGCTGGAAAAAATGGTTTATAAAAACAGCAAACAAATACATATTTGAGCAAGTCATAGATAATAACATAAAAAAGGATAATGGTACAAGTATTTAGATTAATAAATCGCATCAGATGGCAAGTTAACCCATTGTTACACACATAATCGTCCAGTCATATAACAGACATGTATATTCATCGTTCGCAGTCTAAAGCAAACAAAACTGTAACTGACTAACCATAACAATGCCAGAGCTTTGCCCTTTTACATTAAATAAATTAAACGTAGAACATTTACTTACCAAGAAAATAGAATCCATGGTGGACCAATTTTGTAGACGAAATTTTGTAGGGCTTAAATGAAACTTCTTTCTCAGCAACCAGAGACCACAATCAATATGCTGCAGAATGATACAATTTCAATTGGTATTATCAACATGTCTATCGACTAATCAATATGTAAACTACTGGAAACAAGAGCAATAGAAACAAGTTTCATACAGATTATCTACAATTGCATATAAATACTTACTGAGTTGAAGAGGTTTGTTTCATTCTTCAAAAGACGGTGAAACCATACAGCATTTGCTCTCCCTTTACTAGGGCAACCAACACTAATGCTGTCACTAAAGTAAAATAAAATGCACAAGAAGCAACTGTACATGATTATTCCCAATTTTTAGATTTAAATATAAGAATAAATGTAAAAGATAGTATGAAATTTTACGACGACAGCAAGATAAACATGTTCAAGGCATCATTTACTTACACCAAACTGGACGATGATTTATGCAGCCACGAAATGAAATGGAAGTATTTATCTGAATCTAGTCCTTCGTACACGTTATATAAATCCAGTACATTGGAGGACTAATTCATTCTTGAAGCCTTCCTCTTCCTACCAACATTTTTGTAGATATCATATGGAGATCTCAGGGATTTCCCAACCGACCTGTGCTTTCTCATGTAGTACTTCTTGGGTGGTGTGGGACCCGATACAATAGTACAACAATCTGGATCATTTATATCAACGTCCTCTGATTGTGTACCAAAATCCTTCTCAATTTCATATCCCTGTACTGCCAAATGTATTTTTTGTAATTCTTCCTTTAATAACATTATTTGACAAGCTTTATCTTGTTCACCATACTGAGAATCAACAGGTATGCCTTCACTCTTACTAAGAATTTCTTCTTCTCCAATGACCGTTTCATTGGAGTTTCGTGCAATATCACAACCAATATTGACGCCTGCTGTAGCATCCACATCACCGCTACAATATGCCTCTAGTGGGCTGCTTCTTTCAAATACATTATGACCTTTAAACGGGACATTTATGTTTCCCTTGTTCAACACATGTACAATACTAGCAAGCATCTGCTTAATTTTCCGAACTTCCTGCTTAACAACGAGCACTTCTTCCAAAACCTAATAAAAAAATGATGTAGATCAGAATTTAAATTAAAATCTGTTCATTATGGTACTGAGTATTGAAGTTAGACAAGGTCAATTCGTAGGTACATTCTAAATGAAATGAATCGTACCTTATCAATGGATGTTGTTGATGAAGAGGGATGATATTCATCGTTCAATTTTTCCTACCCCTTGTCAACCCTTTCAGTATTTTGAAATAACTGCTCACCAAACTTATCAGCCTTTCCTCTCGTACAAGCCACGCTTGATTTGTAATACAACGTTTCCTTCTCCATTTCAGTAGGGGCCAAAACTTCTTTAATCAAAAGCTGCAAGAAATATCACAGTTACAAATTCATTAAATTAAGAACATTCAATATATGTTCTCAATAAAATACAAAAAATAAGAAATAATCTTTTACAAAATACTAAATGCCTTACATCATCATGGCTGAAGTGAGTCCTCTCCAAGTATTTGAACCTCAACCAACGACCAGTCTTATTGTTCTCCCATTTCAAAATCCGTGGAATTGAATCTGATGAAAGTTGACAAACCAAATCATCAACCAAAGCTGGTATGGCTTCGTAAGCCCATACTTGTAATGCTAGTGGAAAACCATAGACGTTATACGAAGTAGATGCATATGATTTCCTTGCCTTGTAATCTTCTTCATTAACATCCATGTTCACATCATCCTCTCCTAACTCTTCTTCGAATTCTTCTTGTATCTTTTCCAATGTCTTATTGTTCTTTGTTACCGTATTCACCATACAAATTTTCATCTTTCGTACGGTGAAATCATAAACAATCTTCCCCCATGGAAAGTTGTTAAATTTATCTAGATCTTCAACAAGACACAAGTAATCCAAATTAATCTTATTTGACTTTTGGTCCCCCAACAAGATCACTTCTAAAGCGACGAGAAGTGACAAACAAAGAACATCTTTATGATCTGTGTTCTTTGGTAACCGTTTGTACACTTCACATAACCTTGACTTGGTTATGATATTGTCCCTTCTGAAATATTGTTCCTTCAAGCGACTTTGGGAGGATGGAATGTTCTCGTCACCTGTAAACATCAAACTCGTAATGAGGGAAAATTCCTCATAACCAAATCGATGTGCACGTCCATTATACACAATTCTTAATTCCTTGACGCTCTGTTTGTTATCTTGCATCATTAGAAGAAGGTGCACCAAAGGTCCTGTGAACTCTATTTGGTGCATTCTCAATAGAAATCCAAAGCACCCTTCTTCAAACTCCCTCTTCAAACCAAACATATTTAATTTTGACTTGATTGTTTCTATTTCTTCCATTCTAGACATGTTAGAAATCTTCCCAATAAAATAGTCCTCGCGTCTAATCAATGGAATCGTTCAATATTTTCAGATGCCATTACCTATTACACGAAAAAAGTTTATTATATTTTCATTAAAAAAATATAGATTAAAAAAACAAAAATAAAAACACACCAATAACAACATCAACATTTCTGAGTTTTTTCATAATCCTCAATAAATTTTAATTATCCCCTGTAATAGATTACAATGCTTGACCTTAGGTTCTCTCTAATGCTACTTAAAACTTCGTTTAAGCAAATACAGTTGTTATTCATTAAAACATGGCAAAATCAGTAGTACGTCCTAGTGAGAATCATGGTAAAAAAAATATGAACAAAATAACTTACAAAAAACCAAGCTATCTAATAGTGGCCTGCAAAATGCACCGATTTTATATGGGCCGTCCAAAGTGGGAGAATAGGCTGTCCTTACGGTCGTGAATAGGGGCGAACTGGTGGTGGCTAAATCGATGCTCGTTTCCAAGCGAGATAGGCACCTAACAATTGAACGAACACACAGAGACCTATAAGAATTGCACAAAATATAAATGATGAAATAAACAAAATGAAGTACTTAAATAAAAGGACCAGAAATGTGTAATATCGTAGTCAATTTATGCGCATGTGTGAACATGTTGACCAATTGTAAATTACATCTCAACTTAGTCTTATAGTTGGTACCACTACATCATACAATGAGCTCTAAGAGCTCAATTGATTACTCTCCTCCTATTCTTTCAAGAAGCAAACAAGTTTAAATTCCTAATCATGGCCTTTGTATCTAAAATAATTAAATAACTTACCATAGCCCAAAATGATTAATACCATTACAATATTATATTAATATCTATATATTACATAGTATTCTACACTAACTTAAAAAGATTGCTTCAAAAATAATCATGCTTAGTAGCATATATGTCAGGCATTTGTCTCCTGGTACAAGAACAAAACTAATGCAGAGAGCACCAAACTATTATATGTCATGTTACAGAGAGCACCAAACTAAATAGCGACCATGGATTTATTGATTACTTAACAAACCAATGGCCCCAAAAACAAGCAGCACTTAAAAATTCAAATGCCAGACAAATTTATGCCAAAATATGGAGCCAATTCAATGTCAAAGTAGAACCTCCAAAATACCTTCAAACAAGATTGAATAACCCCTTTTTTCCAAGTTGGTGGATAGTTCTCAAATTAGATTTGATATTTCGACCAATCTTCAATAATCTTGTCAACTAAGTGGAGAGTGCAATGCTGAAATCTTCATGTAACAAAGAGTATTGGTTCATAAAGGAAATTTCTACAAACAGCAAATGGTTCATACTAAAAATGGGTAGTAGACAAAAAACCCTTTCATTAAAGGAAATTGCATCATAAAGCAGTAGGAAATGGTTCATACTAAAAACGGGTTGACAAACACTACAATCTCTAATGGCAGCGTAAATGAGAATGAGATAAAATAGGCAGAAGAAAAAAAATAAACTGAAACCAAATCTGAGTAAAACCCATGTACAAAATCAAGCAAAAACACACAAAGTTTACAGAAAATTACTCAAACACTCGATTACTTAGCTATCCAGAAACTTGAAAATACCAAATGTATATCCAGTAGAATGGAAAATGAAGAAAAATAGAGAAAAAGGACAATGAGAATGAGAAACTAGAGCAACCGGTTACTCAACATTAATTCTGAATAAACATAACATAAACCAATATAAACATGTTACCTGCATATGTAATATGGTGGTGATTAGGTCTGCTTTTATACAAGCAGAGCCACCGGCGAAAAACAGAGGATTCGTTGGGGATGGCTGAGATTGGAGATGGATGTTGGAGATCCTTCACTCGCGTTGCGTTGGGGAGGGATTAAACTAAGCAACGTTCTTCGCTTCTTGCAATTGGAATGGTTAGGGCAGCCAAATGATTTCGCGTTGGGGAGTAAACTGGGCAACGTTGGTCTTCGCTTCTTGCAATGGCAAAACGCGGGCGGTCTTTGAGTTTTTTTTTTTTAAACCAAACAATTAACCGGCTGTCTAAGTAATAAAGCAACCATCAGCCCATATTTGCAAGAAATTCAATATGGGGTATATATTTGCAATTTGCCACACCCATGGGTCTATTATAGACGTTTGCCTCTTTGGGCAAACGTCTATAATAGACCCTTGGTGAAGACAAATATCAGTTTTGTACCCTATATGCAATATTTGTCAAAAAGAGTCTTTTAACAGGTTTTTCACTTATAATAGCCGGTAATTGAAGCAAACGAAAAGAAAAAAAGAAAAGAAGATAAGCGTCCATATCACTTGCCCGCCAGTTTCTCTCCCACGCGAAATCCCCTGCCCTAACCATTGAACTTAATCCAGAAAAACATATCCTGCGCTGCTGTGATTCAAAGGAAACCATCTCGGAAGTCAGAAGTTGGCCATCTTGGATCTTCAACATCCATCTCCAATCTCCGCCATCCCCAAGCAAACCTTTGTTTGTCGCTGCTAGCTGTGTTTGCAAGCACCATTGACAAACCCAACGCAGGTATAATACTTGTCCATAAAAGCAGACCCAATCACCACCATAGTTATCGTTATCGTCTGGTCATTCCCTTTAATCAACTAACAGTAAGTGTTACATGAAGATATCTGCATCGCACTCTCCATTTGGTTGACGACATTATTGAACATTGGATTTCTGATCACACCTAATTTGAGAACTATCCAAGAAGCTGCAAAAATGGGGTTCTGCAATCTTGTTTGAAGCTATTTTGGAGGTTCTACTTTGAAACTGATTTGGGTCCATATTTTTGCATAAATTTGTCTGGCATTTGAATTTTTTAGTGCTGGTCGTTTAAGGGATGAGTTTTTTAACTAATCAATAAATCCATGAGTAGTATTTAGTTTGGTGCTCTCTGGGTTATGCAGTTGAGATAGTATATTTCAAAAAAACACAAAAAGCATTGAATTTTTGGACTGGAGTGCTGGGATGTTACTGAATTTTTTTCTTCCAAGAAGAACATGTAAGGTGGAAGGTACAATTAATTTTTTTCCTGCTTGTCATGCTACGTTAGTTTTGTTCTTGTACCAGGAGACAAATGCCCGACATATATGCTACTAAGCATGATTATTTTTGAAGCAATCTTTTTAAGTTAGTGTGGAATACTATGTAATATATAGATATTAATATAATATTGTAATGGTATTAATCATTTTGGGCTATGGTAAGTTATTTAATTATTTTAGATACAAAGGCCATGATTAGGAATTTAAACTTGTTTGCTTCTTGAAAGAATGGGAGGAGAGTAATCAATTGAGCTCTTAGAGCTCATTGTAGGATGTAGTGGTACCAACTATAAGACTAAGTTGAGATGTAATTTACAATTGGTCAACATGTTCACACATGCGCATAAATAAGTTTGATATTACACATTTCATCTACTTTTATTTAAGTACTTCATTTTGTTTATTTCATCCTTTATATTTTGTGCAATTCTTATAGGTCTCTGTGTGTTCGTTGAATTGTTAGCTGCCTATCTCGCTTGGAAACGAGCATCGATTTAGCCACCACCAGTTCGCCTCTGTTCACGACCGTAAGGACAGCCTATTCTCCCACTTTCGACGGCCCATATAAAATCGGTGCATTTTGCAGGCCATTATTAGATAGCTTGGTTTTTTGTAAGTTATTTTGTTCTTATTTTTTTACCATGATTCTCACTAGGACGTACTACTGATTTTGCCCTGTTTTAATGAATAACAATTGTATTTGCTTAAGCCAAGTTTTAAGTAGCATTAGAGAGAACCTAAGATCAAGCATTGTAATCTATTAGAGGGGATAATTATTTTCTGCTAGAAGTTAGGCTATCTTCTTATTTATCTTTATTTAGAGTGGAGGTGTAATTTGAGATTAAAATTTATTGAGGATTATGAAAAAACTCAGAAATGTTGATGTTGTTATTGGTGTGTTTTTATGTTTTTTTTTAATCTATATTTTTTTAATGAAAATATAATAAACTTTTTTTGTGTAACAGGTAATGGCATCTGAAAATATTGAACGATTTCCATTGATTAGACGCGAGGACTATTTTATTGGGAAAATTTCTAACATGTCTAGAATGAAAGAAATAGAAACAATCAAGTCAAAATTAAACATGTTTGGTTTGAAGAGGGAGTTTGAAGAAGGGTGCTTTGGATTTCTATTGAGAATGCACCAAATAGAGTTCACAGGACCTTTGGTGCACCTTCTTCTAATGATGCAACATAACAAACAGAGCGGCAAGGAATTAAGAATTGTGTATAATGGACGTGCACATCGATTTGGTTATGAGGAATTTTCCCTCATTACTGGTTTGATGTTTACAGGTGACGAGAACATTCCATCCTCCCAAAGTCACTTGAAGGAAAAATATTTCAAAAGGGACAATATCATAACCAAGTCAAGGTTATGTGAAGTGTACAAACGGTTACCAAAGAACACAGATCATAAAGATGTTCTTTGTTTGTCACTTGTCGTCGCTTTAGAAGTGATCTTGTTGGGGGACCATAAGTCAAATAAGATTAATTTGGATTACTTGTGACTTGTTGAAGATCTAGATAAATTTAACAACTTTCCATGGGGGAAGATTGTTTATGATTTTACCGTACGAAAGATGAAAAACTGTATGGTGAATAGGGTAACAAAGAACAATAAGACATTGGAAAAGATACAAGAAGAATTCGAAGAAGAGTTAGGAGAGGATGATGTGAACATGGACGTTAATGAAGAAGATTACAAGGCAAGGAAATCATATGCATCTACTTCGTATAACGTCTATGGTTTTCCACTGGCATTACAAGTATGGGCTTACGAAGCCATACTAGCTTTGGTTGATGATTTGGTTTGTCAACTTTCATCAGATTCAATGCCACGGATTTTGAAATGGGAGAACAATAAGACTGGTCGTTGGTTGAGGTTCAAATACTTGGAGAGGACGTACTTCAGCCATGATGATGTAAGACATTTAGTCTTTTGTAAAAGATTATTTCTTATTTTTGTATTTTATTGAGAATATTGAATGTTCTTTTTTTAATGAATTTGTAACTGTGATATTTCTTGCAGCTTTCGGTTAAAGAAGTTTTGGCCCCTACTGAAATGGAGAAGGAAACATTGTATTATAAAGCAAGCGTGGCTTCTACGAGAGGAAAGGCTGATGAGTTTGGTGAGTAGTTATTTGAAAATACTCAAAGGGTTGACAAGGGGAAGGAAAAATTGAACGATGAATATGATCCCTCTTCATCAACAACATCCATTGATAAGGTACGATTCATTTCATCAATCAGTGTGTACTAATTGACCTTGTTTAACGTCAATACTCGGTACCATATCAAATAGATTTTAATTTAAATTCTGATCTACTTCATTTTTTTATTAGGTTTTGGAAGAAGTGCTCGTTGTTAAGCAGGAAGTTCGGGAAATTAAGTAGATACTTGCTAGTATTGTACATGTGTTGAACAAGAGAAACATAAATGTCCCTGTTGAAGGTCATAATGTATTTGAAAGAAGCAGCCCACTGGGGGCATATTGTAGTGGTGATGTGGATGCTACAACTGGCGTCAATATTGGTTGTGATATTGCACGAAACTCCAATGAAACGGTCATAGGAGAAGAAGAAATTCTTAGTAAGAGTGAAGGCATACCTGTTGATTCTCAGTATGGTCAACAAGATAAAGCTTGTCAAATAATGTTATTAGAGGAAGAATTACAAAAAAAAAATAAATTTGGCAGTACAGGGATATGAAATTGAGAAGGATTTTGGTACACAATCAGAGGACGTTGATATAAACGATCCAGATTGTTGTACTATTGTATCGGGTCCCACACCACCCAAGAAGTACTACATGAGAAAGCACAGGTCGGTTGGGACATCCCTGAGATCTCCATATGAGATCTACAAAAACGTTGGTAGGAAGAGGAAGGCTTCAAGAATGGATCAGTCCTCCAATGTACTGGATTACTATAACGTGTACGAAGGACTAGATTCAGATAAATACTTCCATTTCATTTCCTGGCTGCATAAATCATCGTCCAGTTTGGTGTAAGTAAATGATGTTAAATACATGTTTATGTTGCTGTCGTCGTAAATTTTCATACTATCTTTTACATGTTTTCTTATATTTAAATCTGAAAATTGGGAATAATTATCATCAATTGCTTGTGCATTTTATTTTACTTTAGTGACAGCATTAATGTTGGTTGCCCTAGTAAAGGGAGAGCAAATGCTGTATGGTTTCACCGTCTTTTGAAGAATGAAACCAACCTCTTCAACTCAGTAAGTATTTATATGCACCTGTGATAATCTGTATGAAACTTGTTTGTATTGCCCTTGTTTCCACTAGTTTACATATTGATTTTCTTAGACATGGTGATAATACCAATTAAAACTGTATCTTTATGCAGCATATTGATTGTGGTCTCTGGTTGCTGAGAAAGAAGTTTCATTTATGCCCTACAAAATTTCGTCTACAAAATTAGTCCACCATGGATTCCATTTTCTTGGTAAGTAAATGTTCTACGTTTAATTTATTTAATGTCAAATGGCTGTACTCTGGCATTGTTATGGTTAGTCAGTTACTGTTTCGTTTGCTTTTGACTGCGAACGATGAATATACATGTCTGTTACATGACTGGACGAGCATCTGTGTAAATTGGTTAACTTGCCATCTGATGCCATTCATTAATCTAAATACTTGTACCATTATCGTTTTTTATGTTATTTTTCTATGACTTGCTCAAATATGTATTTGTTTGCTGTTTTTATAAACCATTTTCTCCAGCCACGATTGTTGAGTCATAAGGATGAATGGCTGAGGGCAGAAGGAAGGAATGAGCAATATGGTTGGTTCTCTGACAGGACTCTAACAAATTATATACTAGGATCAGTTCCTGAATTTGGGGTGCCATGGTATGAATTGGACGTCTTATATGGAGTTATATCCTTCAGAGATCATTGGATTATGTTAGAGTTTGATATGCTGTCTTAAGAGATACACATCTATGACTCACTTCCATCCCATATCCGAGATGCACCTTTGAAGAGACAAATGCAAGATATATGTAAGATGTTCCCTGATTTCATCTACCAGTGTGGAGTGTATGAGAAAAGGCATCATGGTCGGAAAATAATCTTCTCAAAAACTTGAAAAATGTCTCGCAACCAAAAGGAAAGTGTACCGATATAGGAAAATGCGTGAGTACAACACCTCATGAATTATAGTTACGTTTTATATTTAATCCATTAAATATAAGCATTGATTATTAATTATTTATTTTTTTATTCATAATTTGCAGTGGATATTGCGGGATTTATGCATTAAAATTCATTGAATATCGGACTACAGGAAATCCTTTGATAATGATTAAGCATGAAGACATAACCAACTTTCGGAAGAGACTATGCTATGAATTGTATTATTCACGAGACAATGTCCTTATCATGTGATACTTGTATATTTAGCTAATACATTCGAAAGGATTCTGTATTTATTTTGTTTATGCAGTTTTAAGGATTCTGTATTTATTTTGTTTATGCAGGTTTAGGGTTTATGTTATGTAACCGGTTGAGCAGTTATGTCTTTTCAGAGTTAATGTTGATTAACCGGTTGCTATAGTTTGTATTGGTTTTTCTCATTGTTATTTTTCCTTTTGTATATTTTCTTCTTTTTTCTTTTTCCATTATACTGGAACAACAACTGTGGGTTCTGTGTCTACTAGCTGTTTTATGTTTGCTATTTGTTGCCTTTGATATACATTCTACTGACATTGTTTATCAGTTTATTCTCAGTTTGCTCTACCAAATCATATCAAAGAGAACAATTGAAGCCAAAAAGAGGACCTTGCACGTATAAGAGATTGTAATCTTTTTGTCTGTTTACATATTGTAGAATTGTAATGTTGTTGTAACCAATTATAATGTAATCATTTTATATTATAGCAATTATACTCCTATTTGATGATGTCAAATGGTATGCTTAATACCACTATCTTATGTCTGTACCATCACTTACATGAACGCTTGTTATATTTTTTGTATCATGTTGATATTGTAAATATGTTACGAACAAATTGTTAATCATATTGTAAATTTTTTATTTTGTATTAAATGGATGTAAACAGGTTGTAAGTCCACATAATTTATTGCACAAATAAATTCAATTATTATTGAAATTGACTTATTCAAAATTTTATTATTACCTTAAGTGATTTAATGTTGTTGTAATGTTAAATGGCATGAATAAGAGAACTTTATTTCTACCATAGTTCGACTTAAATTCTCTCAAAATTACTTGAATGCTAGTTCGACCTTAATTTTCTAATTTTTAAGTTTGCCAATTTAAATGAGTTTAACTACACAAGATTACAGAATACCAAACACATAGAGCTTCTTGTCTCTCCATAGTACCAACCTCTTAAGTCAACTCAAAACACAATATTAGTACATATAAAAAATTAAACACAGTCATTCCAACTCAAATTAATATCAAATTATCTTTTAAACTTTAATGAATTAAGCGAATCATAGACACAGTGACATAAGATTGGCAAAATATGATCGTCACAAATAGAAGATGATAATACAAATAGCAAAAATTTAACATTACAGTATTTCTCCATTACATAAGACATAAAAATTGTTAATTAAAGGATGACGGTATAGGTTCCACAATCATCTGTAAGACCTCATTGCATGTTGCCCGATTATGTCCAGGTCTTCGGCATCTACTACAAAGAGTAATTTTCTTTATCTCCTCACCTTTTGATCTTATTCGCCTTTTTCTTTGCCTGCCTGATTTTTTCTTTGTGTTAGGGGGTTCATTTACCAAGTCTGCTATTTCCTTCGGAACTTCCCATTCACCATGATCATTTGCAGGAAATATCGGCTCAGAATAAGCAATTAGATAACACTCAGATGTATATTTCTTATCAACTAAGGAGTGAACATCAATATCTTCAAATCTAGCTGCCGCTATGGCATGACTACATGGAATCTTGTGAATGTCGAACTCCTTGTAGGTACACTTCTTATTTAACAAATCTACTTCATCACTACTGTCTCCATGAATGACCTGTTCAATATGCATAATTCAATATTAATAAATATATAAAACAATTTATGCTTAACAATAATATTAGTACATATAAAGTATAAATTGAACGTTTCTACCTGAAAAATATGAGCATTTATCCTTACAACTCTGAACTTTAATGATTTTCTCCTATTACTTGCTGTTTTTGCTTCTGCATCCTCTGTAAGGTATCGATTCTCCCATTTTAAGGCTAGTTGATTACGAGAAACGAACCACTCTTGTAGCTTGGCACGATAGTACTCGGCAAGCATGGTAATCGGCATCTCACGAGCAGCCCTCATTACATTGTTGAATGACTCACTTATGTTTGTAGTCATAATACCGTATCTCATTCCTGAAAAATGATGCCTTGACCACTTCTCTATTCCAGCATCAATTAAATAATTTGTGATAGCAGGATCAATACCATTCAGATCAGCCATGTATTTGTCAAATTCCATTCTTATGTATGCCCTTGAACAACAACGAAATAAGGGAATTACATCTGGATTTTTGAATCTTTGGTTTAAGTTCATCTCCATATGGAAAGCACAATATCCATGTAGGGCATTAGGAAACACTTTTGGAATAGCTTGTAAGATGCTTGGATGTCTGTCTGAAACAATTACGAGATCTGAAATGTCACCTATTGTACCACTTAATTTAGAAAGGAACCACTCCCAAGCATCGTTATCCTCTGAATCTCCAATACCCATTGCAATTGGGTAGGTCGAACTATTGCCATCTGAAGTAGCTGCCACAAATAAAGTCCCAGCATATCGACCCGACAGAAAAGAACCATCAATACTAACTACGTGCCTCAAACAACTAGCAAAATCACGAAGTGAAGGTCCTAACGCAAGAAAAAAATATTTAAATCTTCCCACATTGTCTACCTCGATATGAGTAACTGTTCCAGGATTCTTTTCTTTGAGAATGTGACAATAGGATGGGAGCTTAATAAATGACTCTTCTGCAGTGCCTCGTATTTCATTTAGAGCCTTTTCCTTTGACCTGTACGCAGTAGTATAACTTAATTCAATCCCAAACTCCTCCCTACAATCATCAATAATGTCTTTAGTCTTGTAAATTCTACCAGGCCTAACCAATCTCATCTTCATTGCATTCGCAAGGACCTTTGATTTAGCTGCACGATTTTTTACCATATACTTGTTCGAATCATAGCTATGATCGTTGTTGAAAATTGTCACTTTGAACCTTTCTGATCCCAATATCTTGTTAGCTCTGATCCTCCAACAACAATTTTCATGAACACATTTCACAACTACAACCTCCTTTCTGCTTTTGCTTGTTTTTGTCTCAAAATGGTTTCGTATAGTATAAATACTAATTTTTGTAATAACGTGAGATTTAGAGTCAAATACTTGTCCAACACTTAAGCCTAACTCGCCTGTTGATCTTTCAGAAAGAATGTTCGATCCTGTAGACGTATTCCTTGTTGATGTTGTTGAATGTGGGACAACCATATTGTTTGATTAATTTTGTCTCTCACCTTGATCACCTACATTTATTGGAGAGCATGAAACTCCACGTCCTTCATACATGTTAAACTCATTTTGTGATGGATTCTGAGTGAAAATTGTCTCTATGTTGTTACACGCTTGTAAACTATCATTCTTTGGGATTCCTGAAGAGTGCAACAATTCTATGTTTTCAACCAAATGAGGAGTGAAGTTCACTACAGACTGGTCAACAGGTGATCTATTCTTAACAAATTGACCAAAATCATTATCATCCATTGGTGAGCAGGTAGAATGCCCGATGTTTGTCATAGCAACAGAAACATACATTACAGGCTTAATATTCTTATCTTCGAGATGCAAGTTGATAAATTCATCCAAGTCTTCATCATCAAAAATTGCAACTGTTGGGAAGACTACATCATTCTTAAAGAAGTATTTAATTGACAAAACTTTATTGTATTCATCAATTTTCAATTTCTTGTATAACTTATCTTTCAAATGGCGGTAATGATCTCCTTTTCGTAACCTTATGACAATACCTTCTCCACCACGATACTCCTCTCTATTATCTAACTTCACCCACTCACCACCATGTATTACCAATGCACTCAGTCCATCCATCACCAATCTGAAAAAAAATCCCACAAATGAGTTGTTTTAATAAGCATACAAAAGACATTTAACAAAATCATCAAATCAGCCATATGGAAGCGTTTGGATTTAAACATTAGCAAAATTGAGAAACTATGTGCGAATCTGAAAATTTAGGTCGATTTAGGTCGAAATTAGGTCGAAATAAGTCGATAATCATGTAATCGCACAAATGATACATTTTCATGCAATGGGACATCATAAGAATACCAAAGACATTTAACAAAATCATCAAATCAGCCACATGATGAATAGGATTTAAACAATAGCAAAATTGGGAAACTATGAGGGAATATGAAAATTTTGGTCGATTTAGGTCAAAATTAGGTCGAAATAAGTCAATAATCATGTAATCACACAAATGATAAATTTTCATGCAATGGGACATCATAAGAATACAAAAGACATTTAACAAAATCATCAAATCAGCCACATGGTGAATAGGATTTAAACAATAGCAAAATTGGGAAACTATGAGGGAATCTAAAAATTTAGGTCGATTTAGGCCGAAATAAGTCGATAATCATGTAATCGCACAAATGATACATTTTCATGCAATGGGACATCATAAGAATACCAAAGACATTTAACAAAATCATCAAATTAGCCACATGGAAGCGTTTGGATTTAAACAATAGCAAAATTGAGAAACTATGAGCGAATCTGAAAATTTAGGTCGAAATTAGGTCGAAATAAGTCGATAATCATGTAATCGCACAAATGTTACATTTTCATGCAATGGGACATCATAAGAATACCAAAGACAATTTACAAAATCATCTAATCAGCCATATGGAAGCATTTGGATTTAAACAATAGCAAAATTGGGAAACTATGAGGGAATCTGAAAATTTAGGTCGAAATAAGTCGATAGTCATGTAATCGCACAAATGATACATTTTCATGCAATGGGACATCATAAGAATACCAAAGACATTTAACAAAATCATCAAATCAGCCACATGGAAGCGTTTGGATTTAAACAATAGCAAAATTGGCAAACTATGAGCGAATCTAAAAATTTAGGTCGATTTAGGTTGAAATAAGTCGATAATCATGTTATTGCCCAAATGATACATTTTCATGCAATGGGACATCATAAGAATACCAAAGACATTTAACAAAATCATAAAATCAGCCACATGGAAGCGTTTGGATTTAAATAATAGCAAAATTGGCAAACTATGAGCGAATCTGAAAATTTAGGTCGATTTAGGTCGAAATAAGTCGATAATCATGTAATCGTGAAAATGATACATTTTCATGCAATGGGACATCATAAGAATACAAAAGATATTTAACAAAATCATCAAATCAGCCACATGGAAGCGTTTGGATTTAAAGAATAGCAAAATTGAGAAACTATGAGCGAATCTGAAAATTTAGGTCGAAATAAGTCGATAATCATGTAATCGCACAAATGTTACATTTTCATGCAATGGGACATCATAAGAATACCAAAGACAATTTACAAAATCATCAAATCAGCCACATGGAAGCGTTTGGATTTAAACAATAGCAAAATTGGGAAACTATGAGGGAATCTGAAAATTTAGGTCGATTTAGGTCAAAATAAGTCGATAATCATGTAATTGCACAAATGATACATTTTCATGCAATGGGACATAATAAGAATACCAAAGACATTTAACAAAATCATCAAATCAGCCACATGGAAGCGTGTGGAATTTAACAATAGCAAAATTGGAAAACTATGAGTGAATCTGAAAATTTAGGTCGATTTAGGTCGAAATTAGGTCGAAATAAGTCGATAATCATGTAATCGCACAAATGTTACATTTCATGCAATGGGACATCATAAGAATACCAAAGACAATTTACAAAATCATCAAATCAGCCACATGGAAGCGTTTGGATTTAAACAATAGCAAAATTGGCAAACTATGAGCGAATCTGAAAATTTAGGTCGAAACAAGTCGATAATCATGTTATTGCACAAATAAAGGGGCATAATAAGAATACAAAACATACATTCTTAAATTCATCACCCTTCACAGCTTGTGTGCAAAATATAAGGACTTTTAAAATGATAACTTAGGATAGTAGTAATTTTATAAGATATAATAAAAAAAGAAGCAACAGCATAATGGACAAACAATTAACTTCTCCAATCTAGAGTGGGATTGATATGTGCTGACTAAAGGATTGAAAATAATTGTCCTTTTGACAATTTCTACCTTACTATTAGTATTTTTAATAGCAATATTTATAAAAATCCAGAAATATATTAGCTACTCCTTCAGACTATCATCAATTCATTATTCAGCAATCAAAATTACGAATCATGTCATATATATTAAATCCAAAATAACCAAAATTTATAATTCAATAACCCACGAAACTAAATATGAGGAAATCGAATTCAGCAAGGAAGATGAAGAAAGAGGTGTAATATATGAGGAACAAAACTGAATCAGAGGCGATATAATTACAGTATTCAAAACAGAGAAAAAAGAGAGAATAAAAGTTTTTAGAGTCACTCATCGTATGTTTTTGACTTTATGAGGTTGGAGGTTTGCTGCAGGTTGTTGCTGGTAGCTGTTGGAAGGCCGGCCGCTAGAGAGCAGCTGAGGGACGGGGAACTGAGGAGGCCACACGAGACGGCGTCGGCGATGGGGCTAGAGTTGGAAACTGAGTATTTCAGACCATTTTGAAATCTTTGGGTGGCGCGGGCACCTTAGGGTGTTAGAGTTTTTGGCGCCTCCTTTCTTAATTCCAGATAGATCTATAATACTCAGGCTTATTCCTTTACCGGCTATAAACTGTCAAAACCAAGTGAATATACTTATTTTGCAAGATTTTCAATATGGGGTACAAAACTGTTATTTGTCTTCACCAAGGGTACATTATAGACGTTTGCCCATTTTATTTGTTATCTTTTGTAATAAATGTCTGGGCATATGTCTTAAATGTAACTTTAGAGGGACAAATTGCATTTTTGTACCCTAGTGTGTTTTTTTGTCCGAATCAGACCCCTAACCGACTGAGTAACCGGTTGCTTTCTCTGTTTAGTGTAATTCTGTCTTCCTCTTCTATATGGTTCCAATTTTCCATTTCATTGATCAGCTTGCTAATATAACCAACAGAAGATTTGCTTCTATTACTGTCAACCATCAGTTGCCTTGTTTGTTGCTACCTCGTCCCAACCGGCGACTTGGCTCTGCGTTGAGGTGTTTCCAATCCTTTGATGGTATTTTGGGGTTTAGTAGGTCTTCGATTCCTGTCGTCAATGGCACCTTGACTGCCAATTCTGTTCCGGTAATTTCACCATAGTCTTATGTAAATTATTTTTTTGTTGATTTTGAATTTGGGATGTGTAAGCGTATATTTTTAGTAAGTTGCTTACGTGATATTTTTATTTTAATTTTGGCCTTCGTACTCGTGGTAAAGATAATTGTAAGGTTTTGAATTATGCACAGCATTAATTTCATTTCTAAGGTGGGGTAAATGAACCAGAGTTTGGAAACGTGGATAGCTAGAGTTTCAATTTCATTAGAACATAACACCATGATTATACAGATTTATGGATTCACTTCCTAAAGAACCTTCTATTTTCCTGCCTTTATTTAATTCTTGAAAGATTGGAAAGGACTTGTATGAAGATAATAAATGAAATGTTGTATTTAAATTTTAATATGGGTTCGAGGGCAAAATCATCATGTTCTGACTTTGTTCTTAGAAGATTATGGTTGAAGGTTCGACATTTTGTTCTCCAAATTCTTATCATAATAGAGTGTTATTTTTGTGTTAAATTTTCCCACGCAGTATTTGATCTAATATAAGTTCTCAAAATGAAATCTAATCTAGTAACATTTTAATGCCTTGTTTACACTATTTGTGATATCTTCCACTTGGCATATCATATCTAGTCAAGAAGTAAGGTATATACAGTTGGTGATTTTATGACAAGAAAAGAGGATCTACATGTTGTGAAGCCTAACACTATTGTGGATGAAGGCACTTGACATACCAGCTTATGTGTTAGATTATTCTAGAACCCTTAATTTTATTCTTTAATTTTTCTGATGGGTTGGTGCTTGTGTAACATCACTTGAGATTCTTGTGGAGAAAAGAATAACTGGTTTTCCTGTAGTTGATGACAACTGAAAATTGGTAAAGTGCTCCCTACTATGCTTCTTTACTGGTCATTTTGGAACATATGGTAGTATGTCAATTGTATAATTTATTATAATATATTTTACTAATGATTATCTATTTTTAAGGGTTTTTTTTGTTCTTAGGATTCTTGATCTAAGTTTTCACCATTTTGTTGTATTAGTTAGATATTAATTTATGCTCTGGATCGATGATGTTTTTGCTTAATTGGAACACTGGAATATTCACATTGTTCAAAGTTCCAGAATGTTCTCCTTGAATCTTGCACATGACGAAAAAAATGCTGCACATGGATTTAGAATCTCTCAAAACACTTTTTGGGACTGCCTTTGTTTCTGATTTAAGTTTATGCTTCGTTTTGGCTTGTTCTTTAGTCGAAGTTTTGTTATTAGTTTGTGCATTTTAGCACATAAAAATGTGTTATTATTTTTTTACTTAAAGCAAAATTGTTATTTAATTGTGCCAAAAAGTGCTTCTTTAATCGATTTTGGCATTCTATCTTTTGGTGCAGGTTGGTCTTGTTTCAGACTATGACCTATTAGCACTGGACTCCGTCTCTGGTAACTGAACTCATATTAACATGGATTTACTATTTTTTGTGTTGTTGAAGTGCTTGTTGTCTATCTTTTCTTTTTCCAACTACATATGTAATGATTCCTTCTGCCCCCAGTAGTTGTAGTCATTCATTTGTAAGAGACTGTTTTGATTTTTTTAGTTCTGAACATCCTGAGGTTGATAAAGTTACATGGTCACAAATTTTTTCCTCTTTAGTAACTTCTTTTTCTAAGACAAGAATTGTTCCTTTTCATTTTCATCTGTTGCTTGTCTCACAGTTTAATTGAAACTTTCACATGAATTGTGTTGGGTTCATGGGTCTGTGGTGCAACTTGCAGATATAAGGGTTTCCTTTATTTTTTGTGGCCCAATTTCAAATTCTGTACCTTGCATTAAGGGGTGTCAACCTACTTGGTTTTTGATTAGTATTCTGTTTGGAATTTGCAGATTCTCCTTAATCCCCTTTACTTGCTTGGTTCCCGCATTGCCTCATCTCATTTTGATACAAAAGTTCGTGTGCTTGCAAGAAAATATCTGTAGTGACCCTGTACACTCTGTTGTTGACATGCTGTGACACAATCTCTTGATTTGCGATCTCTCCATTTTTATGATTCCTCGATACTGTGCAAGTTTAAGAGAATTACATGATTTTGGGTTTTCATTATTGCATTATTGTAATGTTGTAGTAACCAAAAACAATGTATTCATTATATTAGAGCAATTATACTCTTTTTGATGATTACAAATGGTATGACTAATACCACTATCTTAGGTCTCTAATGTATATTTGGACGCTTATTGAATTTTTTCTACCATATTTTATTATAAATCTGTTAAGAACAAATTGTTGAGCATATTGTAAACTGTTTATTTTTTATTAAATGGATGTAAACAGGTTGTAAGTCTAAATCACTTAAAATAATTGCAGTATGCTTTAAATACTAAACTTTATTTCCAAAATAAATTCAATTATCTTTGAAATTGACTTATTAAGCATACTATTATTACCTTAAGTGATTTAATGTAGTTGTAATGTTAAATGACATGCATATCGACTTATTTCTACCATAGTTCGACTTAAATTCGACCTAAATTACTTGAATGCTAAGTTGTTATTTTAATTGATTTTTAAATGTAGACGCTTACATTTCAACGGTGACGATTTCAGATAAAATGTTTCTTATTTTGATAGTACCAATATATTACAAATATAATGTTAAATTGCATGCATATCGACTTATTTCGACCATAGTTCGACTTAAAATCGATCTAAATTTTCTAATTTCTAAGTTTGCCAATTTAAATGAGTTTAACTCCACACACAATCATGTCAAGGTTGATGATTTTGTAAAATTTGTTTGATATTCTTATTTGTCCCTATATTATGACTCAATTTTTAACTTACATGAATATCAACTTATTTCGACTATAATTCGACTTAAAATCGACCTAAATTTTCTAATTGCTAAGTTTGCCAATTTAAATGAGTTTAACTCCACACAGAACCATGTCAAGGTTGATGATTTTGTAAAATTTGTTTGGTATTCTTATTTGTCTCTATATTATGACTCAATTGTTAACTTACATGAATATCGACTTATTTCGACTATTATTCGACTTAAAATTGACCTAAATTTTCTAATTGCTAAGTTTACCAATTTAAATGAGTTTAACTCCACACACAACCATGTCAAGGTTGATGATTTTATAAAATTTGTTTGATATTCTTATTTTGCCCCTATATTATGACTCAATTGTTAACTTACATGAATATCGACTTATTTCGACCATAGTTCGACTTAAAATCGACCTAAATTTTCTAATTGCTAAGTTTGCCAATTTAAATGAGTTTAACTCCACACAAAACCATGTCAAGGTTGATGATTTTGTAAAATTTGTTTGGTATTCTTATTTTGCCCCTATATTATGACTCAATTGTTAACTTATATGAATATCGACTTATTTCGACCATAGTTCAACTTAAAATCGACCTAAATTTGCTAATTGCTAAGTTTGCCAATTTAAATGAGTTTAACTCCACACACAACCATGTCAAGGTTGATGATTTTGTAAAATTTGTTTGGTATTCTTATTTTGCCCTTATATTATGACTCAATTGTTAACTTACATGAATATCGACTTATTTCGACCATAGTTCAACTTAAAATCGACCTAAATTTGCTAATTGCTAAGTTTACCAATTTAAATGAGTTTAACTCTATACACAACCACTCCTGTTATGCTCAGTTGCCATATTGGCAAACTTTTTTTTATTTCAAATATTGTAAATAATTACATTATCTTAATTTATCATAATTACGTATTGGCAACTGGATCTTGAATCCTCCTTAGCCAACCAACAAACAGACCAAGTAAATAGCCCCACAAACAACCACAGTTGAAGTAAGGAATGGAATGCTTTCCCACCATTGGCTCAGTCTTGTTTGTAATCCTGCCTGCAAAATAACATTTAGAAAACAAATTTTATATACCAAATAATAAAAGGGAGTTCATCCTATAATATTAGATTGTAACAGCAACAAAAGTAAGTTACAGTTCAAAATTGATCAGCGAGCATCTTATTTCAATATAACCATGCACAAGGAGGCCTGGGAAAAATAAATGGGAGAAGGTTTAGGGATGTTCTGCCAAAATTAAGAGTTTAAGCTTTTACATGAGATGCTAGCTGTGTGTCACTCCTTCGAGGTAAAAGTAGACTATCTCTAACAAATGCCCATATAATCAAATAAACCACAAGAAAGAAAACAGTCCACCTAGAGCTTCTTGTCTTTCCATACTATGAGGCTTTAACTGATATCAAGCTCGCGAATTACATCCTCAAACACAGTTTTTGTTTACCAATCAACTAGAAAATAAAATAAATCATAATTCAAATTGCAAAAACTAGGAACATATTGGTCCATCCAGAATATTATATTTCTTCAAACCACTTTGCATCTAATATAATATATCAAGCTGAGCAAATGTATCAATATCCCCATGTATGAATCCTTTATATAAAACACGATGACCTAATATATCAACTCTAAACACAATAATAGCGAAAATTAAAAATTAAACATAGTCATTCCAAATCGACCTGCAGTTTCGTCAATTAATAAAAAAAATCCAGTATTCTCACTTAAATTGATCACAAACTAAAGTGAAATGCATCAAAGACAACTTTGTTAATTCAATTATCAATGTTATGAGATATTACTTTCCTGTAGGAAGAAAAAAAATCAAAGGCTCGAAAATTAAATCACTACAATTTACAAATAAAAATTAAAAAAGAGCATGCAATTAAGGTATAAATAAGAGCTTGAAAGTAACAAAAATTGGGAAAAATATAGATTGAGCGGTAGATCATAGAGAACTCACTTCAGAAACAATGTTGGGTCTCATTTTTAACTTCTTGAGCAAAGAAGACTTGTCGAATTGTTCGTGGAAAATACACTGACTTTGATATGAAACTGCCTCCAAACCAAAAGCTACAAAATGAAAAGGGGTGAAATCTAGGACCTTTTCGTTAACTGAGGAAGATGAAGATCAGAAGCAGCTGTCGAAGACTTGTGGCATTTCTTCTCTCTCTCTCTCTTTTTTTTTTTTTTTCTCTTTACCCTATTACTTACTGGTTAACCTGTTAAAAGACTAATTTTGACAGAAAATCAACTAAGGGTACAAAATTGCCATTTATCACCTCCAAAGGCTATTTAAGACAAATGCCCATTCTGTTGATTTTGTTTTTTCTTGCTTTTTTAACGCTGTTTATACTTACAATGGAAAGATGTAGTAATAGATAGATAAATAAATAAATAAAAAGATTATAAATATTTTTTAAAAATAAATTATTTAATTTTTAATTAATAATTAAATAATAAATTATAAATGTTATAATACCTTTAAAATTTAATAAGAATTTTAAAAAAATCTCGCATTTTTTAAAATATTTTTATAAGGAAAAATGTTTGAAATGATTTCATTTTAAGATTGACAAGAGTTCGACGATTGATTCAGCTTAAATAAAAAAAATATATAATAATGTATTTTTAAAATATGGTTTAAGGACATATAATTTATTTAAATAAGCAAAATAGGTGGGATGAACATAGGGGCTTATTTTTGTCTTACTTGATATCAAGGTTTTTCGGGGGCATGCGAAAGCGTTGGTTTTAAGGTTTAGTCGATAAAATTGGTGCGAAGATAAGGACATGAAAAAGGCATACGTTTTCTTTGACAGGAAGTAGATAGTTGATATTTTTGATAATTCAAAATTCGTTCATCCACTCCTTTTAGATATATAAATGGACAAAAACAGTATTAGAAGAACTTACAAAAAGGATTCTTCTAGTCGGGTAAGACGAATACACTTAACAAGTTCAAATAGCGTAGAAGGATTATAGTCGTCTATTAGAGAAAGGTGGTCTCAACTTGTGGGACCTCAGTCTCTTAATGAGGCCATGTTAAGAAAGTTTGCCTGGCTGGCCAGCACAAGAAGTACATGCAGACGGTATTTAGCTAGAGATGATTCTCCACGGAATTACAATGTTTGCTCATCAGTCTAGTTTTACAACCTCATTATTTCACCCTCTTAGAGAAGTCTAGGTAGCTAGTTGGAAGGAATTATGGAGTAAGGTTTTGGACTGACAATTGGTTAGGCGCTTTTCTAATTAAAAGAATTGATAGCCTTCAAGTGGACCCACTTATACACTTGCTAATGGGGGATTGTCTAAAAAAAGATGGTTGGCATTTGCTGTAAACCTTTGAGGACTCCTATTTGGATATTTCTTTAGAGATTCGGTCAATAGTTGTTAGGATTGGTACGAACGCCAAAGTTTGGACACAATCAATAAAGGGAGGTGTCACAACCATTAAGGCTTATGATTCAATACGTGTGGTTGGAGAATGTAAGAGTTGGAGCAAGGCCATCTAGGCCCCTTTTTTATGCCGCCTTCACATTCTATTTTGCTCTATTATGTTATTAAGAATAAACTCCCCACAGATTGTTAGTTAAAGAAGAGGGGACATTTTTTTCCTTCCAACTGCTCATTATGTGGATCTACGGAAGAAACTATATCTCATTTTTTTGTTGTTGTCAATTTGCATGTGCTCTCTGGGACCTCTTATGCTTTTTCTTTGGGAAACGACCACATACAGACATTTATATCCTTAACTTGTGGACAAACGCAATTGTAATATTTTAGGTAACAACTCGATAATGTATGAAAAGTATGGATTGTTTTAATCATCTGGGTGATATGGATAACCATAAATTATTATCAATTTGACAGCAAGCAGACAATGTTAAAATTTACTTTTGTCATAGTTTGGTGATTTATTTGTCAGGTGAGGTTGTCATAAAGCGATCCATACAGAATATAGTAGACAATCTTCAGGTCCTCAAGCTTCTTTTGATATCAGGTATCCTACGATGGACTCTAAGAATTATAGAGGTTATTTGGATGGCGCCACTCTTAGAATGGATAAAAGTAAATATAAATGGTGCAGCTTTTGGGGTGCCAGGCATGGGTGTTTTTCGAACTTCAATATCATTTATTAAGGATTTTTTCTGTATCCCGCTTAGAGTCTTATATGCTTTGAGGCAAAGTTGGTGGAAGCCATTTGTATGATGTCGTATGTTGACAAATTTGGATGGAGGCAGCTTTAGTTGGAGTCAGACTCAACGTATGTTGTTACTCTTTTTCACTCTTGGTCTTTTTCGTGGCTTAAAGATGGTATTCAGTTTGAACTGATTGTTTATATAAAATTACTCACATGTAGTTCCACTGTTTGCATATTTATAGAGAAGATAATATTGCAGGTGATAATATATCCTCTAGGGCTCCTAGTTTTTGTACAGTGATTTGATGATGGGATGCCCTATCTTTCGTTAGTTCTTTCATTTTCTTAGATGTTAATAGTAAACCCAATTAAAGGTTTTGTTGAGATCTGACTTGTATTCTTTTTCTTGATATTTAATAATATTAATATTTGAGAGACTGCATCAAAAATGTGCTAAAATAATGTCAACCTAATTAGGATATCTTGATGCATCTACTAAGACCTGCTAGCAACAACCTTGCATTAAAATATAAACTAGAACACAAACAATAAGAAGGAAATATGAAGAAAAAATATATTATTTAAGAACATTGCTAAAAGTCTCAAATAATTTTTCAACTATATGTTATTATGTATTTGATTGTTATTTTTAAATATAAAATGTTAAATTGTGATATCATTTATTAATGATATCATTCATATATATATATATATATATATATATATAAAAGAACATTGCTAAAAATTTTAAATAGTTTTTCATCCATATGTTATTATGTATTTGATTATTATTTTTAAATAAAAAATATTAGATGTAATATTATTTATTAATAATGTTAATTTAATTATAACATATAAATTAATTTATGTTACGATTTCTAATGAAAAATATTTTCCATTATTTGATAATGCATTTTGGCTAGTGAAATTATACTTGAGTGTAAGGTTTATGAGTGTTGGCAAGTTTTTTGAACAAAATGTTTGATTGTAATCTAATATCTAGGCTCATTGTCAAGTCAATCAATCAAAGTTGAAGAAACTACTGAGCTCTCAATACGTATGTATCAGGTAAAAATATATGTTTCATGCATACACCATCACAAAATAATACACGTACACTTAGAAGAATTTTTTGTGCACAGTTAGATAGATCGAGGTTAGATCAATCGAGGTTAGATCAATCGAGGTTCGATCGATCGAGCTTAGATCCATCAAGGATCAATCGACTTCAATCTAGCTGCTCTCGGGTTCAAAAAATATATGGTTAGATCGATCGAGGTTTGGGTAGATCGATCGATCGAGGGTCTTTCATCATTGGTAGATCGATCGAGTGAAGTGCTCGATCGATCGAGCATTGGCTACATAAATCGAGCTTTGGCTAGATCGAACGAGCCAGTTTTTCAGTTCTACTACAACTCTTTTTTTAATTCAGCCTATATGTTACTTTTACCAATTTGACCCTATTTAATTATTGTAAAAGCAAAATCCTTATATGAGTAGAATTGTTGTGAAAGTAGAATCCTTGTATGAGTAGAATTGTTGTGAAAGTAAAATCTTGATATGAGTAGAATTGTTATGAAAGTTAAATCCTAATATCAGTAGAATTGTATTTTATTATTAATTCTCTCTTAGGTCAAATTGGACTCTATATAAATAACCTTTGTTAGAGAAAAAGACACACACCAAAATAATATTTTCTACATCTGATTGAGTTTTTTTAAAGTAAAATCTTATTCTCTTTATCTAATAATCTTAGGCACTTTCTTGATTTAATTGTTTAAAACATATTGCGTAGTTATGCTTGAATAATTCAATGCTTAACTGCTTTTCATGATATTGAGCTTTACATGATTGTTTTAGAGTTGGCTAGCTGATTTGGTTTTTACATTGTATGCTATTGAATCTGCTAGTTAGGGTTTTTCATTGTTGAATTTGCTTTAGGACACACTTTGCACTTGTGTTATTTGTGCTAACGTTTCAGGTACTATTGGTGACGTGTTTGGTATTTCGTGTGACTTGAAATTACCGAAGTTGACGGGTTCGATTGATCTTGTGGGACTCAAATAGATCGGAATGTTGGTCTGGATCTAGACACCTAGCTTGTGGAGGCTGTGAAAGGAGCGACAGCTCGTAAGTAAATCACATAAGGGGGATCTATCTGTGAAGGGTAGTCTAAGACTTGAGATTGTAATTGAACATTGATTTTCATGGTGGATAGTTAGGTTGTCCAGTGGATCGGTGATTTTCCTCTTAGGTCATTGTTGTGCCTAGGTTTTTCCACCTAAAAATCTAGTGTGTTATTCTTTATTTTCATATTTTATTTTTACACGCGATTATATGTCTGACCGTTGTGATTAGGTTACATAATTAAAATTTGATAAAATTGAAAATAACCTATTCACCCCCTCTAAGTATATTTGGTCTATAACTAAAAACTTACATTGACGTTCAAGCTAAAGACTAAATTAGGTGGTATATTTTTGAAAAAACTAAGCTGAGTTCTAATATTTATCAATTTCGGGTCACGTGCAATTTTATGCAATGAATTTATCTTCTTCTTTTTTCTGTGAAATTTATTAGTTATTAACATAAGAATATCGTTCACCTATAGACAACAAGTATGAATGTTTAAAAGCACAGTAGGTTAAATCAATTATAAAACAAAGTCAAAATATTTGACACAATAATAAGTGCAAGTTATTATGGAAAATCTTACCAATTATCTCTTATATTTCTCTAATATTTTGCTTAATTTTTAAATTCAATTAGTAAAAATCGAAATCGAATAAAGGCTCTCTTTAATAAGAGTTTGCTCTTTGGTAAGTTTATTTTATTTTCTTTGTTTTTTGGTTTAGTTTAATAAAGTTATCATAATTTATGGAATATTTCTAACTATATTTTAATTTAGGTAGATTTATTTCTCGCATAGACTTATTTTTAATTCAATTTTTGTATATTTTTGACTAATTTTTGACATATTTTTCAATCTAGACTTAGATATAGATTTTTTTTTTATTGAGTTGCTACGTTGAAGATTGAAGACATGAATTCAAATAAATTGATTGAAGACAAAAATATAATGTTAGAATTAATTCAGGCAAAAAAAGAAAGCCCAAAAAAGGCAGTTATCATCAGTGTTATTACCAAAACAATGAAAAATGATACTTGTGCGTTTGTCAATTTGAATTTTTTTATGTCTTATAATTAGATTATCTAATAATACTATGATTTTAATGAATTAATGCAAATTTATAATTCTAAAAATATATTTAACACAAAAGAAAGAAAAGAAAGAAGAAGAAAAAAAATTAACAATTAGTCATTGTCCATGGCTCGTAAAACTGTTGCTTTTACAAAATAATAAAAAGTGAATACCTAACACTAGAACTATACAACTCTCACATTACATAAAATCTAAAATGAATCAATAATACTACTGGACATACATTCTTCTATCTATTCCTACTTTGAATGAATTTATAGTAGTACAAATATTTGCTACCACTCCTTCAAAATTTTAATGGTAGTGATTGTAGTTATTGAAAAATCCAAATAAAGTTACATTTACAATTGATTAACTATAAGTTGCAGAATGTAAGTATAGATAGCCTTCTTGTGTCAATGAAAAAGAATATTGAAAATGCATGTCAATGTACTTAAGCTTAGAAGTGAATTTAACCATAGTGATAAAATTAAGCTTACTTTGAATGATAAATCAACTATATTTTGTTGCGTGGCCTAGGTAAATAATAGCAAAATAAAATTCGTGCACTTTCTAGTGCTAGAAGCCATTTAGAAAGCTCTTTAAACCACTTATGACGGTACTATCCATGTTAACGACTAAAACATTAGTTGGCTTATTCATGATTATGAATTCTAAAAAAATGGAGTCTAATGAAACTATCATGAGCATGTATGCATAGATTTACTAACATTGTGAATAAGTTGTGTTTGTTAAGTAAGATATGTGTGTCCGTTAGGTAATATCTTCATAAATGGAAAATTGGTGAGCAAAAAAGCTTACCAAGAAGAAGGCTAGCAAAGAGCATATGGAATTGAAGAATCCAATGCTCTTAACGCACTCCAACTTGAAGAGCTCAATGGAACCCTAAGAGCTAGTTATTGATAAATATGATGAATGGATGAAAATAAGAAGAAATACAACATTACTCTCAAGGTTCAAAAGAACTATGACTTAGCTCTCTACACAAAGAAGAAAGGGAAGAAGTACAAGAACTTCAAGAAAGATTTCTAATAAAAAAGAAAAAAGAGTTCATAAGTCGTCATGAATGCAACAAATTAGGACATATGAAGTATGAGCATCCACAAAGAAAAAGAAGAACAAAGGAAAGACATACAAGCTATATGAGATTATGGTGAGACTGTTAGCTAAGAAGATGAGGAAAATGTTGTAGCTTACGTGAAGTTTCATGTTTTGAACAAATTGATGAAGTAAAAGAAAATACTTCTTATGAAGAATTACGGAGATGTTTGAGGACTTGTATATTTTAAATTAAACTTATCTTTTAAAAAATGATGGATTTAAAAGGAAATTAAAAAATCTCTCTTCTTATTTTGAAGAATATTTTCTTTTAGATCAAACAACACAATATTAATTTTATTTAGATAATATTAAACAGTACAAAGGCAATAAGCTCGACCAAGAATCACATAAGAAAAACATATCAATAACAAGAAGTCTCATAATTATTAAAAAGCTACTAAAGCCCCTACAACCAACAAGGTTGCTGCTCTTGCTAAAAACTTTGCAGATTAAGACCCAATCACGTCGAGTACTACCAATAATAGCACATGGTTCAAAATCTTATGGTAAAAAATGACAAAATTTCTTCTTTTCCAAATCCTTCAAAAATCAGTAACAATTAATCCCAATATTATATGCATTAGATCGAGCTCGAAGCTAATGAAGAAAGTCTTTATAAAATTCTAAGAATAAGCCAGGATCAAAAAGATGAAAAGCAAATTCGGGACAAAGTGTAGACAATATAAAATGAATACTAGGACAAACAACCAACAAATGAGCCACAGTCTCAGCAGGTGACCCACAAAGTAGGCAAGAATTAACCTTAATAGGACAATGGTGCTCCAAAAGAGAATGACAGATTGCAATGGCATTATGAAGGCACCTCCAAATAAAGTGTTGGACCTTTGAGGGTTCCTTGATCTTCCAAACAGACTTCCTCACTAGCTTATCTATTGGACTACTAGTTCCATGCAAAGCCTACCAACAACTACAAATGCAAGTCGATAAGCAATCTAAAAAAAAAGACTTCATTAGCGTAAGATGCCAAACCAACTTATCAGACTTAACCGTTGCATAAATGTGTATAGATAAAATATATGATGCCTCATTATCTGAAAAACATGTCTCACTTTATGGACATCCCATGGGCCATGGTCAGCAACTAATAAATCTTAAACCCAAGTAAACTCAAGCATCTGTGAAGACTGAATTCGAAACCCAGGAAGACTAGGAACCTAGCCAACAACACACTAAAAGCCTCAACAAATCCCCTCCATGCCCAAGAAGGAGAATATCCCAACCCAGCTGTAACAAACGAATTTGTCCAAAAATACCATCTTTGATAAATTTGTGCAAGAAAGGAATAGGGGTGCTTCATAATACACCAACATTGTTTGGCAATTATTGCAAGATTAAAAGCCCTCAAATCTTTAAAGCCCAAGAAGCCAGATTTACATATCACACAAAGTTTTTGCCAAGTTAACCAATGAATTTGACGTTGAACTTGACCAAAAATTTTGCATAGTAGACTTTAGATTACTACATAAACCAACTCCTAAGAGAAAGCATTGCATATCAAAATTAGGCATTGCACATGCCACTGGTTATTGAAGAAGTTGAAAATGAGAGAGATGATGCTTTGTAACAGTATGAATCTTATGAGAAATATTTTAGCAATCTTATTAAGATACAAAAAAATAAGGTATCTAAAAAGAAAGTGATTGATTGAAATGACGCTCTTGAATTTTTTTGCAAAATGAATTAAATCATTGAATTACATCATTGGAACTCAAATATGTGTTTTTGACAGGAGTGGTTTTGGTTATATGCCTCGTACAAAACAAAGCTAAAGTTCTACAAGTCTTTATATATGATTGTGCTCGATTAAAATAAATATATATATTTATTCATGCATCATTATGTATCATTTTTTGTTATTTAGTCCTAGTGTTCCATAGTGTGAATTGTAGGCAAGTACTTGACAAAGGAATTCATGTAAGTCATTTCCACTAAAATGGTGTCCATGCCTAAGGTATTGCATTATCAACAATAAAGTGTATCCCTCAATTGCACTGTGATGTAGTGACTTAATTTATTTACAAATGAATGGGGCTCTTTAAAATTAGAGATGATATAAATGCATTGGATGAGATAACAAGTTAGATGTAAATTTTTACAAAATGTTTTAAATGCTCAAATAACTTATTGCACAAAACATATATAAGTTAAGCAAGTTTTAAAAATCACAAATTAAGGATACCATCTCTTATTTGAAAAATCTCTTATATGAAAAGCAATATAATATAATTTATGAGCAATTCTTATCGTTGAATTGTCCAAGTAATCTTTAAATTTTATACATTATATATTTTTTATTATTATTTTTCTTATAATTTGATTATATATATATATATATATATATATAATTTACATGCTTTGATTTTCTTATTTTTCACTAAATAATTTAGTTCATTTACTTTTTAATTTTCATATATTTAGTCTAAATTTAAGATGTATTTACAATTAAACTTCAAAGATATAAAAAAGTAACGAGACCATGTAAAACTTTTAAAATAATGAAAAGGGTAAAATTAAAAGGGGTTAAAGTAAGTTGACCAAAGTATACTATGTGAATAAATTTAGGGACTATTTATGCAGTTTAGCCTTTCTTATAATGAGATTTTTAATTATTTTTTTTTGGAAAATTACCTCAATAGCATCATTAAAATTTATAACAATAAAAATAATACCTTAATAATATCAAAAGTAGTTTAACTAGCAGGAGTTCAACGTTGAATAAGGTCTAACTTGCCCAAGTTTGAACATATTTAACTACTTGGAGTTCAATATTAAATGAGAATTAATTTGCTAGAGTTCAACTTGAATAACATACAATTGGTTGTTGTTCAATATGTAGTGTTTGGACTATTTTTTTTTGTCATAAAAATATATAAGTTGGACATAAGAAATATTATTTTTATGGTTATAAGTTTTAAACGATATTATAAATATTATTTTTCTTTTTATTCATATCATAAAACATAAATAACCATATTTTCTCTCTCAACTAGACAAAGTTAAGGCCTTAATGACATATTTGGTATATTATATTGGATAGATTAAATATAAATGTATGTAATCGAATTATATTATAATTCATCATATAGTATTTCATGACAATTTGTATAATATAGTCACTTAAATTGATGATAAATAATGTAATAAAATAAATATATTTAAATTAGGATATAATTTATTTTATGTAATTTACATAAATATCAAAATAATCATTATAAAAAATTTATTTAAATTAATATGTAATTTATTTTTATGTTTTTCTTATATTTTAAGATAAAAATATTTATTTTAATTTGATATGAAAAAAATAAGTCAAGATACATAATTATATGATGAAAAATTTAAACAGATTAAGCTAAGGGACTAATATGATTTTGACATACATTCTTAATAGGTCAAAGTTTAAACTTAATTGTATAACTTTTATTATGTATAATACGATATAATTTTACAACTAAATACTTATTATCCAAAAATTATGCAATTAAGATCCTTAACAATGTTTAACCAATATGGCTTAAAGTATAAACGCTTTTCACTACCTAAATTCAGTAATTCAATTCAATTAAAGGTCTAATCGACAAATATCTCAGGCGTGTTTTCTCTCCCATAAGAGAACAAATTCCAATTTACATGGCTAAAGCTTCAAACTTCTCTCCCTTGCATGAATGGTCTTTAGCGTTTATCAAAAAATTTGCTTATAATATTCTCATCTCCTTCTCTAGTTTATCATCTTGTGGTCTAAATTTGGTTCGCTATCAAGATTATTTAGCAGTTTGATATAATTCAAATTATTCAATTTAGGCTAATAATTACTGTTCTTAGACTTTCTCAACAACAATGATTTTTGGTGCTAATGATTTTCACTTGTGGGAGACTTGAAACATCAAATATATTAATAAACAACTATGGAATTTTCTTACTATTGGTAAAAAAGAGAAGAAAATAGGAAAGTCAAAAATGGGAAAGTTAGAGGTTCAAAAGGGTGTTCATGACACGACGGGTATTACCTTAACTTCAATCGTATTTGCTAAAATTTTAGGTGAATTATCTTATACTACAAAAATTAAGGGCAAGGAAGTAGCTCTAAACATTCTTTCAAGTCCCAAATCTAAATGAGTGATCTTAATTAGATATGACGAGCTTCTATGAAAATCCACACATACAAGCCTAGTTGAGTAATTTTACCTAATTTCATTGTTGTGGTTGATAATTTTAAAACCACAATGTTATTGGATATTATATATATATTTATATATATATATATAATTGTAATTAAATTACGGAGTTTGTCTAACAATCATAGGTAGCAATTTAGCAAATTTGAATATAATTGTGATGTGAAAACTAAATACAATTCCATGTTGTTTGTATTCAAGTTTGTATTTCAAATGTATTAGTAAAATTAAGCATCTGAGTGAGTAAATTGGGGGAACTTGAAATCTTAGAAACTCAATATCTTAAATTTTCAATTGTTTTAATTAGTGTAATTAACTAATTTAGATTTATTTTATTTTATTTTGAACAATATTTCGTTAGTCTAATAGTATTCTGCATGACCCAATTTTGGTACTAAAAATACTAAAGAATCAATCCTCGTTAGTTAGACACTCCATCTTAAAATTCTTATCACTTGTACACGACTCGTATACTTGTAGAACTTGTGTCAGGAGCCAACCCAAAGGTAGATGACTGGTGCAATCAGGTTAGGACAGCCACGCCGACAATGTCGTTGATCCTAAGGTGGATGCACATACCTATAGCTGTTAGATACGCATCGCGCAAGGAAAGCAAAGATTCACACCTAAAGGAAGATTAGGTCTTAGTAGGCCAAGTTGCATATTAGAGGGCTACGCTGTCTAAACTGCCACCTCCAAGGTTATCCTGTCAAGAATGCCATCTTTTAGGCTGCATAGTCCAGGATGCTGCCACCTAGGTGTACCAACTTGATGGATTGGTACCTTCTAGGTCATGTTGTTTAGACAAGTTACCTTCTAGGTCTCACCGTATAGTATGCTATCCTCCAAATTGTGGATCTATAACATATATGATGACTATAGATCCTAACCACCTCTAGTGACCTTGGATTGAGACCACACTTAATGAGACAAATACATTACCTTCCAAGTAGTGACGTTCAGAGTCATCACCTTAGGATGAAAAGTCCAGGTTGCTACCATCCAGGATGTACCAAGCTAGAAGCAAAGTTATTGGTGAAACAGACATATGAGCAACATCGTATCTAGAACAAAGATAATACAAAACTGAAGGATGAAGCATTTACTTCACCAAAGAAAGAGCACATAAACTTGTGTTCTCAGCACTACATGTCGCTACACTAACAAGACGAGACTACCAATTGCTAGACCCTGCATCGAGATTTGTGACAGGTAGGCACTGCTCTCCACGGTTATAGTTGATGGGATTCGGTCGACTAGCTGCCACTACCACTCTTCTTGTGAGTATTGTCCATAACTATTTTGGATCTACACCTTGGGGTGATGTCATGGTCATCTAGGGAAGCTAGGGACTGACTTGTTTCTATCCCACCATCCAAGTCTCAAAAAATCCTGTAAGAGTGTCTAAGTGTTTCTAGGAAAGTCCATAAGCAAAAATGGAATCCAAAAGTAAGTGCTCACTACACAAATAATTTCAAACATCCTTGTTATGAGGTGACCCAACACATCATCGCTTATGAAGCATTTGGCAAAGAACAATCTCAAGAAATTTGAATGTGTGCACATTAGCTTTAGATTATTGCCTTCCATATTACTATCTCTCACCCTTTTGGGGTAGGAGCCACATTGGCTACAAGTGTGTAGAATTTACAGAAACTTTTACTACAACTTATGTATGCTTAGAGAAGTTAGCATCAACCACCTAGAGCGCACCCAAGAAGAGCTAGCTTGGCTAGGGTTTAGCCATCGGAGTTTAGCTTGACTATCCATAAGGTACACCATGAGCATATTCAGAAAGTTCCCCAAAATCCACATTGGCCTACCAGTTCTATATCTAGATCCAGAGATGTTATTAGTAGATATTAGAGTGCATAAATTCTCTTACATTTTCAAAGTGTTACGTGAGGTTCTGCGTAGCTATGTCAACACCAAATCACAAAAAAAAAAAAAAAAAGAATGAGAATGAATAAGCAATGTATCTAACTTGGCACTTATGTAAACACTCTGTAACTCAACTCTCTAGAGGCACCTAATACCTCCTTTGCATCTAAAGGTCCAAACTCAGGACTACAGTCAACAATATACTGAAACAATCCTAGCTTCGTGCCACCATACGCTACTACAGCTTAGGAAGGAGTACACCCCTCCCTCGAACCTTGCAGCCATATCCAACCAAAGTTGGGATCCAAAAGCTATAACTGGAGAATGAGAGTCAAGATTTCATTCAAACAATCCTATCCTTGTGCCACTATAAGCACTTGGGAGTGAGAACACCCTTCCTTTGAACCTAGAAGCCACATCTAGTCAAGTTGGAAATCAGAAGCTATAACTTTAGAATGAAAGTCAACAACTCATTCAATCAATCCTAGCTTTGCGTTAAGAAGCAATCTCTATCGTGCTTTACTATAGCTTGGGAGTAGGCATACTCCTCCCTCAAACCTAATAGCCACACCTAGCCAAAGTTAGGATCCAGTAAGCTACACTACCTAGAGTTCAAGTTAAAAGTTGGGACAAGTTTGAGGCAAGAACAGAGTCTCACCTCCTTCGTACCCAAGGACATTGTATACTTAGAACTTAGAACCAAAAGTGACTACAACCAACTTTATCCTGCATTGGATCAAAAAGTTCCCACCTTCCCCAAAACCATGCTGCAACCTTTTCTGCGTATAACGTCACGTAGTTTTGTACTTGATCATGGACTCAGCTTCCACAAAACCATATAGTGACCATCTCGACACACGATGCTATATTGTCTTAAATAGATTAGGAAAATAGCATATTCCACAAAATCATGTAATGGCCACCAGCCTATAGGGGTACAACACATAGCTCCAAACAACGTACCAGGGCAAGAAAGAACCACAACCTTCCACCTAGACAACATGTGGAATTCCTAAAGAGAAGTCTTAAGGCACCTTACTCCCATCTATCACACTTAGAAAAGTAGGGATCCTTTCCCAGGACCAAGTGATGATTAAGTCTTAACCAGGAACCAAGCATGCTTGATGTATCTCACCATTGTCTTAAGGGTTTATCTTGTGCGAAAATGAAGAGGGCATGCAACTCCTTTAGCCCATGCAATGATCGCAATCTAGGATTCAAAAAATAGCCAACTTTGCATTAGTGCATAGTGTCTCAATAGACTGAGTCTTGTGTGGGAAACGAAACAGGACATACACCCATCAGTACCCACAACTACATCATCCAGGTTCCAAACATTGGCTCTTTGGGAAGCTTACCACAGTATGAAGCAAAGTACCACTTCTTGCATACTAGATAAATCACCCGCTAGACACCAAGAGAAACACAGACTAGTTAGAGTCACACTACTTTCCCAAGAAAAAGTGGAGGCCACACCTCCACTATTAAGAAAACATTCATTGCTTGCCACACTTAGGAAGTTTTCCAATCAAAGGGTTTGGAGACTAGACCACTTATACACTTAAGCAAATTTTCAAAAATCATCATTCTAAGACTTGGAACATAAAATTTTCAAGAAATTTATAGGCTTGGGAAAAATAGGCTAACCTGGGAGAAATGCATGGACTTAGAAATAGTTCGGCTCATAAAAAAGAATAGACTTTCAAAAAAACTTAGAGTTAGGAACTCAGGAACACATTAAGGAACTCAGAATAAAGGGAACGACATTAAAACTTAGAGTCGGTAGAAAAGTTACAAAATATCGGAGTTAGGGTAATTTGTGTTAGGAAAACATCGTTGTGTCGACTAAGAAAAGATAACTAGTCATGAGACTCTCCCTAGGATCTGTGATCGGTAAGACATCGATTGACATGATTGTAGTCGATAAGACCTAATCAATCGTACGAATGCCAACCAACATCCACAACCAAATAGGCATAGCCTACCAGACTGTCAATGGGATGATTGATCGATCAATCAACTATCCAGCCGGCTGTCTATTGGTTGCATTGTCTCCTTTCGGTAGTCTTGCAACGCCCTTGTAACTTTTCAAATTTCCACCTTTTGGCCTCCTATGGTCGACCACCTGCTGGTCACACCGTGGTCTACCCACCATCATACGTCACCTACGCTCTGTCTTGCTTTTGCTTTTACTCATCTGAAGCTCTTCTAGATCTGCATTGCGGACCGACGCCATGCTTATCCTAAGTAGTTGGGGCTGACTCACTTCTTTCCCATCATCTTAACTTTCAAAAGGATTTCACAAGAATTTTAAGTTTTTCCCAAAGTTGCCGAAATGCGAAGTGTGCTCTCCTAAGGCAACATACATAGTGCACGTTCCAACATTACCAAGTCCTAATAATGGTGCTAAGTGCATGCTCCAACATTACTGAGTCCTAACATTAGTGATGACTGCATCCTTCTGGTTCAAGTCCTAACAATGGTGCTAAGTGTATTCTCATAATCCAAGTCCCAACAAGGGACGATCCAAGTCCCAGTAGTGTAAGGCTAATGCAAGGTTAATTCTACAAGAGATATATAGTTTTCTGCATCAACAAGCAAATAAAAATGGAAAAGTAAAATGTGGAGTGCAAGAATATCCAAAGGAAAGAGCTAATCTTTATTCATGTCAAAATGCTTCTCGAGCTATGTAGTAAAGACAAAGTGCTAGCACTTTGGCAAAAAGGAAACAACAAGCTACCAAGTAAAAGACAAAACAAAAGAAAATCCTAAATTCTAAGTTTTGTGGTGGACACCTTCGTCAGCATCCTCCAACAGAGTGACTCTAAGGTACTACATGCATTACCTTTTGGGTCCCGATAGTCGTCTAGAGCTGTATCACGTTCCCAGTGCAAGTAGATGTCTAAATTGTTACTTTAGCTGGGGCCTCACTCCCTTCCACATTTGAGATGTCACCCGTACTCGCCATGCTCTGCTATAACCCTTGTAAAATTTAAAAGGTTAAGGCAAGGTAGATCCAGTCTTAGGTACACTTTCCTGAATCTCTTCTTGGTTGACTTAAAACCATGGGCCCAATTAACTTTATTATCAGCTTCAAATTCTTTGGAGTTCTACTAATCATTCACAACATTCTCAGCCACCTCTTCAAGCCGGGTAGTCAGACTTTGGCTCTCAGTTCTCAACCCCTCACATTCTAACTTCTTTCAAGACATATATTGCTGAAGTTGGATCATGGAAAATTCATATGCGTTTTTAGTAGCCTCTTAGAACTACTCATATCCTTTAAAGCATCAACAATCATCCACTTCTCCCTCAGAGTCTGGTTTAGTAAAGCTAGATCTTGATCTCTCTGTAAGACTAGTGTGCCAAGGCAAGTCATGGCCTCCTTCATATACTCTTCATTAGTTGCTCTAAGTTTCTCAAACTTCTTTACCATGCAGCCAGAATGAACAGCAAGCAGTCCAGTTACAAGTCTCCTAGGAAAATAGAGAGGGGATTCGTGTGTGTAACATCCTTCTCCATGACAGAATCCTCAATTGGAAGCAGATCTCGAGTCACCTCGAGCACTAAAGCTACCGTGGTAACCTTGGCTCAGCAAGTTGGAATTTGGCGTGCACGTTTTCTCCTAAGCACGTGCCCTCTATTATTTTGACTCCTAGAACCATTACCCAAGTGTTTATATATGAATTGGAATTCATTGGAAGATGAGTTGTTCTTGGAAGTCAGTGCTAAGACTCCATATTTCCAAAACATGAATAAGAAAATTTGAGTAAAGCAAACTTTTATAAAGTGTAGCTTGAGTCATCAAAATAAATAAATGTGGGAGGAGGACCATTAAGAGTGTTGGGTATGGATGAAAAAATCTAAAGAGCCCAATATGCAACTCTCCCAACTATGGTCAACCTCTCACAACTTTGCATTGTAACAGGAAGAGCAAACAAGGATTCTATGAACTCCTGCCTCTCGTCAAAAATCTAATCCGTTATTAATGCACGGCATAAGAAAGAGATAAAAATGTTAGCAAAAACAACAAATAAAAAAGTGTTCATAAAGGCAAGCCTCGTCGTAAGCCCAAATGGCAATGAACCAAGATAGCCACCAACCCTTGTTGAACTTAGGCAAGTCCTCAATAAGCTTACAGTTTGCAAATGACCTAACACTGAACCAGCCTCCACTCACAAACTGTGCATAATATATATACTAGAAGTCCTCCAGACTCATGTCTTTGTCATGCTCTCTCCACAATACATTGCAAAATATTAAATTCTTTAAAATATTAGGAGGAAATGCCTAGGAGGTTCCTTCACCCTACAAAGAAAATGTTGCACCAATGATGAGAATGAAAATATAAGTTCGCCAAACAATTGGTTAGCGAAAATAGTGATCCTCTATGAGGGGTCTATTAGGAACAATACCAGTTCCAAGAAAGATGATTCCAATATCATTGAGAATCTCAAAGAAGGATGATTCCAATATCGTATGGAATCTCAAACATCTCCCTCAATTTATCCACCGGGGTTTTGTTGTGATTGCCACCATTTAGTCAATTTCAATAATAGGGTTGAGAATAGGTTCAAAACTTGGAACACCCTCAGAAATACCTTTATCAAAATCAAAAACCGGTCTGCCATTAGGAATGACTTCATCAGAAATAGAACCAGAAGTGCTATTGAAATCAACAAGGTTGAGATAAGAAGGAAAATCAGACGAAAGTCTAGAGCCAGTTTAGCTTGTGCTGCCACAACCAATGACAAGATCCATCTCGCCTGCTCGATAGCTCGTTATATGGTTGGTTGACTCCCTAATAAGTGCTTGAAAAGCCCTAATATTTTGTAATTTAATGTGCTCATTTGTTACAAATAAATTTATTTATAACGCTTTTATTTAATTATTTGCATAAATCTATCATTTCGGAATCACGGAAGAGAAAAATAATGTTAAAATACAAAGTCGAGACACTTTGAGCACTCCAATAGAAAACCTAAGAGAAAAAAGGACTAAGGCATTAAGCCTTACATCATAAACAAACCATTGTGTAAGGGGTACATACGAAGACAAGAAAAATAAAGCGTTCCACGATGGAGGAAATTGTGTGCTGCGGCACCTTACTCTCCACCTTTTGTATTGGGGTTGGAAAACATAGTGCGCTGTGGTGTCCTAGTCACGAGTTTTCACTATGGGCTGGTTTTGAAGCTTGTGTCATGATGGGATATTTTGCATGCTAGGATCCACGAATAAATTTGAAGACTCCTAATTCTATACAACCCTTATACCTATGAAAGACCCCTTAGGTTTTTAGCTTATATACATGACTTTTACGAAACTTTTAGAGATTTTTGGAGCTTTTCTATATCTAAGGAGACAAGAGAGACAATTCTAAGGATACAAGAGGTCATTGAAGATCAAGCAACAATCTTTTGGTGAAAGAAACATCATCCAAACCAATTGTGGTACTAGATCTAATTAGAACTCTTGTTGTCATTAGATTTATCTTCTTCTTCTTCTTCTTCTTCTCTTTTTGGGATGTATGTTAGATTGAATTTATCTATGAATATCAATCTAAGTATGTGTGACTAATTTACTATAAATGTTTAGCTTTTATTGCCATATTTGCTTAGATCTATTTAGCTGAATATTTTATTGATATTTAGTAAATAAAGATTATTTTTTGATTAAGAGTTTATTTAGAGATCTATTTTATTAATATTATGACCGAATTTAATATTCATAAATATGTTGAAAAATCTAGAAATTAGATTTTAGAAATATCATCTTGACTTAATTTGGAAAAACTTGATTTGAATTAATGGCTTAGTCATATCATTGATTTGAATGGTTTTTCTTTTGCATAATTTAATTGATTAATTGATATACCCAGCCCTAGGAATTTGTTAGTTGATTACTAAAAAAAATTACTCGATCGTAAGAATTTTCACAATTAAAACAAAAATCAACAATCTTCGTTTATATGTCCATTCATGTTACTTACCTAAATATTTCACCGCAAGCATGTTTAACTAGCTACACGTCCATAAATGTCTATAAATTCTTCAATGATATTTTGCAAACTTTTAAAGTTAGTTTTAAGTTGAACCATACTCAATCATTCATTCTTTAGCAATTTTAATCGTTCTTATCATTGATTTAATTTTTAGTTAGTTTTTGAATTTTTTTAAAAGTGTGAAAGATTACTTAGAACTATTATAATTCCTTGAAAGATTGACCTTAGAAGCTTACTTGTTGCTTACTATAAGTGATTACACTTGCAAGTACTATAATTTATACATCAAGTTTTTGGCACCGTTGTTGAGGAATTAGCATTTTAAATAATTTTTTTCTAACTTCTTAAAAATTCTTAATTAGTTTAGTTTTTATTTTTATTGCTATTCTTATTTTAATTTTTATTCTAAAAGTACTCTATTTGCTATAAGTTATTTATTGCCTTGATCTTTGTTTATTTTATTGTTAGTGTATGCAAGGTATGAGATCTTTGAAAAGAAATTCACTTCCTTCATTGAAAACATCAACAGGATGAATCACTTTTCAAGGAAGCAAGATACTAACATTTAGTAGGAGAAAGAGCAACCTTAAATGCAATTGATAATGGGTAACCTTAGAGCAAGGCAGATGGTGATGAAGGACAATGCAAAGCCAATAGTTGGCATTGCTATGTCATGTATACAGCTTTCAGAGGCAGCTTGGAATTATGAATTGAAAAATATTCATTATTCTGTGTTATCTTCATTCTCAAAATTCCTAATAAGGACCCGTTGAACTTTGTTAGAGATTTTTATGCTACTATGCAATCCTTTCCAATGCAAGGACTTAGTGAAGATTACTGTAGCTAAGGTTATGCTTGATTTAGGTACTAGTATAAATATAATGCCTTACTTTGTTTTCTTGCAACTAGGTTTGGGAGAGCTAAAACCCACAACCATATCCTTTCAACTTATAGATAGATTTATTAAATATATGAAGAAAATAGTTGAGGACATACTTATACAGGTAAACTAACTTATCATATCTATTGATTTTGAGGTTTAGATATGCAAAAAAAAAAAAAATCCATCTTTAGACAAGGAGCATACAATCCTTTTGGGTAGGCCATTCATGGTCACCACCCAAACTATAATTGGGTAGGCCAGAAGAATGTTTCTGTGTATTGGAAACTTCCTTTCTCCAAGTGTGTTATTATATAGTCTACTTGGTGAGATACTTGGTGTCCTTTTCAGTTTGTAAGTTACTTTATCACCTGCTTTCTTTAGTAGTATAATCTGTTATAGATTTGATTGTACTCATGATAATATTTGTTGGTAGAATATTTGGTCACCATATTTTAATCTACATTTGTGGGAAAATTGAAAATTGCATTGATCTAACTATTGGCATGAGTTTTGAACATAAAAAGTGAGCATCTAAGGGGATGCAACAAGCAAGTTGTGGGAGTGTCAATCTGATTGTCTAAGCTAGATTGCTACATTAATTGACTATGGCTTGGGGAGGTTTCTAATATTCTACAATATTATTTTCTATATTCACTACTATTATGTTTCATATAATTTATATATAATTAAACTATACTAACTAAGACCTTAATTATAAAGACAATTTATGGTATAAAGATATAGACTAATGTATTTGCACTTTATATTATACAAGTTGTGTTGGAAAAAAATTGTATTCTACAAAACAATACAAGTGATCATGAAATTTGTGTCCTTCGAATTTATTTAAACTAATCTTGACCAAGCAAAAGAAAATTTAGAAAATTAAAATAATTATTTTGTATAGACCGAAAAATTTTCTATACCACCAAAATATAAAGAGAGTAAATACTTTGAGAGAGACAAAATCAAGTATCCCTACCCCACCTATATGCAATTTTTTCTTTTACTTTTCTAACCCTTATGTAGATTTGTTTTTATACTTTTTTTTTTCCTCCAAGGCTATTTGTAGTTTTTAGGGTTAAAATATTAAAATAATATAAGTTTTTGGAAAAATAGTAAAAATGGATGAAATTATAATTTTTGAAATTTTCTGAAATTTTTAGGTATTTTTATGATTTTTATGCAAGTGGATGCACATATAAGTATATGAAATTCCCTTAAAAATATCCAGAGACACGTGGAAGTTAGCTAGATGCCACATAAGTAATAGAAACCAATCGATCCGTGCTAAATGTGAATGTTTATCCAGTCATGGAGCCATTTCTTAGCATGATGTTGTTTCCGAAAATTGCCAATCAATTCGTATGTGCCATGTGTCGTCCCATGCAAGCAACACCAATCAATCGCGCCTTGCTATATGGTGCTAGCTCAGCAAACTCTTTTCTACGCTCACATCTTTCACATTTTCTCCATTCCACGTGTCGCCATGACGTTCGTCCCACCTATTTTTGTTTCCATATGTTGTCCTTCTATTTGCCAACACTGTTATTTTAATTCTTTTTCATTACAACCAATGATTAAAAGTTGATTGAATGGTCCATATTTTATATGAGTATTTTTTCAATGATTTCACTAATCTTCTCTTCTAAGTGTATTTCTTTATTTTTTTTAGCTTATACTCTTAAATTTTTAGTTTCTAAAATGTGTATTATGGAGTAATATTTTGTTCTAGGGATTTTATTGAACCCATTTTATGAATATGATTTTATTATTTTAATTTAGTATTTTATGAATGTTTAGATTATCTAATTTAATATACTTAATGCCTTTATTTAAATTGGCCATTTAATTAGGCGATTTCTTAATTTTGTGCTCAATTTAAAAAATTGGTATAAAATTGTAAATTTGCTTTAAATTAGCATATATGTATTGAGGTAAGAAATTTTTATTATTATATGTGTAATCAATTAAAGTTATAAGTACTTAATGACCCATATATGATTAGATGGCTATAAACATGTGAGCTAAGAATATATAAATTAAAATTACTATAACTATAGACCTGTGAGCATTAATTATTAAAGTAAAATTTGATTAATAATTCAAGTATTTTATTTTAATATGTAAAAGACTTATAAAATTATGGGATTAAAATGGAAGAAATTGAACTCCTAAGTTTCTTTAATTTGTGTTATAAATGTATTTTTTTTTTATTTAATTAGTTTAGTTTCTTTATTTTAATTTATCACTCAATTTTGGTAATTCAAATAGAAATAAAAAATGTATATTTTGGTAGTGGGCACGATAACCCCGGTCTTAAAAATACTTATTACTTGTATACAACCCATACACTTGTGAATTTTCGTGTCAATTACTACTTACTAATACTATTTAAAATCATTCTCATATTTCCACTATATATATGTCGAGACGTTATTACAATATATTTGTTAAAAACAAAATCTTATGAATGAAATTATTTTATAAAATCTTAAAAGTTAATAAATTTTGAGAGGTATATTATTATGTTGGTAAGTTAGAAAAAAAAGAAACAAAACGCTCACATATAAAAGTAAAACTTTCCTCAATTGAATAAATTTTTTTCCTTAATAAATTAAATGTTTATAGCTTTATCCAAAAAAAAAAAAAGGAAAACAAATGAAAATATTAACGTAAAATCAAAATCATGTATAAACTCTTTGCAAAAGTATTATTACATATTGTAAGTCCTAATTTGCCATGCTTGATTGAGCTTATTAGATAAGATAAATATATTTGTACTAAATTTATGAGAGTTCAAAGTTATGGAATTAATAAGGCAAAAAAAAAAAAAGTTATAGCTTTATCCAAAAAAGGAAAAGAAAAGAAAATATTAATGTAAAATCAAAATCATGTATAAACTCTTTGCAAAAGTATTATTACATATTGTAAGTCCTAATTTTCCATGCTTGATTGAGCTTATTAGATAAGATAAATATATTTGTACTAAATTTATGAGAGTTCAAAGTTATGGAACTAATAAGCCCAAAAGGGGGTAAATAGCTTATTATAAAAATGTCAAACAATTTTAATTTTAAATTAATCACAAACGGCTAGACATAAAATTATAAATCAACAATAAAAGTATAGAAACAAATAACGCAGATTTTTAGGTAGAAATAACCTAGTTCAACACGACTTAAGAGGAAAACTACTGGTCCACTTGAACCACCTAATTTGTCTACTATGAAAAAACCAATGTTCAAGTACAAGAGATCTTAGATTACCTTTAAAGTGATAATGCCCTTTTGTACTTTACTTACGAGCCATCGTTCTTTTCTTCATAATCTTCTCGAGGTAGGTGAGCAAATATGAACCAACGTTATGATAAACTCTTCTCAAGCTATTGAACACGTCCATGAAATAACTTGAAAGGTTAGCACAAATAATACAAGTGCAACGCATGTACTAGATGGACTAATGCAATGAACAATCTTATCAAATGCGTCAATTAGATTAGCTGATGTAAACAAGATGAGAAATTGAAAATTTAGTACAATAACAATTTAAGCACAATTTTGTAATCAATGATTCAAGAATAATGAATAGACTCAAATCTATACTAGAAGAATCATGCAGATATAATGGTTTCAAAAGTAATGAATAACCTAAGCATGAACTAGCATAGATCTAAAAGATGAAAAGATGAAGCTAAGCCTAACAACATTAAGTAGAAAATCAGTAAGTGTAAATGAATCAAAAGACTAGGTGTGTATATGTATAGTACAAGGATACAACGTATTGTTTTATGAAAACCTAGGCAGAAATATGTCACTTAACTAATGTGTTAAAATATCATTAGCAGTTCAGGGTTGACTAAGATTAAAAAATTAGTGAAAAAACCTTGTTGCCATTGGCAGGATCAATTTGTCCATAAGAGGGATCAATCCAACACTGAAAAAAGGTTAAGCCAATAAGGCTTAAGATCTAACCAACCCATAGATGGATTGATTAATCTATGGTGATCTATCCATCTCTCTAGAACTCCAATATTAAAACTTGTGTAGATTGAATACGATCGTTTGAGGATCAAAATAAGATCAATCCATCTAAAGGGGGATCAATCCATTGCAAAATTGGGCGTTCAATTTTATGCAACAAGAGGGATTGCTTCGAGATCGATTCGTAGTGGGATCCATCATTCTCAAAGGGGGATCGATCTGTCTAATTAAAAAGGCTTACAAATGTAACATACAACCTCAAAAATTGGTCAAACAAAAATAAATGAAATGCACTTAAATATGTATGCATGTCCTGAATTCGACTCATTAAAGAGATGTAATCACTATATGAGACATGATATCTTGATACTTGTTGTGAGAAGTCCTAATGGCTAAAACATTTCAATATGAAAAGTATGTCTGCGAAATTGCCAATACTTGTGAACCTCACAAACTTTCTCTTTGGCATTTTCATGGGACAAAACCACTTTCTTACTACAAATTCACTCAAATGATATATACATGCAATTTAATCCAAATTTTCATAGTGAAACTAATCTAGGTTGATGTAACTTACCCTACAGGAACCTTTTGCTTTGACACTACTTAACATAAATCACAACAACAAAAAATAAACACGAGCTTGCCAAGCATCAAGGTTAAGTAGTTAGCGAAGATAAAACATTTAAGCATGTATGATATAATAGCCAAGGCATATCAGCGCATATATCATGTGATATGAATATATCATTTTACTCCCCCTTTTTGTCACAAGAAAGGCCAAAGAAAGTATGAAAGTAAGCGTGTGGTAAATAAAAATGTAAATAAGGTAGTTCAAACAGAGAAATACTAACTAAAATATTAAAAGTCCAACTAAAAATAAACAGTCCAAAGAAATTCCACAAAAAAGAAACTAAGAAGGCGACGGAGCACTGCAATGAAAGTTTATCAATTCTTTGATGTCGGTGGAGAACACTTGTAGATTAGTATGAAAGTTCATGAGTTGGTTCGAGAGGGCAGTGACGTCAGTGCATATGCCCCTCACCTCTGTTCGCATTTCATCCTCAAAGGCTAGTTGCCTTGTATTCATCGACTCCATATTTATATTAAAAAAATGTTCAATTGCTCGCTAAGATAGGAAACATAATTGTAGAGAGTGCTAGTGTCTAAAAGAACAAACCCAATGGCCCTTCATTATGTGGAGTATGTAGTTGTGGGTTGTTCATTAGTTCATCTTTAGGCTTCTCAGTGGGTGGTGGATTATAACCACGCTTAGTTAAGCGGGCTATAGAAAGGGTGTTGGACTTCAATAAGGAAGCTTTGTTTATTTATCTAAGTCCCTGAAGTTTGGGCTCGTTATGTCCAAATGTAATACTAGCTTTCGGAAGAAGTAGTGAGATTAAGCAGCCACAACATTCTTCTAGTGATAGTGAGACCTGGCAATTATTCGGTCATATATGATTTTGCCAATATCAACAGATTTTTCTTTGCCAACGTAGTACATGAGTTTGGTCGTAATGGCACAGAAATCAGTAATGTGTTTAATTTGTATGATGTTGATACTAACGAGAAGGTTCAGAACCCTATAAAAAGGTTTTAAACTATCTTGGATGAACTTTCCCAAACTAACAACTTTGTTATTCTAAATCCCATCTTAGTATTATATTCATCATCTGTTACTTCAAAGAGATCAAATTTTAGGTTTGGTACAAGGGGAATGCCTAAAAGCTGGTTGATTGCAATTGCGGTAAAAGTCACAAATTGACCTTGTATATACACTTTATCTTGTTGAAGACCTGGAACCCTTATTCCTAGAGGGATATTTGTGTAGAATTCCCTAACCAAATTTTTGGAACCTATTTGATCAAGGTTAAATAACCTAAGCCATCCCAATTCCTTTAATTTGCAAGTTATTTCTAACTCATGGAAATCCTTCGGTATGATTTTACGCTTAATAGAAATTGTACGAATACAAAAAAAATTGTACCATTGGGAAGAAGAAAGAGCTCGTTGTGCACGGTGATGGTAGAGGCATTTCGAGAATTCTGAGTGTGTTAGGGTGCCATTGGGATTAGATTCGTGAATAAGGGCAAAACAGAATTGTTTTAAAAAAAATGGGAAAAATATGAAAATTGTAAAAAATGTTGGTGTTTCTCGAATTTGAGGAATGGGTTTTGTATATTAGAGATTGGGTAATGTTGAAATGGTGTTTGATTAAGAGTAAAAACCCACGAAAGATGAGATTTTGGCATTTTAAAGATTTGGTTTCCTAACGGGTTAGGTGGATTTTTTGTTGTGAATCTTGTTTTTTGTCAGAATATGATCACAAAAAATGAAATAAAATGAAATGGGACTCCAATCTGAGTTGATTGACACCAAAAGTGTGAGTTTTGGACAAGATTTGAGCAATTTGGGATTTTTGAAGAGGTATGGAGGCGTAGGGGATCGGTATGGGATGGGGAGGGAGGAAGATCGATCCAATATGAACCTAGAACGATCCCACATGAACCCAAGCGATGGATCGATTCGTGTTCAAGATAGATCAATACCACAAGAACATAAAAAAACTATGCTAAACAAAAAAAAACTATGTTTGTTGCAAGCACCCAACTTGAACACACTGATTATGTAGAACTTTGAGTCACATATGAATTATCACAAGTGAGTGATCAAAAGGCAAAGTAAGAGTAACATAAATATGTCAAAATAGTTCATCCATGATGTATCAACAAATAAGTGCACAAATTCACCACTTGAAAAATAAGAACACAGTTTTATCACAATACTTAAAAGTCCTTTAGAATTGGCCAAGAGGGATTTCATCTTTAGATGTATTTTTTTTAACCTTTTCTATGCGCTCTTTCTTTTGTACAACAGTGGGTTATTATCATATTTTTCATTTCCTTTTTTATTTTTATTTTATGTTATCTTATTTTTTGCACTAAGTTGCCCGAGCACTTGACCATAAATGATGACTTTCACACTGTTTATGAAGTAGTCCTCTCCATTCACTACAGTAGTTTCAAATCATAGTAGGTAGCTTTATCAATTATTAGTACCCTCTTAGGGCATGTCTAATTTTAAGGATATGATTCAAGAGGTCCCACTTTAGATAGTGTTTAATTGTGCCTCACAAAGAGCTATCATTAGATTTTAGTAGGACATATTCATGCATCTTTTGTGTGTGTATCAGTGTGATAAATTAATAACGGTCTTTAGATGTTACTAACACAATAATATATGTAAAAAATGGTTTTTTAAACATAAAATTTAAAACGTTTTTTGTAAAGTGAAAGAAAAAATTATTAAAGATAAAGATAAAGTAAAGTAGAATTTAAAGTTTAGGTTGAGGGGGATATTCCCAAGGAACTACTAAGCATCTCAAATCTTTGGGTGACCATAACTTTAGTAAATAGGTCAGCCATCTGTCTTTTAGTAGATACAAATTCAAGTGTGACTATCTTTTCTTCAACCAAATATCTAATGTAGTGATACCTAATGTCTATGTGCTTAGTTCTAAAGTGTTGAACAAGGTTCTTAGATATACATATTGCACTAGAGTTATCACAATATAAGGGCATTGTTCTTTGGGTTTGACCATAGTCTTTGAACATATTTTTCATCCTAGGCATTTGTGTACAAGAGCTTCTTGCAGCTATGTATTTCGCCTTAACTATAGAAAGTGAGATGGAGTTCTACTTCTTATTGTGATAGGATACAATGTTGTTTCCAATGTAGAAGCATCCACTTGATGTGGTTTTTCTATCATCCTGACTTTTAGCCTAGTTGGCATCTATATAATCACTTACTTCACAAGTAGTGTCAGCTGTAAAACTTATAACATAATTACGTGTACTTGAAACATACTTGATTATTCTTTGTACATTTTCTAAGTGTGATTCCTTAGGGTAGGCTTGATAGTGAGCACATATACTAACAATAAAACATACATCATACCTACTTGCAGTAAGGTAAAGTAGACCACCTATCATGCTCCTATAGATGGTTTGATCAACACTATTTGAGGGTCCTTTGTAATTTTTATACTAGTACCAAGAGGAGTCCATAAAGGCTTGCTAGATTCAAGGCCAAACCTTTTTACGATATAACAAGCATACTTGGTTTGAGAAATAAATATGCTATCATGTGATTGTTTGATTTGCAAGCCAAGAAAAAAAAATTCAATTCTCCTACATGGACATTTCAAATTCATTTGATATAACATGCATAAAATCATCCACCAAGGAGTTAGAAGTTGATCAAAAAACTATATCATCCACATATATTTGAGCAATAAAGATATCATTTTCACATCTTTTCACAAATAGGATCTTATTAACTCCCCCTCGAACAAATTCATTGTTTAAAAGATAGTTGATAAGTCTCTCATACTAGGCTTTAGATGCATGTTTCAAACCAAAAAGTGATTCATTGAGTTTATTAACATGATTTGGAAATTTGAGATCAACAAATCCTTTTGGTTATTCGAAATCGTTTAAACAAATTCATTGTTTAAAAGATAGTTGATAAGTCTCTCATACTAGGCTCTAGGGGCATGTTTCAAACCATAAAGTGTTTCGTTAAGTTTGTTAACATGATTTGGAAATTTGAGATCAACAAATCCTTTTGGTTATTCAACATACATTTCCTCATTTAGAAAATCATTCAAGAAGGTGGACTTAACATCCATTTGATAAAGTTTAAATTTCATGAAACAAGCAATGACAAGCAAAATCCTAAATGACTCTAATCTAGCTAGAGATTGGAATATTAGAAAGTATTATACAAATTAATGAAGTAAAATTGATAAGTGATGTTTTGTGTAATAAAATAAAATAAGAAAGAAATTAATAAGCACGAATTGACAAAAGTAAGAATACTAAAATAAAGCTTAATAAGAAGGACAACAAAGATCTCAAATGGGTAAATCAGCTAGGATTGTAAATGTGACAAGTAATGCAGTCAAAGTACGAATGCTGTAGCGATGCTATGACAATATTACGACAAAATGCACTAGTAACTAGAATTCACAAATTTCAATGGATTCTTCTGAATCTGCAATGTTTATAGATCCTACATCTTAATGAAACACATTCCTATGCACAATTGAGTTTAGGAACATCATTTTATGCATCAATCCTTTTGGGTTATGTGAGACAACTATATATTCATATATTATATGCAGCTTTAATTTTATCTTTAGATCTAAATTAAATCCACATTATTCAAGCATCATCCAGCATTAACTAATATTTCTAGCAATAATCTCAATTTAATTATCCTATCAATTAGTGATCAAGCAACAAATAAAAATTTAACAATAAAATAAACTTGAATAACTAACACTCTTTTTACCAAAGCAAACTATAGATTTTTATAAATGAAAAATAAAAACCACATTAACTTGTCCATCTACAATCCTAGCTAGAAGATATTTAGTCCAACATATTCATGAAATCAATTATAAATTAATAAATATTAAAATTCATATCCATTGTGCTATTGAGATTGAAAAAATAATTAGAAAACAATGAAACAAGGGAGAAATCAATAAGAAAACCCTTTAATCAAGTTCTCAATCAATTGAATTACAAAATCTCTAATTCTCTTTTGCTTCCTTCACTAATAATCCTTGCGAATCAGCCTCCTAAATTGATCTTTGCACAACATAGACAATTGAACTCTTTCCAGATCTCACAGTCGATGTTCTGCTCTCTCCCCCCTAATCTTTATGTAGGTTCCTCCTCTTTTATGTGTTGACTCCTAGGTTTAATTGACATGAGGGGAGATTCTTGTGTTAACTTCTATGTTTGCCCTTAAAAAGGTGAGTTATTAATTGCCCATTTTCATCCTTTTATTAAAAGCCCAGCTGTAAATATTCAGCATTGTATATCCTCGCAGTTTTAATTATGGTGGAGCAAAGCTATGACAAACTTGTTCAATGCCTTTTTTTTTGTTCGTTTTGTTCTCTGTGAAGCTAGCATATGAAATTACCATGAATGAACTTCAAAATACAAGTATTTTCAATGAATTGCAAGATAAATTTAGATTAATAGCAAAGAGTTCACTCATCACTAAAAATGCCAAATAATATCTAAATGAGCACAATGTGCAAATATTCTCAAATAATCAAGCAATTTTTAAGAAATAAAAGCTAATATTGCTATAATAAATTAGAGTTATCAATAGGCGCAAATGTTTCATCAAAGTTAACTTCTTCTACTTGAGTGTAACCTTGAGTTACCAATGTAGCCTTATTTCTAACTACAATTTCATGCTCATCATATTTGTTTTTAAACATCCATTTACTTCCTATAACATTTTTATCTTTAGGCTTAGGCACTAATTCTCACACATTATTTCCAACAAATTGATCTAGGTCATCCTACATGACATTTATTCAATATTCATCCTTAAGAGCCTCCTTCACATTTTTTGGTTCAAATTGGAAGATATAACATAGATGAGTTACTTCACTCATTTTTTGTCTCCTTGTCACCATAATTCAAGGTCTCCAATTATGTTCTCAATAGGATGATTTTTTGAGGTGCATGTTGGTCTGTTTTCCTTCTTTTCTTCTCTCTTCTCAAACTCCTCATCCTTTTTTTCACCAATGTCACTCAAAACTATAGATTGTGGATATGTGACATTTTCTTCATAAGCAAATAATCAACAGTATCCTGCTTACCTGCATCATCTATAACAACATTTATTGATTCCATTTTAGTGTTAGTTCTATGATTAAAGACTCTAAAAGCTCTACTATTTAAGGAATACCCTAGAAAAATACTTTCATCAATTCTTGGATCAAACTTACCCAATTTATCTTGGCATCTAATAATATAGCACTTATTGCCAAAGACATGCATATATTTTAAGTTTTGTTTCTTACTTTTCCATATCTCATAAGGTGTTAGGTTTGTAACTGGGCGGAGATAAACACAGTTTATAATGTGACATACGGTACTTATAGCTTCATCCCAAAGCCTTTTGGAGCCTCCTCTTACTTGTGGCATTACTCTAGCCATCTCTTGAAATATCATGTTCATCTTTTCCACTACTCTATTTTGTTGTGGTGTGATAGGTGCGGAAAATTTATGAAAAATACCATATTCTTTGCAAAAATTGGCATACATGGAGTTTTAAAATTCTTTCTTATGATATGTTCTTAGTCTCTTGATGGTCACAATTTTACTACCTACCTCAACCTACCTTCTTGCACAAAAAGAGACAAAAACATCAAAAGTGTCTAATTTTTCTCTAATAAAATCTACCCAAGTATAATGAGAGAAATCATCTACTACAACTACAATATATCTATTACCTCTTATGTCCTCGGTTCTCATAGGACCCACGAGGTCAATATGTATCAATTCAACTGCTATACTTGTATTGGTTCTATTAATCTTCTTATGAGTGATTTGAGTTTGCTTACCGAGTTGACATTGTCCTCATATAGAAGTTTCAGCTTTTGAGAGAATGGGTAAACCACACACAATTTTACCATTATTTTAATGAGATCTTTAAAGTTCATGTGTCCTAGCTTTTCATGCCACAAGGTAGTTGAATCATTACTAGCTAAGTTACATGTTATTATGGGTGGTGTGTCTATGCAGTAGCAATTTTCATGTGATCTAGTTCCCTTAAACATGCATTTACCTTTTTTGTCAGTCACTATACAACAATTATTAGTAAATTGTACATGAAAATTAAAGTCACATATTTGACTTATACTAATCAAGTTGGCTTTAAGTCCTACATATAAGACCTCATTAAGTTTAGGGACCCCATCTATCTTGACTGAACCTTTTCTAATAATTTTTGACTTGTTACCATCTCCAAAGGTAACCATTTCTTTGTTGTATTCTTCAAAGGTTTTAAAAAGGGAATGGTCCACAATCATGTGTCTAGAAGACCCACTGTCAAAATACCAAGCGGTATTTGATTTAGTTTTAAAGGCTATGTGGGCCATAAAGCAATGTAATTTAGACTTCTTAACCCATCCTTTTTTAATTTTGGAAATAACAGTTGGGAGGGTTTGGAAGCTTGAACTACAGATTTCTTAGGTTCCTTCATTTGTTTGTTCCTAGGAAACAAATGTTTACATTTTTTATGTGTCCTAGAAACATGTGCATTCACATCCATGAGTATGAAAAAATATACACCTAGGTCTAATATGTCATTTTCTATCACAATGATGATAGATAACAACAAACAGATTCTTTTCAGAGTAGAGAGTGGAGAGTTTACCTTTATCGTTTGAGGGATAGCGGGTTTCACAAATTGAGTCTTGGATGATGGATATGTTGAGTGTTCATTTGCATATCCAAGGCCTCGCTTATCCCCATATGGCTTTCCATAGTCTAAGACTTTGTTTAATTTTTTTGCACCTATGGTTATGTTTCTCATGATTTCTTTAGCAGACTGAGTTCTTGCTTGAGCTTATTCAAAGCATCAATATGTTCAAACAATTCTTTCGTTTGTTATTTTTTTTCTTTAAGCTAGAGGAGTATTTCTTATGAGCATTTATTGTATCATTGAGTTTGGTTACTTGAATAAGCAATTTATCTTTTTCCTTTTTACCACCTAAAAAGTTCATGAACAATTCATCAAAACTTGAAATATTAAATTTAGATAGTAAAGAAGTAGAGTCTACTCCCTCATTTGAGCTAGAGTTTGAATCATTATGTTATGCTTTGGTAGTCATAATGAAGGCGAGATAGTTGGTGTCACCATCTTTTGAGTCATTAGGGTTATCCTCCCCAGTCTTTGTGTGAATAAGGGTAGCATTGAAGACTCTTCCAACCTTCTTTTTGTTATTACCACAATATACAAACCAAAACCACTACAAGTATAACATTGAGGGATAGTAGTCTTAGATTTCTTACCATCGGTGATTGGAAAGAGTTCCTTGACCTTTCGGTCTCGAAAACGACTCAATTGTCCCTTCCCAGATTGATTGCCTTGTCGACCCTTTATCTTTAAAAATTTATTGAATTTTCGTGCTAGCATAACCAATGACTCATCATTCATGTCATCATCATTATTCAAGATTTCTTTCCTAGTACTCTTGAAGGCTATGTTCTTGTTCTTCCTTGGTGGTTCAAGAGAAAGTTCATAAGTCTATATTGATCCGACTACCTCATCCAGATTTATTGTGTTAATATTCTTGCTTTCCTCTATTGAAGTTACCTTCATCCTAAACTGTTTTGTTAGAGAGTTAAGAAGGTTCTTGACTATCTTAGCTTGTTCAATTTTTTCTCCAAGATTTGAACATGCATTAGTGATATCACAAAATCTTGCATAAAATTCATTAAAAGTTTCACTTTCTTCCGTTTTGAGATATTCAAATTGAGTGGTGAGCATTCAAAGTTTTGATTGTCTCACTTGGGAAGTATCTTGTGTGCTAGTGCGAGAGCATCCCAAAAACTTTTGGTAGTCTCATAGTCGGAGATGTGACGAAATTCATCCATCGACACTGCAACAAAGATTTAGTTTAAACCTTTTTGATTGGACCCACTAAGGGTGCATTCATCATTGGTCTACTCTTTTCTTTTCTTTAGGGTTGTTACACCATCTTTCGTTACCGAAGGTAGTTTCCAACCATCAAGAATAGAATCCCAAAATTTTTCATCTTGTTTGAGAAAGGCTTGCATGCAAGCCTTCTAATAAGGGTAATTATACCCATCAATGAGTAGGGGTCTAACAAATGACCCACCTACTTTCATTTGGTCCATATGTGTGTCCCTATGAATCAAATCACTAAGTGTGTCTATTATAGGCTCTGATACCAATTGAGTGATCAAAATTATGAACCTAATGAGCCTAAGGGATGAATAGCTTATTATAAAAATTTCAAACAAAAGCCTATATAAAATGTATTTAAATATGTATGCATGATACTTGAATACGAGTCATTGATGTGTTACAGCTACTATGCAAGACATGGTATCTTGAGTCTTAAGTCTTATTGTGAGAAGTCCTAATGGCTAAAACATTACAATATGAAAAGTGTGTTTGCGAAATTTCCAATACTCGTGAACCTCACACTTAACAACATTACAATATGAAAAGTGTGTTTGCGAAATTTCCAATACTCTTGAACCTCACACTTAACAATATTAGCTTTTTTTTTACGACTAAGATAAGCTTAATAGTTTTTTTATTTTTGTTCTTTTATACACTGTTTAAGTTTTGAGTCTTTATATACTACCTTTCATTTTTTACCTCTAATTAATTTATACTCAAAATTGCACATGTATTAAAAAATAGTATTCAAAAATAGAATTCATTAGAACACATGTTCAAGATATACATTGTTTAAAACTTTTTTTGGAGGCATCACTTGATTTGTTCTTTGATGGTCATCTGCTGTTGGAAATGCTGGAGATTAGACAATTTTTGTTCTTTTGAATGCATGTTATAAAAATATTTCTAAACATGTGTTCAAAATCTCAAAGAAAATATTTAAACTAATGTAGAACCCTAACCCAAACTTATTTAGAGATTACTTTAAAACCCATAGCCGCTTCCACCCCAATTCCTCCCTTTTTTTCTTCTTCACTCCTATTGCATGCAAAAGCCTTAGAGATAGAGAAGCAAAGTTCTCCTCCTTGACAGCTTACCCCTCCTCCTTCTCTCCTTACCATCAAAAATCACAATCAAGCTAGTCTTCTACTTCATGTCCTCCTTATCAAAGGGAGTGATCTTCCATTTTGGAAAATTACATAATGTCCAAAATTGAGAAAAATAAAATTATAACTAAATTATTAAAAAAAATATTTCATAGGTTTCTTCTACTGGTAAGCCACCTCTTTCTTCTTCCTCTTTGAAGAGAAAATGTAGTTTTGACAATTTGGGGTCTAGAAAATGTGGTGTTAAGTCTTTTGGTTGCTATCAGTTTTTATCATACTACTACACTTGTATCCCCTAATTACAAACCACAAAAATAGAGTTCAAAGAACATAATAAGAAAATGGGTCATTCTAATTTTTATCTTATATATCTGTTAAAGTATTATATATCTAAATTTTAAAGATTTTCAAAGAGAATAACAAATGGATTATAGAAAATATTTGGAAAGGAAAATAAAATTTGTACCTTGGATGTGGCGATTCTTTAATGGGTTTCTGACCATATTATCTCCAAGAGTAATCATTAGGTGGATTATCATACATCTTTAAGTTTATAACTGGTACTCAGATTACCCTTTTTAATTTTATTTTTCTACTACAAAACAAACAAAATAAAAATTAGAACCATTAATTTTTAATTACTTATGTGAGGTTCATAAGTGTTGGCAATTTCATAGACATACTTTTCATATTGTATTATTTTAGCCATTAGTCTCATAACAAGTATCAAGATATCATGTCTCATAAAGTGGTTACAACTCTTTAATGACTTGTAATCAACTATTATGCATACATATTTATATGCATTTCATATAAGCTTTTGTTTGATTGATTTCTGAGCTTGTATGTAAGCCTTTTAATATAGATGGATCAGTCCTCCTTTGATACGGATTGATCACACTATGGATCAATCTCTAAATGATCCCACTCAGATCCTCCTCTCGTTGCTTAAAATTGAACACCCAAATTTGCATGATAGATTGATCCCCTTATAGATGGATTGATCCCTCTTTAAATGGATCGATCTCATTTTGATCCTCAACCGATCATGTTCAATCTACGCAAGTTTTAATATTGGAGGTCTGGAGAGATAGATGACCCTACCATAAATGGATTAATCAACCTATGGGTTGGATCGATCCCAAGTCTCCTTGACGTAACTTTTTTCAATGTTGGATCGATCCCACCGACATCAACTAGATTTTTTCATGCAATTTTTTAATCATAGTCAGCCCCTAACTGCCAATAATATTTTGATACAAAAGCTAAGTGACGTATTTTTGCCTCAGTTTTCATAAAATGATAATTTGTAACCTTGTTCGTATATATATACACCCTTAGACTTTTGACTTATATACTTACTAATTTTTTAATTCATGTTGTTAGACTTAGCTTCATCTCTTCATCTTTAGATCTATGCTAGTTCATGCTTGGCTTATTCATTGCTTTTGAATTTATTATATTTGCATGATTGTGAAAGTATAGATTTGAGCCTACTCATTATTCTTGAATCATTAATTACGAAATTGTGCTTAAATTGTTATTGTTCTAGATTCTCAATTTGCTCCTTGTTTCCTTTTGTTAATCAGATTGAAGTATTTGATAGGAATGTTCAGTGTATTAGTCCATCTAGAACACGCATTACACTTGTGTTATTTAGACTAATCTTTCAGGTTGTTTCGTGGGCATGTTCGATATCTTGAAAAGAGTTGATCAAAACGTTGATCAAGATCCTCACATCTACCTCTAGGAGATAGTGAAAAAAAGAATGATGGCTTGGAAGTAAAGTATATAGGGGCGTTATCACTATAAGGGTAGTCTAAGACCTCTTACACTTGAATATTGGTTTTTTCATAATAGATAGGTTAGGTGGTCCAAATGGTTTTCCTTTTAGGTCATGTTGATTTAGGTTGTTTCTACTTAAAATTTTGTGTGTCATTCTTTTCTTTACTATTACCACCGATAAACAATTACATGCGTGGCCGCTGTGATTAATTCATTATTGAAATTTATTAAAATTCTCATAATAAGCTATTCACCCTCCCTTTAAGCATATTAGGTCTATAACTTTAAACTCTCAACTTATTTTCAAGAAAAAGATGGGAATACCAAGAGATCATAAACTTGAAGACTCCAAGTAGCCACTGTCCCCATAATAAGCTATTCATCCCTCCCTTAGGCTTATTAGGTCTATAACTTAGAACTCTCAACTTATTTTTGAGAGAAAGATGGGAATACCAAGAGATCATAAGCTTGAAGATCTCTTTGAATAAAGATAAAGATAAGGGAAGATACAGAAAAAAAAAAAAAAAAAAAAAAAAAAGAAAAAGAACATATGTAGATTGTCATCGCACCATTGTCCCCCTCTTATATGATAATCGTGATATAGGGCTTGATTATCATCAAACATTGATGGGAGAGAGAGTATTTTTTAGGGACATTTGGAGATAGAGAGGGACAAGAAGGGAGAAAAATTCTTTTTTTCTTTTTCATTTATTATTTAGCATTTATTTTTATTTTTATTATAATTTCTTTTTTTAAAATAAGAAAAATGTTATTTGTAATTTTTTGTTCTTTTGCTTGATAAGTTGATCAAATTTTTTGAATTTATAATGATAGTGTCATCACAATGTTAGATTTAAATTTAATAGTCAATGCATAAATTATGTCCTTTGATGTCATTATTTCATTTTTAGGAACACATTAAAAAATATATAAATTTGGAGGCCGATAATATTTATCCTTAATTGTGGGAAAACTTTATATATTTTCATCAAAATTGAATCTTACTTAAAAAATACAATACATACTTCATAATAATAAAGAAAGTGTCATCAAATTATTAGATTTAAATCTACTAGTCATTGCACAAATTAATGACATTATTTGATTTTTAGGGACAACCAAAACTCTAAACTTACAGTAGGCAAGTTATATTTTCCCTTAATTGTGGAAAAACTCTAAATATTTCCATTAAAACTGTATCCTACGTAAAAATACAATACATATTTCATAAATACTTGAGGTCATACCTATTTAATAACAAAATTTATATTTTAAAATTAATATATAATTGATACATCGGTGAGGATTCGTGCTTGAATAAGAACAAATATAATTATAGTATAAAATAATATCATTATGTAGAAATTTAGTTCAACAGAGCATGGATTTAAACCGTACTAGACACTTAATTGAGTTGGTCTGAATTTTCAATAATAAAATTTTGTATCATAACTTTTTTTTTATTTCAAATTAAAAATAATATTTTTTTATTTTTAAAATGTAATAAAAATATAAAAGTGAATTAAATATTTATTTAAATAAATTTTATAATAAAAACTATTTTAAACATAAATTATTTTATTAAAATATTTATAATTTTTTCCAACTATATTATATAATACAGACTAATTATAATATAATTTAATAAAGTTCAGTATAATATAACAATATTAACATATCCAATCAAAAGTGCAGTGCTTTTAGAGACATAACTAGTTACTTTTCTTTAGAGAATAGTGTTGAAATGGTCCTGTAACTTTACTAAAAAATAATTTAATCATATGTATTTTAGGTTAAGCAGAATAAAAACATTAATTTTTTTTAAATTTATTGTTTGGATTTGTATTTTTTTGTTAAGTATAATAATTACATTAATTTAGTAAAAGTTCTAAATAAGTCTCAAAGGAATGCAAAAATAATGGTCTAAATATGATTTTTTTTTATTATATTTAAAACTTTTATTAAGTTAAATTAAAAAATTACGTAACTCTGTACCTTGAAAAAGATAAAAAGATCAATATCCTTATTCTACTTAACAAAAAAAAACTACAAGATTAAATTGAATCTTTAATAGAATTACAATACCATTTTACTATTAATCCATTTTTTTTAACTTAATGAAGTTCTAAAAAAAAACCCATGGCAACAAATCACATGCATCATCCTAAACAAGACGGCCTATTTTCTCGGGCAAACGCCTTAAATGTACCCATGGATGTGCCAAATTGCAAATTTGTACCCCATGTTGAAATTCTTGCAAAATGAGTATGTTCACTTAGCAATCACCGTTTATAGTCGGTAAAGGAAAAAATCCCTTCTATCTTGAAATAAGAAAGGAGCGAAAAACTCAGTTACCCTAAGGCGTTTGACTGGCCGCCCAAAGTGATATTTCATTGGGCTGAATAACTCAATTTCTCACTCCAGCCCCATCGCCAACGCCGTCTCGTGTCGCCTTAGTTCCTCGTCCCTCACCTGCTCTCTAGCGGCCTTCCAACAGCTACCAGCAACAACCTGATACAAACCTCCAACCTCATAAACTCCAAACCATACGGTGAGTCACTCTAAATACTTTTCTTCTCTCTTTTTTCTCTGTTTTGAAAACTGTAATTTTATCGCTTCTGATTCAATTTTGTTCCTCATATATTACACCTCTTTCTTCATCTACCTCAACGATTTCGATTTCCTCATATTCAGTTTCGTGGCTTATTCAATGTGCAATTTTGCTTATTTTGGATTTCATATATATGACATGATTCGTAATTTTGAATGCTGTTGAATGAATGGATGATAGTCTGAAGGAGTAGCTAATATATTTCCTAATTTTTATCAATATTTCTATTAAAAATACTAATAGTAAGGTAGAAATTGTCAAAAGGACAATTATTTTCAATCCTTTAGTCAGCACATATCAATCCCACTCTAGATTGGAGAAGTTAATTGCTTGTCCATTATGTTGTTACTTCTTTTTTGATTATATTTTATAAAATTACAACTATGCTAAGTTGTCATTTTAAATGACCTTATTTTGCACACAACCATTTCAAGGGTGATGAATTTAGGAATGTTTGTTTGGTATTCTTATTTTGCCCCATTATTATGACTCAATTGGGGCACTACATGCATATCGACTTATTTCGACCATAGTTCGACCTAAAATCTACCTAAATTTTCTAATTGTTAAGTTTGCAAATTTAAATGAGTTTAACTCGACACGCTTGCATGTGGCTGATTTGATGATATTGTAAAATTTGTTTGGTATTCTTATTTTGCCCCATTTCCTTAAAATGAACTCAATTGTGACATTACATGCATATCGACTTATTTCGACCATAGTTCGACCTAAAATCAACCTAAATTTTCTAATTGTTAAGTTTGCCAATTTAAATGAGTTTAGCTCGACACGCTTGCATGTGGCTGATTTGATGATTTTGTAAAATTTGTTTGGTATTCTTATTTTTCCCCATTGCCTTAAAATGAACTCAATTGTGGCATTACATGCATATCGACATATTTCGATCATAGTTCAGCCTAAAATCGACCTAAATTTCCTAATTATTAAGTTTTTCAATTTAAATGAGTTTAACTCGACACGCTTGCATGTGGCTGATTTGATGATATTGTAAAATTTGTTTAGAATTCTTATTTTGCCACATTTCCTTAAAATGACCTCAATTGTGGCATTACATGCATATCGACTTATTTCGACCATAGTTCGACCTAAAATCAACCAAAATTTTCTAATTGTTAAGTTTGCCAATTTAAATGAGTTTAGCTGGACACGCTTGCATGTGGCTGATTTGATGATTTTGTAAAAGTTGTTTGGTATTCTTATTTTGCCCCATTGCCTTAAAATGAACTCAATTGTGGCATTACATGCATATCGACTTATTTCGACCATAGTTCGACCTAAATTTCTAAATTGTTAAGTTTGCCAATTTAATTGAGTTTAACTCCACACGCTCGCATGTGGCTGATTTGATGATTCTGTAAAATGTGTTTGGTATTCTTATTTTGCCCCATTGCAATAAAATGACTCAATTGTGGCATTACATGCATATCGGCTTATTTCGACCATAGTTCGACCTAAAATCAACCTAAATTATCTAATTGTTAAGTTTGCCAATTTAAATGAGTTTAGCACGACACGCTTGTATGTGGCTGATTTGATGATTTTGTAAAATTTGTTTGGTATTCTTATTTTGCCCCATTGCCTTAAAATGAACTCAAATGTGGCATTGCAAGCATATCGACTTATTTAGACCATAGTTCGATCTAAAATCGACCTAAATTTCCTAATTGTTAAGTTTGCCAATCTAATTGAGTTTAACTCCACACGCTTGCATGTGGCTGATTTGATGATTTTGTAAAATGTGTTTGGTATTGTTATTTGCCCCATTGCCTTAAAATGACTCAATTGTGGCATTACATGCATATCGACATATTTTCACCATCGTTCGACCTAAAATCAACCTAAATTTTCTAATTGTTAAGTTTGCCAATTTAAATGAGTTTAACTCCACACGCTTGCATGTGGCTGATTTGATGGTTTTGTATAATTTGTTTGGTATTCATATGTTGCACCATTGCCTTAAAATGACTCAATTGTGGGATTACATGCATATCTACTTATTTCGACCATAGTTCGACCTTATATCGACCTAAATTTCCTAATTGTTATGTTAGCCAATTTAAATGAGTTTAACTGCACAGGCTTGCATGTGGCTGGTTTGATGATTTTGTAAAATTTGTTTGGTCCTCTAATTTTGCCCCATTGCCTTAAAATGACTCTGTTGTGGGATTACATGCATATCGACTTGTTTCGACCATAGTTCGACTTAAAATTGACCTAAATTTCCTAAATGTTAAGTTTACTAATTTAAATGAGTTTAACTCGACACGCTTGCATGTTGCTGATTTGATGATTTTGTAAAATTTATTTGGTACACTTATTTTGCCCCAATGCCTTAAAATGACTCAATTGTGGGATTACATGTATATCGACTTATTTCGACTATAGTTTGACCTAAAATCGATCTAAATTTCCTATTGGTTAAGTTTGCCAATTTAAATATTGTTTTACTCCACACGCTTGCATGTGGCTGATTTGATGATTTTGTAAAATTTGTTGGGTATTCTTATTTTGCGCCATTGCCTTAAAATGACTCAATTTTGGGATTACATACATATCGACTTATTTCGACCATAGTTCGACCTAAAATTGACCTAAATTTCCTAATTGTTAAGTTTGCCAATTTAATTGAGTTTAACTCCACACGCTTGCATGTGGCTGATTTGATGATTTTGTAAAATGTGTTTGGTATTCTTATTTTGACCCATTGCCTTAAAATGACTCAATTATGGCATTACATACATATCGACTTATTTCGACCATAGTTCGACCTAAAATCAACCTCAATTTTCTAATTATTAAGTTTTCTAATTTAAATGAGTTTAACTCCACACGCTTGCATGTGGCTGATATGATGATTTTGTATAATTTGTTTGGTATTCTTATTTTGCGCCATTACCTTAAAATGGCTCAATTGTGGGATTACATGCATATCTACTTATTTCGACCATAGTTCGACCTAAAATCGATCTAAATTTCCTAATTGTTAAGTTTTCTAATTTAATTGAGCTTAACTCCTCAAGCTTGCTTGTGGCTGATTTGATGATTCTGTAAAATGTGTTTGGTATTCTTATTTTGCCCCATTGCCTTAAAATGACTCAATTGTGGCATTACATGCATATCGGCTTATTTCGAGCACAGTTCGACCTAAAATCAACCTAAATTTTCTAATTGTTAAGTTTGCCAATTTTAATGAGTTTAACACCACACGCTTGCATGTGGTTGATTTGATGATTTTGTATAATTTGTTTGGTATTCTTATTTTGCCCCATTGCCTTAACATGAACTCAATTGTGGCATTACATGCATATCGACTTACTTCGACCATAGTTCGACCTAACATTGACGTAAATTTCCTAATTGTTAAGTTTGCCAATTTAAATTTTGGAAAACACCACACGCTTGCATGTGGCTGATTTGATGATTTTGTAAAATTTGTTTGGTATTCTTATTTAGCCCCATTGCCTTAAAATGATTCAATTGTGGGATTACATGCATATCGACTTATTTCGACCACAATTCGACCTAAAATTGACCTAAATTTCCTAATTGTTAAGTTTTCCAATTTAATTGAGTTTAACTCCTCATGCTTGCATGTGGCTGATTTGATGATTCTGTAAAATGTGTTTGGTATTCTTATTTTTCCCCATTGCAATAAAATGACTCAATTGTGGCATTACATGCATATCAGCTTATTTCGACCATAGTTCGGCCTTAGATCGACCTAAATTATCTAATTGTTAAGTTTGCCAATTTAAATGAGTTTAGCTCGACACGCTTGCATGTGGCTGATTTGATGATTTTGTAAAATTTGTTTGGTATTCTTATTTTGCCCCATTGCCTTAAAATGAACTCAATTGTGGCAATACATGCATATCGACTTATTTCGACCATAGTTCGACCTAACATCGACGTAAATTTCCTAATTGTTAAGTTTGCCAATTTAAATGAGTTTAACTTGACACGCTTGCATGTGGCTGATTTGATGATTCTGTAAAATGTGTTTGGTACTCTTATTTTGCCCCAATGCCTTAAAATGACTCAATTGTGGGATTACATGTATATCGACTTATTTCGACTATAGTTTGACCTAAAATCGATCTAAATTTCCTATTTGTTATGTTTGCAATTTAAATATTATTTTACTCCACACGCTTGCGTGTGGCTGATTTGATGATTTTATAAAATTTGTTTGGTATTCTTATTTAGCCCCATTGCCTTAAAATGACTCAATTGTGGGATAACATGCATATCGACTTATTTCGACCATAGTTCGACCTAAATTTGACCTAAATTTCCTAATTGTTTAGTTTTCCAATTCAAATGAGTTTAACTCCTCACGCTTGCATGTGGCTGTTTTGATGATTCTGAAAAATGTGTTTGGTATTCTTATTTTGCCCCATTGCCTTAAAATGACTCAATTGTGGCATTACATGCATATCGGCTTATTTCGACCATAGTTCGGCCTTATATCGACCTAAATTATCTTATTGTTAAGTTTGCCAATTTAAATGAGTTTAGCTCGACACGCTTGCATGTGGCTAATTTGATGATTTTGTAAAATTTGTTTGGTATTCTTATTTTACCCCAATGCCTTAAAATGACTCAATTGTGGCAATACATGTATGTCGGCCTATTTCGACTATAGTTTGACCTAAAATCGATCTAAATTTCCTATTTGTTAAGTTTGCCAATTTAAATATTGTTTAACTACATACGCTTGCATATGGCTGATTTGATGATTTTGTAAAATTTGTTTGGTATTCTTATTTAGCCCCATTGCCTTAAAATGACTCAATTGTGGGATTACATGTATATTGACTTATTTCGACTATAGTTTGACATAAAATCGATCTAAATTTCTTATTTGTTAAGTTTTCCAATATAAATATTGTTTTACTCCACACGCTTGCATGTGGCTGATTTGATGATTTTGTAAAATTTTTTGGGTATTCTTATTTTGCGCCATTGCCTTAAAATGACTCTGTTGTAGCATTACATGCATATCGACTTATTTCGACCATAGTTCGACCTAAAATCGACCTAAATTTCCTAATTGTTAAGTTTGCCAGTTTAAATGAGTTTAACTCGACACGCTTGCATGTGGCTGATTTGATGATTCTGTAAAATGTGTTTGGTACTCTTATTTTGCCCCAATGCCTTAAAATGACTCAATTGTGGAATTACATGTATATCGACTTATTTCGACTATAGTTTGACATAAAATCGATCTAAATTTCTTATTTGTTAAGTTTGCCAATTTAAATGAGCTTAGCTCGACACGCTTGCATGTGGCTGATTTGATGATTTTGTAAAATTTGTTTGGTATTCTTATTTTGCCCCATTGCCTTAAAATGAACTCAATTGTGGCATTACATGCATATCGACTTATTTCGACCACAGTTCGACCTAACATTGACGTAAATTTCCTAATTGTTAAATTTTCCAATTTAAATTTTGGATAACACCACACGCTTGCATGTGGCTGATTTGATGATTTTGTAAAATTTGTTTGGTATTCTTATTTAGCCCCATTGCCTTAAAATGATTCAATTGTGGGATTACATGCATATCGACTTATTTCGACCACAGTTTGACCTAAAATTGACCTAAATTTCCTAATTGTTAAGTTTTCCAATTTAATTGAGTTTAACTCCTCATGCTTGCATGTGGCTGATTTAATGATTCTGTAAAATGTGCTTGGTATTCTTATTTTGCCCCATTGCCTTAAAATGACTCAATTGTGGCATTACATGCATATCGGATTATTTCGACCATTGTTTGACCATATATCGACCTAAATTTTTTAATTGGTAAGTTTGCTAATTTAACTGAGTTTAACTCCACACGCTTGCATGTGGCTGGTTTGATGATTTTGTAAAATTGGTTTGGTTCTCTTATTTTGCCCCATTGCCTTAAAATGACTCTGTTGTGGGATTACATGCATATCGACTTGTTTTAACCATAATTCGACCTAAAATCGATCTAAATTCCCTAATTGTTAAGTTTGCCAAATTAAATGAGTTTAACTTGACACACTTGCATGTGGCTGATTTGATGATTCTGTAAAATGTGTTTGGTACTCTTATTTTGCCCCAATGCCTTAAAATGACTCAATTGTGGGATTACATGTATATCGACTTATTTCGATTATAGTTTGACCTAAAATCGATCTAAATTTCCTATTTGTTAAGTTTGCCAATTTAAATATTGTTTTACTCCACACGCTTGCTTGTGGCCGATTTGTTGATTTTGTAAAATTTTTTGGGTATTCTTATTTAGCGCCATTGCCTTAAAATGACTCAATTGTGGCATTACATGCATATCGACTTATTTTGACCATAGTTCGACTTAAAATCGACCTAAATTTCCAAATTTTTAAGTTTGCCAATTTAAATATTGTTTAACTCCACACATTTGCCTGTGGCTGATTTGAAGATTTTTTTAAATTTGTTTGGTATTCTTATTTAGCCCCATTGCCGTAAAATGACTCAATTGTGAGATGACATGCATATCGACTTATTTCGACCATAATTCGACCTAAAATCGACCTAAATTTCCTAATTGTTAAGTTTGCCAATTTAATTGAGTTTAACTCCACACGCTTGCTTGTGGCTGATTTGATGATTTTGTAAATTGTGTTTGGTATTCTTATTTTGCCCCAATGCCTTAAAATGACTCAATTGTGGCATTACATGTATATTAACTTATTTGGACCATAGTTTGACCTAAAATCAACCTAAATTTTCTAATTTTTAAGTTTGCTAGTTTAAATGAGTATAACTCCACTTGTTTGCATGTGGCTGATTTGATGATTTTGTAAAATTTGTTTGGTATTCTTATTTTACCCCAATGCCTTAAAATGACTCAATTGTGGGATTACATGTATATCGACTTATTTCGACTATAGTTTGACCTAAAATCGATCTAAATTTCCTATTTGTTAAGTTTGCCAATTTAAATATTGTTTTACTACACACGCTTGCGTTTGGTATTCTGATGATTTTGTAAAAATTTTTGGGTATTCTTATTTTGCGCCATTGCCTTAAAATGACTCAATTGTGGCAATACATGCATAACGACTTATTTCGACCATAGTTCGACCTAAAATCGACCTAAATTTCCTAATTGTTATGTTTGCCAATTTAAATATTGTTTAACTCCATACGCTTGCATGTGGCTGATTTGATAATATTGTAAAATTTTTTTGGTATTCTTATTTAGCCTTGTTGCCTTAAAATGACTCAATTGTGGGATTACATGCATAGCGACTTATTTCGACCATAGTTCGACCTAAAATCGACCAAAATTTCCTAATTGTTTTGTTTGCCAATTTAAATGAGTTTAACTCGACACGCTTTCGTGTGGCTGATTTGATGATATTGTAAAATTTGTTTGGTATTCTTATTTTGCCCCATTTCCTTGAAATAAACTCAATTGTGGCATTACAAGCATATCGACTTATTTCGACCATAGTTTGACCTAAAATCGACCTAAATTTCCTAATTGTTAAGTTTGCCAATTTAATTGAGTTTAACTCCACACGCTTGCATATGGCTGATTTGATGATTTTGTAAATTGTGTTTGCTATTCTTATTTTACCCCAATGCCTTAAAATGACTCATATGTGGCATTACATTTATATTAACTTGTTTTGACCATAGTTTGACCTAAAATCAACCTAAATTTTCTAATTTTTAAGTTTGCTAGTTTAAAAGAGTATAACTCCACTTGCTTGCATGTGGCTGATTTGATGATTTTGTAAAATTTGTTTGGTATTCTTATTTTGCCCCATTTCCTTCAAATAAACTCAATTGTGGCATTACATGCATATCGACTTATTTCGACCGTAGTTCGACCTAAAATCGATCTAAATTTCCTATTTGTTAAGTTGACCAATTTAAATATTGTTTTACTCCACACGCTTGCATGTGGCTGATCTGATGATTTTGCAAAATTTGTTGGGTATTCTTGTTTTGCGCCATTGCCTTAAAATGACTCAATTGTGGCAATACATGCATATCGACTTGTTTTGACCATAGTTCGACCTAAAATCGACCTAAATTTCCAAATTTTTAAGTTTGCCAATTTAATTATTGTTTAACTCCACACGTTTGCATGTGGCTGATTTGATGATTTTGTAAAATTTGTTTGGTATTCTTATTTAGCCCCATTGCCTTAAAATGAGTCATTTGTGGGATTACATGCATATCGACTTATTTCAACCATAGTTCGACCTAAATATCCTAATTGTTAAGTTTGCCAATTTAATTGAGTTTAACTCCACACGCTTGCATGTGGCTGATTTGATGGTGTTGTAAAATGTGTTTAGTGTTCTTATTTTCCCCCATTGTCTTAAAATGACTCAAATATGGCATTACATGTATATCAACTTATTTCGACCATATTTCGATTTAAAATCGACCTAAATTTCCTAATTGTTAAGTTTGCCAATTTAAATAAGTTTAACTACACACGCTTGCATGTGGCTGATTTCATGATTTTGTAAAATTTGTTTGGTTTTCTTATTTTACCCTAATGTCTTAAAATGACTCAATTGTGGGATTACATGTAAATCGACTTATTTCGACTATAGTTTGACCTAAAATCGATCTAAATTTCCTATTTGTTAAGTTTGCCAATTTAAATACTGTTTTACTCCACACGCTTGCATGTGGCAGATTTGATGATATTATAAAATTTGTTTGGTATTCTTATTTAGCCTTATTGCCTTAAAATGACTCAATTGTGGGATTACAGTCATATCGACTTATTTCGACCATAGTTCGACCTAAAATCGACCAAAATTTCCTAATTGTTTTGTTTGCCAATTTAAATATTGTTTTATTCCACACGCTTGCATGTGGCAGATTTGATGATTATGTAAAATTTGTTGGGTATTCTTATTTAGCGCCATTGCCTTAAAATGACTCAATTGTGGGATTACATGCATATCGACTTATTTTGACCATAGTTCGACTTAAAATCGACCTAAATTTCCAAATTTTTAAGTTTGCCAATTTAAATATTGTTTAACTCCACACGTTTGCATGTGGCTGATTTGATGATTTTGTAAAATTTGTTTGGTATTCTTATTTTAGCCCCATTGCCTTAAAATGACTCAATTGTGGGATTACATGCATATCGACTTATTTCGACCATAGTTTTACCTAAAATCACCTAAATTTCTAATTGTTTAAGTTTGCTAATTTAATTGAGTTTAACTCCCACTTGCTTGCATGTGGCTGATTTGATGATTTTGTAAATTGTGTTTGCTATTCTTATTTTGCCCCAATGCCTTAAAATGACTGATATGTGGCATTACATGTATATTAACTTATTTCGACCATAGTTTGACCTAAAATCAACCTAAATTTTCTAATTTTTAAGTTTGCTAGTTTAAATGAGTATAACTCCACTTGCTTGCATGTGGCTGATTTGATGATTTTGTAAAATTTGTTTGGTATTCTTATTTTACCCCAATGCCTTAAAATGACTCAATTGCCAATTTAAATATTGTTTAACTCCAAACGCTTTCATGTGGCTGATTTGATGATATTGTAAAATTTGTTTGGTATTCTTATTTAGCCTTATTGCCTTAAAATGACTCAATTGTGGGATTACATGCATATTGACTTATTTCGATCATAGTTCGACCTAAAATCGACCTAAATTTCCTAATTATTTTGTTTGCCAATTTAAATGAGTTTAACTCGACACGCTTGCATGTGGCTGATTTGATGATATTGTAAAATTTGTTTGGTATTCTTATTTTGCCCCATTTCCTTAAAATAAACTCAATTGTGGCATTATATCCATATCGACTTATTTCGACCATAGTTCGACCTAAAATCAACCTAAATTTTGTAATTCTTAAGTTTGCCAATTTAAGTGAGTTTTGCTCGACATGCTTGCATGTGGCAGATCTGATGATTTTGTGAAATTTGTTTGGTATTCTTATTTTGCCCCATTGCCTTAAAATAAACTCAATTGTGGCATTACATGCATATCGACTTATTTCGACCATAGTTCGAACTAAAATCGATCAAAATTTCCTATTTGTTAAGTTTGCCAATTTAAATATCGTTTTACTCCACACGCTTGCATGTGGCAGATTTGATGATTTTGTAAAATTTGTTGGGTATTCTTATTTAGTGCCATTGCCTTAAAAGGACTCAATTGTGGCATTACATGCATATCCACTTATTTTGACCATAGTTCGACCTAAAATCGACCTAAATTTCCAAATTTTTAAGTTTGCCAATTTAAATATTGTTTAACTCCACACGTTTACATGTGGCTGATTTGATGATTTTGTAAAATTTGTTTGGTATTCTTATTTAGCCCTATTGCCTTAAAATGACTCAGTTGTGGGATTACATGCACATCGACTTATTTCGACCATAGTTCGAACAAAAATCGACCTAAATTTCGTAATTGTTAAGTTTGCCAATTTAATTGAGTTTAACTCCACACGCTTGCATGTGGCTGATTTGATGGTGTTGTAAAATGTGTTTGGTATTCTTATTTGCCCCCATTGTCTTAAAATGACTCAAATATGGCATTACATGTATATCAACTTATTTCGACCATAGTTCGACTTAAAATCGACCTAAATTTCCTAATTGTTAAGTTTGCCAATTTAAATAAGTTTAACTACACACGCTTGCATGTGGCTGATTTCATGATTTTGTAAAATTTGTTTGGTTTTCTTATTTTACCCTAATGCCTTAAAATGACTCAATTGTGGGATTACATGTAAATTGACTTATTTCGACTATAATTTGACCTAAAATCGATCTAAATTTCCTATTTGTTAAGTTTGCCAATTTAAATATTGTTTTACTCCACACGCTTGCATGTGGCAGATTTGATGATTTTGTAAAATTTGTTGGGTATTCTTATTTAGCGCCATTGTCTTAAAATGACTCAATTGTGGCATTACATGCATATCCACTTATTTTGACCATAGTTCGTCTTAAAATTGACATAAATTTCCAAATTTTTAAGTTTGCCAATTTAAATATTGTTTAACTCCAGACATTTGAATGTGGCATATTTGATGATTTTGTAAAATTTGTTTGGTATTCTTATTTAGCTCCATTGCCCTAAAATGACTCAATTATGGGATTACATGCATATCGACTTATTTCGACCATTGTTCGACCTAAAATCGACCTAAATTTCCTAATTGTTAAGTTTGCCAATTTAATTGAGTTTAACTCCACACGCTTGCATGTGGCTGATTTGATGATTTTGTAAAATTTGTTGGGTATTCTTATTTTGCGCCATTGCCTTAAAATGACTCAATTTTGGGATTACATACATATCGACTTATTTCGACCATAGTTCGACCTAAAATCGACCTAAATTTCCTAATTGTTAAGTTTGCCAATTTAATTGAGTTTAACTCCACACGCTTGCATGTGGCTGATTTGATGATTTTGTAAAATATGTTTGGTATTCTTATTTAGCCTCAGTGATTTAAAATGACTCAATTGTGGGATTACATGCATATCGACTTATTTCGACCATAGTTCGACCAAAAATCGACCTAAATTTCCTAATTGTTAAGTTTGCCTATTTAAATATTGTTTAACTCCATACGCTTGCATGTGGCTGATTTGATGATTTTGTAAAATTTGTTTGGTATTCTTATTTAGCCTTATTTCCTTAAAATGAGTGAGATTACATGCATATCGGCTTATTTTGACCATAGTTCGACCTAAAATCGACCTAAATTTCCTAATTGTTAAGTTTGCCAATTTAAATAAGTTTAACTGCACACGCTTGCATGTGGCTGATTTGATGATTTTGTAAAATTTATTTGGTATTCTGATTTTACCCCAATGCCTTAAAATTACTCAATTGTAGGATTACATGTATATCGACTTATTTCGACTATAGTATGACCTAAAATCGATCTAAATTTTCTATTTGTTAAATTTGCCAATTTAAATATTGTTTTACTCCACACGCTTGCATGTGGCTGATCTGATGATTTTGCAAAATTTGTTGGGTATTCTTGTTTTGCGCCATTGCCTTAAAATGACTCAATTGTGGGATTACATGCATATCGACTTATTTCGACCATAGTTCGACCTAAAATCGACCTAAATTTCCTAATTGTTAAGTTTGCCAATTTAAATATTGTTTAACTCAACACGCTTGCATGTGACTGATTTGATGATTTTGTAAAATTTGTTGGGTATTCTTATTTAGTGCCATTGCCTTAAAAGGACTCAATTGTGGCATTACATGCATATCCACTTATTTTGACCATAGTTCGACCTAAAATCGACCTAAATTTCCAAATTTTTAAGTTTGCCAATTTAAATATTGTTTAACTCCACACGTTTACATGTGGCTGATTTGATGATTTTGTAAAATTTGTTTGGTATTCTTATTTAGCCTTATTTCCTTAAAATGAGTTAGATTACATGCATATCGACTTATTTCGACCATAGTTCGACCTAAAATCGACCTAAATTTCCTAATTGTTAAGTTTGCCAATTTAAATAAGTTTAACTGCACACGCTTGCATGTGGCTGATTTGATGATTTTGTAAAATTTATTTGGTATTCTTATTTTACCCCAATGCCTTAAAATGACTCAATTGTGGGATTACATGTATGTCGACCTATTTCGACTATAGTTGGACCTAAAATCGATCTAAATTTCCTATTTGTTAAGTTTGCTTATTTAAATATTGTTTAACTCCATACGCTTGCATGTGGCTGATTTGATGAATTTGTAAAATTTGTTTGGTGTTCTTATTTAGCCTCATTGCCTTAAAATGACTCAATTGTGGGATTACGTGCATATCGACTTATTTCGACCATAGTTAGACCTAAAATCCACCAAAATTTCCTAATTTTAAGTTTGTCAATTTAAATATTGTTTAACTCCAAACGTTTGCATGTGGCTGATTTGATGATTTTGTAAAATTTTTTTGGTATTCTTATTTTACTCCAATGCCTTAAAATGACTCAATTGTGGGATTACATGTATATCGACTTATTTCGGCTATAGTTTAACCTAAAATCGTCCTAAATTTTCTAATTGTTAAGTTTGTCAATTTAAATAAGTTTAACTACACACGCATGCATGTGGCTGATTTATTGATTTTGTAAAATTTGTTTAGTATTCTTATTTTACCCCAATGCCTTAAAATGACTCAATTGTGGGATTACATGTATATCGACTTATTTCGACTATAGTATAACCTAAAATCGATCTAAATTTCCTATTTGTTAAGTTTGCCAATTTAAATATTATTTTACTCCACATGCTTGCATGTGGCGGATCTGATGATTTTGTAAAATTTGTTGGGTATTCTTATTTTACGCCTTGGCCTTAAAATGACTCAATTGTGGGATTACATGCATATCGACTTATTTCGACCATAGTTCGACCTAAAATTGACCTAAATTTCCTAATTTTTAAGTTTGTCAATTTAAATATTGTTTAACTCCACACGCTTGCATGTAGCTGATTTGATGATTTTGTAAAATTTGTTTGGTATTCTTATTTAGCCTCATTGCCTTAAAATTACTCAATTGTGGGATTACAAGCATATCGACTTATTTCGACCATAGTTAGACCTAAAATCGACCTAAATTTCCTAATTGTTAAGTTTGCCAATTTAAATAAGTTTAACTACACACGCTTGCATGTGGCTAATTTAATGATTTTGTAAAATTTGTTTGGTATTCTTATTATGCCCCAATGCTTTAAAATGACTCAATTGTGGGATTACATGTATGTCGACCTATTTCGACTATAGTTGGACCTAAAATCGATCTAAATTTCCTATTTGTTAAGTTTGCTTATTTAAATATTGTTTAACTCCATACGCTTGCATGTGGCTGATTTGATGAATTTGTAAAATTTGTTTGGTATTCTTATTTAGCCTCATTGCCTTCAAATGACTCAATTGTGGGATTACGTGCATATCGACTTATTTCGACCATAGTTTAATCTAAAATCGTCCTAAATTTTCTAATTGTTAAGTTTGGCAATTTAAATAAGTTTAACTACACACGCATGCATGTGGCTGATTTAATGATTTTGTAAAATTTGTTTAGTATTCTTATTTTACCCCAATGCCTTAAAATGACTCAATTATGGGATTACAAGTATATCGACTTATTTCGACTATAGTATGACCTAAAATCGATCTAAATTTCCTATTTGTTAAGTTTGCCAATTTTAATATTGTTTAACTCCACACGCTTGCATGTAGCTGATTTGATGATTTTGTAAAATTTGTTTGGTATTCTTATTTAGCCTCATTGCCTTAAAATGACTCAATTGAGGGATTACAAGCATATCGACTTATTTCGACCATAGTTCGACCTAAAATCGACCTAAATTTCTTAATTGTTAAGTTTGCCAATTTAAATACGTTTAACTACACACGCTTGCATGTGGCTAATTTGATGATTTTGTAAAATTTGTTTGGTATTCTTATTTTACCCCAATGCCTTAAAATGACTCAATTGTGGGATTACATGTATGTCGGCCTATTTCGACTATAGTTTGACCTAAAATCGATCTAAATTTCCTATTTGTTAAGTTTGCCTATTTAAATATTGTTTAACTACATACGCTTGCATGTGGCTAATTTGATGATTTTGTAAAATTTGTTTGGTATTCTTATTTAACCTCATTGCCTTAAAATGACTCAATTGTGGGATTATATGCATATTGACTTATTTCGATCATAGTTAGACCTAAAATCGACCTAAATTTTCAAATTGTTAAGTTTGCTAATTTAAATTTTATTTAACTCCATATGCTTGCATGTGGCTGATTTGATGATTTTGTAAAATTTGTTTGGTATTCTTATTTTACCCCATTGCCTTAAAATGACTCAATTGTGGGATTACATGTATATCGACTTATTTCGACTATAGTTTAACCTAAAATCGTCCTAAATTTTCTAATTGTTAAGTTTGGCAATTTAAATAAGTTTAACTCCATATGCTTGCATGTGGCTGATTTGATGATTTTGTAAAATTTGTTTGGTATTCTTATTTTACCCCAATGCCTTAAAATGACTCAATTGTGGGATTACACGTATATCGACTTATTTCGACTATAGTTTAACCTAAAATCGTCCTAAATTTTCTAATTGTTAAGTTTGGCAATTTAAATAAGTTTAACTACACACGCTTGCATGTGGCTGATTTGATGATTTTGTAAAATTTGTTTGGTATTCTTATTTTACCCCAATGCCTTAAAATAACTCAATTGTGGGATTACATGTATATCGACTTATTTCGACTACAGTTTAACCTAAAATCGTCCTAAATTTTCTAATTGTTAAGTTTGGCAATTTAAATAAGTTTAACTATACACGCTTGCATGTGGCTGATTTGATGATTTTGTAAAATTTGTTTGGTATTCTTATTTTACCCCAATGCCTTAAAATGACTCAATTGTGGGATTACATGTATATCGACTTATTTCGACCATAGTTAGACCTAAAATCGACCTAAATTTCCTAATTCTTAAGTTTGCCAATTTAAATATTGTTTAACTCCATACGCTTGCATGTGGCTGATCTGATGATTTTGTAAAATTTGTTGGGTATTCTTATTTTTCGCCATGCCTTAAAATGACTCAATTGTGGGATTACATGCATATCGACTTATTTCGACCATAGTTCGACCTAAAATCGACCTAAATTTCCAAATTGTTAAGTTTGCCAATTTAAATATTGTTTAACTCCACATGCTTGCATCTGGCTGATTTGATGATTTTGTAAAATTTGTTTGGTATTCTTATTTAGCCTCATTACCTTAAAATGACTCAATTGTGGGATTACATGCATATCGACTTATTTCGACCATAGTTCGACCTAAAATCGACCTAAATTTCTTAATTGTTAAGTTTGCCAATTTAAATAAGTTTAACTACACACGCTTGCTTGTGGCTGATTTCATGAATTTGTAAAATGTGTTTGGTATTCTTATTTTACCCCATTGCCTTAAAATGACTCAATTGTGGCATTACATGTATATCAACTTATTTCGACCATAGTCCGACCTAAAATCGACCTACTTGTTAAGCTATCTGTGAATGCTAGAAAGTATATATGCACATGGCACGTGCGAAGGTGATACTTGCGCTCAACAGACCTTTAAAACCATGTGTATAGGTTGGAAGAGTAGGAATGAAACCTTTGTGGGTGGGTGGATATTCGATATGAGAAGCTTCCATACATTGGCTTTATATGTGGATGAAGGCAGAACTCAAATTAACAACATTGGTAGAAATTTGTTTCTTACATGCCACTGGCGATACAGCAGATCAGCGGTGTACAACAGGCAGTAGTTAAAGATGAAAGGTGGGTGGCTAATGAAGTAACTACCCAACTTGAGATTCTGCGATAGGTACCCAATAATGCTATATCCTCTTTGCAACGGGTTTTCGGCAAAAATAGCATGGATTCTGAATGGAAATTAGTATTTCCATAACTAGCAAAATCAGTAACAAAACTGTGCGTTTTTGTTACCCATAATTTATGTAGATTACATTAATACCCTTTAGGTCTAACAAACAACTACAAACAAACCAGAAAATAGATCTGCCGTGCTATTATGCTTTCACCATCGCTCTTTTTTACGTGATATACAGAATCAACAGAATCAGCATATAAAAAGATTGATTTTCACATGATACTGTCTAGCAACATAAGATTGATTTCACAAACAGGAAGAAAATTAGATTCTACAATTCTTGCAGGAATTATGATCCAAAATCTGGAAGAGACATTTCAACTAGTAAGATTCATCGACTTCCTATTCATTAATCTTGTTACAGGAATTACTTTTGCATGCGTAACAACTAATTGTGATTGCAGGAATGTATATATTTGTATATGTAATCCATTCAATAATCTTGTTCTACCAATACCTTCCTATGTTAATCATGTATCAGAAATCTTCACTACAAACTGATTTTCATACTGTGTAAACAAGTATGTAAATCAGTTTACATACTATGTAAACATTTGCAACAGTTTTAGATATTGTAACAGAGTTTTAGATAGTATGTACATTGTTACATACTAGGTAAGCCATAGTATGTACACTCTGTTTACACAGTATGTAAATCAGTTTACATACTATGTAAACTAATATATAGAATATGTAAACTAGTAAACTCGTTACAAGTAGAAGCTGTAGACTGGTAAAATCGTTACAAGTAGAAGCTGTAGATAGTTTACATGCTATGTAAACTCTGTTAAATGAGTATGTAAACCCGTTTACATACTATGTAAACCCGTTTACATAATATGTAAACTCTGTTACATACTAGGTAAACCATTACCTGTTGTATGTAAACTGATTTACATAGTATGTAACTCAGTTTACATATTGTATGTAACAATGTACATACTATCTACAACTCTGTTACAATATCTAAAACTATTGCATATGAAAACTGTTGCAAATGTTTACATAGTATGTAAACTAATGTACATAATCTTGTAACTTTTGTTACATACATGTTACTCCTATATGCAAACTTGTATAACTGTTAAATATATTATTAGATAGTGTTTACATACCAGTTTGTAGTAAGATCTCTTCTATGTAAACATATGCAAACAGTTTTAGATACTTTTACATACTACGTAAGAGAATTTACATATTATTGAATGGATTACATATGCAACAGTTTTAGATGGTGTTATCATTGCAATATACCATTTTACATACCTGTTTTGTACCATTTACATAGTATGTAACTCAGTTTACATATTGTATGTAACAATGTACATACTATCTACAACTCTGTTACAATATCTAAAACTATTGCATATGAAAACTGTTGCAAATGTTTACATAGTATGTAAACTAATGTACATAATCTTGTAACTTTTGTTACATACATGTTACTCCTATATGCAAACTTGTATAACTGTTAAATATATTATTAGATAGTGTTTACATACCAGTTTGTAGTAAGATCTCTTCTATGTAAACATATGCAAACAGTTTTAGATACTTTTACATACTACGTAAGAGAATTTACATATTATTGAATGGATTACATATGCAACAGTTTTAGATGGTGTTATCATTGCAATATACCATTTTACATACCTGTTTTGTACTTATCATTGTAATATATAACAGGTGACCTAAAGTTTGGAACACTACTTATTTATAGTGGGAAATGGATATTTGAAAATGGAGAGGATACCTATGTAAATGGCATTCCAAAGGAAATATGTATAAGAAAAGATGTGACCATGCTACAATTGAAAGAAGAAATATGTTCTGCTTTACACTATGAAGGAGATATCAACATCAAAATGAAGTGTAAGGGTGTTCATATAGCTTTAACAATTGTGGATGATAGGGATATGAAATACTTCCTGAAAGTTAATGTAGGCCAACAATCTGAGGAATATAACAAATTGTATGTAGTACATACAAAAAAGCAACCATCCCAATTTTTGATAAGTCAAACTTCAAGTGCAAAATTTGTAACTGCAGATACAGATACAGAAACTGAAACTGACTCGACAACAAATTCAGAAGATGATGAAGGCTTATATAATGAAAAAGTTGTAAGAGTAAGGCAGAACTCAAGTTATATGTTTCAACATTAGCCATAAATAGAAGATTTCATTACAAAGTTAGCAATTCCAACAAGAAAATCATAAGAATGAAATGCAAGGATGATATGTGTCAATGGAAGCTTGCAACAAACAAAATTGGTGAATCTAATGCATTCAAGGTAACAGCTTATGTCGAAGATCATACATGTTCACAAATGTATAAAGATCAGCGTGGAAAACATGCTACTTATAAATACATAGCCAAAAACATCAAAGACATTTACAGAGATACCAGTCGGCAATTAAGACCCAAGGATATCATTTCTGACATCAAGAGCAAAACTGGTGTGCAAATCACATACAAGAGGGCAATTATGGGAAAAAGAGAAGCAATAAGAAATGTTAGGGGCGATCCAAAGAATACGTACATGAAACTTCCAGGGTTCTTCTACAAGTTGGAAGAGGCTAACCAAGGTTCCTACACAGAGATTAAAACAAACGTTGACTCCAACTTCAAATACGGATTCATGGCAATAGGTGCATGCATTAATGGGTTCATAAATTATATGAGACCTATAATAGTTGTAGATGGAACATTTCTAAAGGAAAAACAAGGAGGAGTATTACTTGTTGCTGTTACAAAGGATGGGAACAACCAGGTATGAGGTTATATTTTCAATTACATATTGTGTAAATCAATTTACAAATGAGTTTACATACTATGTAAACCATTACCTCTTGGTATGTAAACCTAGTTTACATAGTATGTACACTAGTTTACATAGTATGTAAACCATTACCTCTTGGTATGTAAACCTAGTTTACATAGTATGTACACTAGTTTACATAGTATGTAAACCATTACCTCTTGGTATGTAAACCTAGTTTACATAGTATATAAACTAGTTTACATACTATGTAAACTGATTTACATACTATGTAAATTAGTTTACATACTGAGTAAACAAGTTTACCTAGTATGTAAATTAGTTGGTCATAGTCTCAGACAGAAATCCAGCAATAAAATCAACATCAATATTGTATTTGAAAACAAGGCACACCATTATTATTGCTACTATCACATGAAACAAAACCTTGTGACTAATTTCCATAACAAAGCAGTTAACAAATATTTCAAGCTAGTAGCTTATGCCTACAATGAAGATGAGTTCAATAAGAATGCAAATATGATATACGAGGCATCCAAAGGAGCAATGAAATACTTACTAAAAGCTAATTTGTCTACATTAGCAAGGATCAAATGTCCAACACCAACAACAAGGTATGATTTCATGACATCAGTTTTGAGACATGCTAAAGACACCCATGTTACATACTTATTGGGAGAAGTACAAGATATGATCCAAAATTGGTTTGCAAAAAGAAGAATAGCTGCAACAGGGATGGGGATACTTACAAAATGGGTAGAAGATAAGATTGCAAAAAGAAAAATCAAAGCAGAACAAATGCAAGTGGTTGACATTAGCAACAGTATATCACAAGTCAAAATAGAAAATGATAGTTACATTGTACAACTTGAAGCTAAAACATGTTGTGGTAAGTTTCAAGCACTACAAATACCTTGTACACATGCAATTGCAACATGCATGATAAGGAAACAACCAATAGAATCCATGTGCTCAATATACTACCACACAAGCACCTTGCAACTTGCTTATGAATCTCCAATATACCCAATAGAACACGAAAGCAAGTGGAACTTACCAACTTCAGTAAGGGATGTCTTAGTATTGGCACCAATTGTACAGGCAAGTGATCTCATGTCGCAAGAGAAATCAATAGGAAGGTTAAAGAAGAAAAGAATGCCCTCACTTGGTGAGTTTCAAGAATTGAAAAAGGCTGCCAAAAGAAATAAGTCTAAAAAAACAACTAAAGACAAATAAGTCTTACCCTTTTGTATTTTAGGTCTTACTATTTCTCAACGATTATTACATACATTTTAAAACTATGTAATAAATTTTACATGATACAATTATTTCAATTTCTTCTTTTCGTGATATGTTTTATATTGTTATTATTAAAAAGTTATATTATTACATATCAAAATAATAAATAGGTATTCACATGATTTACATACTATGTAACATGGTATGTAATAGGTATTTATATGTTATGTAAACTCGTTTACATAGTATGTAAACAGTATGTAAACTCGTTTACATACTATGTAAATTCAAATGTACACAATATGTAAACTGATTTACACAGTATGTAAATCAGTTTACATAGTATGTAAACTGATTTACATACTATGTAAATCAGTTTACATACTGTGTACATTGGTGTACATAGTATGTATATTAGTTTACATACAACAAGTAATAGTTTACATAGTATGTAAACTAATTTAAGACAAGCAACTAAACCTAAACAAAAAGTGGTTGCTTCCATATCATGCATGTTGCAATTGCATGGTGGTGTATGTAACACATATACATACTAGTGCAAAATATGCTGCCTCTTGTCATTCAACACAGTAAACTATGTACAACATTATCCACAAATGAAATTAATATATTTCAAATGAATATTGTCATTACATAAAAAATGAATATATATATATTTCAAATGAATATTAACACTATCTAAAATTAATATGTTGGATCTAGCATACCATTATTACAAAAAAATTGGATACAATACCTACTTCTAATTTTTACAATATGAATAGAACCAATCATGTCCAGTGTCCATCCACAAATAAGATATTCAGCAAACTTCAAGCACTAAACACCACAATCATGACTGCACATTTAAAAAATGAGTAAACAAACAGTATCAAAAGTTCAAAATTAAAAAACAGACAAAGAGAAAAAGTATAAGTATTTACTTGTTAGTTTGCTTGGGGACACCCTCAACAACAAAAATAGGTCAAGCTACATAAGAATCAGGCTGACAATCTTTTCCATAACCATGGTATCCAATCGTGTAGAGCAAAATTGGAATAACAACTCCTAAATGATTACATTTTTCTTTCACATTGGGTGTGTTCATTGAATCATAGATTTTAATAAATCTTTTATCTAAATAAATTACACAACACACCCAATGGTTACCATCAACATTGACTGGAACATATAATTTCTCCAATTCCTTCCAGTCTTCAGCCCACTGCTCGAACATTCTTCTTACAAAAAAAAATGATATGTAAACTGTTACATACTCACCATGATATAAATGATTTGTAAACTGTTACATACATGATCTCTTATATGTCAATTGTGTTACATACTCACCATGATATGTAAACTGTGTAACATACTTGATCTCTGTTGTATGTAACTCTGTTACATATTCAAGGTGAGTATGTAACAGAGTTTACATACTATGTAAGATATTACATACACTGAACAATACCAAAAAAAAAGATTATAAATCTTACACTAAACAATGTCTCTAGAGTAGTATAGGGCTTCAAACCAAAAGTGTCTGGATACTTAGCCCTCCATGCTCGAATCTCGTATAAAATGGCATCCATATGCTACAACAAAGTCGGTAAATTCATGAGTAATAATAAATAAAGTAAATGCTATAAAATATATTGGTTAACAACAAATTACTGAATAGGTTAAAATGAAACATTTAAAACTTACTGTACTATGTAAATTTCCAGCTCCACTTTTCAATGGAGCAAAGAAATACTCCTTACCAACAGGGTAAAAGTTAATAAAGCTGTCAAAAATCCAAAATAATAATAATAATAATAATAATGCAAACAGAGTTTAAATAAATGAATAAATATACATACGGTGACTGTCTCCTCATCCAATTTGTAAAATTCTTTTCCCAACCAACAGGTAATGGTTGATATGGGCAAGAGGGATGCTCCAAAATATCATCATCATCGCATATATCTGAAACCTGAGCTGAAGTACCATCATATCTAACTGAATCAGCTTCAAGTCTGCCATATGCAACAGGAATACCCTTCTTATTAGGGCAAAAATATGGACTACAAATAGCTCTTGAAGGTTTAATTTTTCTCTTATCTCTCTCCATTACAAAACTATATATAGTTGTTGAGCAATGAAATATAGGATCAAACCTTAATTTAGAATTAGATCTATACAATTCTGAAAAATGATCTAACTGATTGAGAGTATCGCTATCAAAATTGGGGTCAGAAGAAGATGATGGAGATTTGCTAACAACAATTTGAGAAGATGCAAATTCTACCCCAAGATCAAAAGAAGGCTTATCTACATCATCTGCTTTGCTTGCCTTCCCATATGTATCTGACTTTTTAGGAGGCAAAGGTGTAAAACAGACATTTGATAGAGAACTACTAGGCCTGGTTCTCCGCTATGAATCCAAACAATCAAATTTAAAAAAAGTAATTAGTTACGTAAATATTTGAATTAATTGTAAGCTCAAACACTAACAAAAAAAACATACCGACTGAGATAGTTTTGAAGCAAACATGTTCATATTTGCAAGCAAACCATCAAGAAGTTCTTCTTGACGACGAAACTTTTCATCCATATATGTCTGATGCTTCTCAAACTTCTCATCAATGTATGATTTCTGTTTGTCAAACTTCTCATCGATATAAGATACTATCTTTCCCAACAAGCTCTCTAAGCCATCTCATTTATCCTTTAAACCTTCGTCAACAGGTTCATAACTATCTTTCAAACAATCCAATTTTTGCTTCAATAATGACTCATCAATTGGTTGTTCTTGGGATTCATCCCTCTGACTTTGACACATAATAATGTCGTCAAAATAGACAGCTTTAACATGGGAGAGAAGAGATCTATAACAAGGAGCATTATCGTGTGACAGAACAGTGTTCACACGAAGCTGCAAATAAAAAAATACAAAAATAATTACATAGTAAACACAACCAACATAAACTACTACATTTAATTCATCTTACATACAATGTAAACATATCTTAAACAAGTGTTACATAATATGTAAATAAGTTTACATACTATATAAAACCTGTTACATACTCTGTGAGACAATGTATATAGTATGTAAACTGATTTACATAGTATGTAAATCAGTTTACATACTATGTAAAACCTGTTACATACTCTGTGAGACAATTTACATAGTATGTAAACCCGTTTACATAGTATGTAACTCATTTACATAGTATGTACATCATTTTACATAGTATGTAAATCAGTTTACATACTATGTAAAACCTGTTACATACTCTGTGAGACAATATACATAGTATGTAAACTCGTTTACATAGTATGTACATTCGTTTACATACTATGTAAATCAGTTTACATACTATGTAAAACCTGTTACATACTCTGTGAGACAATTTACATAGTATGTAAACTCGGTTACATACTATGTAAACTAATGTACATAGTATGTAAATCAGTTTACATACTATGTACATTGGTGTACATACTATATAAATCAGTTTACATACTGTGTAAACGGATAGCCAAGTTACATAAAAACTTACATAATCATGTAATCATAAATGTAACCATAAATCTACAAAATAGGTTAATGAATTATTACCTGATATGGCTTATTAAGGATGGCTTGCACAATGCCAAAATCAGGAGTGAGTGTTGATGACCACTTCAGTATTGTAGGGAACCGATCATTCACACCGATAGCCAAGTCCTTTGCAATATCAGGAATGGCATCATAGATCCACACTTGGAATGCTAAATTTAAACTAACAATCTGATAGCGAACCCTCTCATCTTTCCCTGATTTTAGTAGGTTGTGCATCTTCTTCTCAACCAAGTCATTAGCAACCAGACGCATGTGGATGTAATCTTTCCTCAAACTATCAAAAAGGTAGTTGAATACCACATCACCCCAGGCATAATTATTAAATTTATCCCAATTGGAAGCCAACAACAAAGCTTCTCTAGATATGGAAAGCCTCTTCATCCTTCCAATTAACCCACACTCCAAGAAATATATAAGGCATATCATTACTGCATCTTCAGGGCAGGCATAAATAAAATTGAAACCAAAATGCTGCTTCTTAATAGGGGATTCACCAACAACCACAATACTTTTACAGGGTTTTTTCTTCCTCTTACTCTCAGATTGTGGATTTGGCTTCCCAATACATCCAACCAAAAACTCCAAATATTGAATGGATGTATATATACCAAAATATTTCTCCATAAAGGCATTAGACCCTTGGTCTACCTCTACATCACAAGAATCATCGTCATTCAACATATGCAAACCGGTCGCCACCTAAAATTCGGTTCTTGAAAACCTGATAACCTTAGAATTAATCCTGAACCATAACTCCTTGACAGTCTTGCATAGAAAGCATCTTTTGAGGAGGATAGAAGGAATAAGTTGCCCACTAAATTTGCAGACAGGTAAATTGAAAAAATTTTCGAAACAAGATTACAAAAATAAATCCTTCTGTTCTTCATTCAAAACACTCTTTATACGAGACATGACATTATGTGGTTGTGAACTACAACCACAACGATTTTGAAAAGCCTCTTCAGGTGACAACAAATTGGGAAAAGATCTGTTGTCTTCAAGAAATGAAGCCTACAAAAGAAAAATAATTTATGCACTGGTGTTACATACTATACAAATATGTATGTAAACTAGGTAAACCATTTCTGTGTAGACATAACTGTTTACATAAGTATGTAAACTAATTACATACTATACAATGTAAATCAGTTTTACTATGTAATTAGTTTACATAGTATGTAAACTACTTACATACTATACAATGTAATTTGTTTACTATGTAATTAGTTTACATAGTATGTAAACAGAGTTTACATAGTATCTACTCTGTTCCATATCGCCAAAACAAAACAGAAAGAAAAATAGAAAAATTATTAAACCTCGTTTAAGTCATCACTAACTTCGTGACGAGACTTCTTAATGTAAGGAGAATCCAATTTCCTCTTAGACATCCTACAAGATTGCAAAAAACTGATGAACTAAAACAACACAAACAGAAGATAACATACAAAAAATCACAAAAATAAAACTAAATAAACTTGTTTTACAGTAAAGTACATGTAAAGCACAAATGAAAAACATAAAAAATAAAGAACATCAAAAATCTTCTGATTACGAAACCAACAGCGATTCAAAAATAAACAAAATAATAATAACGAAAACAAACATAATACAAACCTGTTTGTGATATTGTAGAGCAAAAATGGAAAGCGAAACCAAAAGCAACAATGGAATAGCGAAATGGAAAAACGAAAACCAGAGCAAAAATCAGAAGAAAACGAAAGGGCGTAGAAGAATTTACGATGCCTCAAACTGTTTCGTGTGAGAGGAGAAAACGGCTCGTTATGCTTAAAAACCCAGAGGGTTAAAATCGTAAAATAACATAACTCAAATGGTGTCGTAAAGCGATATGTGAAAAAATTAACAATCAGCCCAAAAACAGGCTACAATGAGTTATTAAATCTCTTCGCAACCAGTTGGACAATGGGTTGTTAGTGTGGGCCACGCCCTGGGGCATATGGCTAATGTCTTTCAAAATGGGCCCAGTCAGGAAAAAAAAACCCAATGACAGAACAGGGTAGGCTTGGAAGTGGTATTTCGAGCGGGTCACAAAAACTATTGTCTGCAAATTATTCATTAGGGCCTATTTGTATAAACAGCAAAGGTGAAACACATGAGGTTGTGGAGTTGTCACACTACTCTCGAAAAAAACGATCAAGGCTTATTGTTGAGGAGGAAGCAAGTCCAAGTAATGCTCTATTTATTTCTTCTTCTTAGGTTATTTGATGCTTGGATCAAATAATTTTATGTGTGGTCATAATAAATTTAATTGATTATTGAGATTTAAAGAATTTGTTTTTATTGACCTTGTGCTTAATTTCTTACTCTAGGATTTGTTAGATGATTATTCATTATTAAATTTGTCCTAGGACACGTATTTCATTTGTGCTAACTTTTTAAGTGTTAGGGTTAACATATTCAGTATTGCATGTAACTCGAGTTTACTAAAGCATTAGTACATATTCGTATGCCTAACTTGGAGACTGTGAAGATAGAGTAGGAGCTCATAACTAAAGTATATTGGGGCTTTATCTATGAAGGATAATCTAAGATCTGACTTTGTACTTGAACATTAAATTTTCATAATGAATAGGTTAGATGGTCCGATGGATTAGTGATTTTCCTCTTACGTCATTGTTGTAGTTTAGATTATTTTCACCTAAAAATTTTATATGTTATTTTTAATTCGTACTTTATTATTTACATGCGATTGATTGTCTGGCCTCTGTATTTAAGTTATATAACTAAAATTGGTAAAATTAAAAATAACATCTTCACTCAGCTCTAGGTATATTTGGTTTGACATTTAAAACATTCACAAATTAATAACAAAGGACATTTTGGTTAATTTCTCTCGTTAATTAATTTGGTGAATTAGTTTTTTCTTTGTTCCTAATTTGGCATCTCTTGTTTGAGAGCAAAAAGATATGAAAATTACTATCTAGCCAACTCTTTATATTTTTTTTTTATCGTTTTACTGTAATAACATTTGTTTAATATATGTAGCAGCGTTTGGATTTTAGGCTGTTAATCCAAAATATAAGCTTAAATAGCCACACACACAAAAATCCACTATTTTTAATTATAAAATATAACATATTTTTTTGACTCGTAACAATCAAATAGTATTAATAATACTTATGTATTATGTCCTTAATTTCTTTTGCTTGCAAAGAGAAAAGAAAAAACAAATAAAGAAACCATGGAATGTGGTATTCCATGAACGTGTTAAGGTTTGAGAGCTCTAATGGCCATCTTTATTTATATTAGGCAATAAACGATTGAAATTAGATAATAGTATTTTAAAATTAATTGAGTAATTGAAACTTAATGGCATGAATTCTGTAGGTGTACGAGTCGTATATAATTGATAAATATTTTTAAAAATAGGGTTGTCGTACCCATGAAGAATTTATTAAGGTGTGTACTAGGACTAAGTACCAAAATATATAATTTTCCTTTCTATTTGAATTATCGAAAATAAGTACAAATTAAAATTACGAAACTAAACTAATTAAAAATATATATAAAAAAAATAGATTCACTACACAACGAAGAAAGGTCTAGGAATTCAACTTTTCCATTCTACTCAAAGATTTTCTACTCATTAATAGTAAAGTAGAATGCATGAATTATTAATCAAACTCTACTCAAGTAATTATCATTCACATGTCTATGGTCATGTTAATCCTAATCCATATAAACTTAGCCCACATGTTTATAGCTATCTAAACATACATGGGTCATTAAGTATCTAGAGTTTAAAAGTGATTACACAGATAATAATGAAATTTCTTCCTCATTACACATGTGTCAATTTAATGCATGTTCACAATTTCATACCAACCTTTCAATTGCGCACAAAATTAACAAGTCGCATAATTAATGACCAATTTAAATAGGAGCATTAAGCACATTAAATTAGATAAACCAAACACTTACAAAATATTAAATTAATAGCATAAATCATGTTCATAAAATGGGTTACATTGAATCCCTAAAGATAGTTCTAGCACAAAATACACATTTTTAATATAATAATATCAAAAGTAAACATAATATGAAATACATAGTTAACAACTAAAGGAGTAAGAAAATGTAAACCTAATGAGGATTCTTCAAGTTCTGCTCTCTAAGAAGCTTCCTTTGTGCTCCAATGGTGGTTTTATTGTGCCTTTTTAAAAACTCTCTTCATATTTTCAAAATAATGTAGAGAAATCTAAAAAGATAGATTAAAAAGAGTATTTTGGTGGTTAAAATTGGTGAATGGAGTGATGGAATGGATGGAGAATGGATATGGAGGTGTATGGAGGTGAAAAATGGTGAATAGGTTTCCAAAACTAATTTTTTTGTGTTCTGCCCAAATCTGCTATTGTGTTTTGGCTAAAACCCTTGAAAAATATCTCAGATAAAATCTGGATCATTCGATCAGCTTTTAAATTAATGGCTTGATGAAAATCATTTAAAAAAAAAGGCACTACCCAATAAAAAAATGACATTTGGCACTTAAAATAGGCAGAGCAAACCGGAGCACAACATGTGGCATGGATAAAAAATGGGAGCTATGCACGTGGTACGGTGTGGGAGGCTAACGCGAACCAGTCTACTGAATTGGTGCCACACGACACTTCGCGATTTGCGGGCAATTTTGGCGTGGCTTGACACGTGGATCTTTTGGCGATTTCTGAAATGAACGCTGTGCTAACACGTGTCTCGTTGACAGGGAAGCTTTGATACACGACACTCTGCTGAGTTGGCGCCACACAGAACTTCACGATTCACTGGCATTTCTGGCATGGCTTGACATGTAGATCGTTCGGCAATTTTCAAAATGAACGCCGTGCTAACACATGTCTCGCTAACAGGGAAGCTTTGATACCTAGCACTCATTGATTCATTAGCATGGCTTGTGTGGTAACCAACTGGCTTCCACGTTATTCTAGATATTTCTAAGAGCATCCTAAATACTTCTATGTGTATCCACTTGCATAAAAAAAATTTAGAAAATTTTCAAAAATTATATTTTCATCCATTTTTAATATTTAACCCAAAACTTATCTTATTTTAATATTTTAACCTCAAAAATATTATTTATACAATTAAACAAGTTAATATTAAGCATAATAATGATATAATAACTCTATTTTCATAGAGTTATCAAACAACTCTCAAAAACTATTATGAGAGCTCTTTCTGGAACGTTTCCTCCCTTTTCATGCTAGTTTCTCTTTAACAAAACATAGGGTTTGATCTTTGCTTCAATTTGCTCTCATTTCCACACAATTTGTTTATTTCTTCTTATGCTTTATCTATTTCACTCATCCTTTTCGTTTCTCTATTTGACTTTGTGTCTTTGCTAGCAAATTCAAAATTTGAATGAGCAGAATCAAAGCTCTTTGGATCTCGCTTTGGTTGTGTACATTGTTTTTGGCAAAACTGTGAATCTTGAGGCTCTCTTTCATGTTCAACAATGAAGCTAGACCAAGAATGGTGGGCTGGATCGTAGGGTTTTATATAGGTTTATGTTTATGTTTTATGTTGAGGAAGCTAATGGTCTTGAAGTTGTGTTCAAACTTGCTCCTTGAAATTTTGATAAAAACCTATTGGTAGTGACTTATGTCCTACCGGGTATTGCTTCTTTGAATCTTGCATTTAATGAATCACCACTTTGGATTCAACTTCGTAATATGCGTATGGATTGAAGGCAGAGCTTAATTACTGCACAAATTGCTATCAAACTATGAGGATTTGAGTGAGTTGTTTCTTTTTTAACATTTAAAATTTGTATATTTTTTTTATCATTAATAGTAATTTTACTTATTCGAAGAGGTATCAGTAGGTATAAAAAATTTAAGAATAACTTATTACAAGGAATCTGAATAAGTTGTTATCTCGTACCCTTCGAGTAAATATGATTATTATTATTATCCATAAGTGACTTACTCGAATCCTTACAGTAAGTTAATTTTAATTATTTTTGAAAGGATTAAATAGCTTAGAGGTCATTGTTTATGTTAATAGAACACTTTAATTGCATAGTTTCTATAAGGTATATATACGTCACTCAGTCTTAAAAATTAGGACATATAAGTCACTTTAATCTTCCTACCCTCATTAAAAATTAATAAAATATTACATTTAGTACACCTGAAAGAAATGTGTGACTCTTTTAAAGGGCATAATAAGTATTTTGAATTAATAAACTAACCCTTTAGCCCTAAGTTCCAATCACGCCCCCCACACAGTTCTCATTCCCTTTAAGCCACACACACCTCTTGGTTCCATTTGAAATTGAAGCCCGCAAATCAAACAAGAATGAGGCGAATCTCTTTTGAGTAAGACGAAAAGATGCTCTCCAAAATACAATTCTCATTCCCTTCATGCCCACAAAAATAGTTTAAAATTTATCCTACTATAGTACAAGACGAAAAATGCTCTTCATTTTGATAGTTTTCTTGTTTGGTAGAAGAAGTAATGAATAGATGAGGAAAAAGCACAAGGAAGAAATAAGGAAATGAAGATAAAGTTGAAAATTTTAGTTTATAAGAGAAACTTAAATATAAAAAGGAGGGAAAGATAGGTTGGTAATGGAGGAAACATATAAAATGACATTTTGCCCCTAATTAAATGAGGCTTTAAATGAGTAGTTGCTTTTAATAATAAAATATTAATGTTATTGTTTAAAAAGTGACTTATATGTAGAAATTTTTCAGAATGAGGGTCTTATGTATATCATGTACAAGCTATGTAACTAAAGTATCCGAATAACATAAACAAATTTATTTGAAGAACTAGTAACCTTTTTTGAAAACTTCCTACATGCTCTAACCCATTTGAAGTAAGTACAATTTTTATTATCCTTGAATAAAATTTACGTTTTAATAAAGAAATAACTTTCTGGAACATCTTGCATATGTGAGCAATATATTTCTTTCATTTTCTTTCTCTTATTTTTATTAAATCTCAACCATCAAGAAAATAATCGTGTAAAAAATTAAATAATAAATATAAGCTACTAATTTTATCCCTATATATATATATATACATATATGAATGTCAAAATTGTGAGTTTTTTGCTTTACTTTTGCTATTTAGATAATTGGCATTTTGTGTTTCTTTTTTTCGTTTCAATTCTCTTCTATTTAGGTAAGAAGCTGCCACTTCTGGTAGCAAGCAAAATTGAACTTACATGGCCCTATCCTACTACATAACAAGCGATATATACTTTAAATAAGTTAGGTACTCTATATGTTTTTTTATCTTTAAAAAAAATATATTTTAGTTTTTTTTTTTTTTTTAAGTAGTATATTTTAGGTCTTCTAGTTTTTTAAAATATATATTTAAGTTTAATTTTTCAATAGAATTTAAATTTTTTAGCACATAATTCTTATGTTACCTTTTAAAAAGATAATTTTAATTTTTTAATTTTATTTTGCTAAAAAAATTTTAAAATATAAAAAACTTAAATTAAGAGAGAGAAAAAAAATTAAATTTAAAAATGAACGGATTTTTTTTTTACACTTTTTGTCATTTTTTTTATAGAACTGATTTTTATTTAAAAAAAATTTAGTAAAAAAAATGAAATTCTAAAATTATTCCTCTAAAAAGTCACATGAAAATCATGTGTCAAGAAATTAACAATTTTTTTTAAGAAATTAAACTTAAATATATATTTTAAAAAATTAAAGAATTAAAGATGTACCATTTAAAAATAAAAAAACTACATTATATTTAAAAAATATATATATTTAGTAAATAAAATGAAATTCTAAAATTATCCATCTAAAAAGTCACATAAAAATATGTGCTAAGAAATTAATAATTTTTTTTAAAGAAATTAAACTTAAATTTATCTTTTAAAAAATTAAAGAATCAAAGAGGTGTACCATTTAAAAATAAAAACACTACATTATATTTTTAAAAAAATATAAAGGATCAGTTGAGTACCGAACACAGGCAAGATTTGTTACCGTGCTTCTTTGACTATTTGCTCATGTTACCTGCGGCGTCCGAAAGCATAACCAAACTCGAAACACTTTAGCTTCCTCTCTACGATTGAAGATGATCGAATCTTATTTTCCAAGAAAATCTACACAAACCCTTTTTTTTTTTTACACAAACCCATTTATGATAACACCAATCCTCACAAAACCCATAACCCAATTTCAAGATTCTTGATCTTATCCTCATGGCTGATCACCCAAAAGAAAAAGAACATGAAACCGAAACTAAAATCCAGTACTCAACGGACTTCTCGTCCTACCAAATCTTGGAAGTAATTGGTGATAGTGTTAGCGCAATTGTGAACAAAGCAGTTTACATACCGACTAACTCAGAGGTAGCCATTAAAGCCATTGATCATGATCAATCAAGAACTAATTTCGACACCATTTTTCAAAACGATGTCACTTAATCTTTCCCATCCCAACATTATCACTCCCCATTGTTCTTTTACAGTCAATCGTCGTCTCTGGATCGTCATGCCTTTTATGCCTATTGGTTCTTTACAATCCATGTATCATCTTCTTTACCAAACGGACTATCAGAGCTTTGCATTTCAGTAATTCTGAAAGAAGTACTAAATGCCTTGTCGTATCTTCACAAACAAGGTCATATTCATGGAGACATCAGAGCCTGTAACATTCTCATGGATTCAAATGGGTCTGTTATGCTTTCCGATTATGGCATTTCGAAATCTTTTTATGAGTCACATTATGCTTATCCTTGAACAAAGCTGTGATATTGTGATGCAAATCCATGGGATGCTTGAAAATCAATGTGGGTGATCAAGCATCAAAGGTTGGATTAGGAGCATTGCGTGGTATCAAGTGCGGAGAAAGAAGAGAAAGAAAATAGGGTTACAGAGCATCCAGGATCGATCCCCCTTTGGTCGGATCGATCCCGCTCTAAGCGCGATCCGATCCGGGACTTTTTGCTGGAAAACTGATACCCAGGCAAGAAGATGGATCGATCCCCCTCTGCCGGATTGATCCCGCTTCGAGCGTGCTCCAATCCAGGACTTTCTGCTGGAAAATTGATGCCCAAACATGAAGACGGATCAATCCTCCTCAGAGCCGGATCGATCCCCCCTGGCCGGATCGAACCGCTCCTAACGCCCTCCGATCCAGGACATACAGACAGTTTCTGTTTTTCACAAAAAATAGGGTAAATGACTTTTAAGGGCATGGGCTTTGTTTTAGGAAGCTAGGAATAGTTTGGACATTATTGTAATTGAGAAAATGTGCTATATAAACACATTTATGAGCTCTTAGGGTTGTTAAGAGAGAGCATTGTGTGCTACACATTTGAGAGAAGAAAAACTAGAAAAGAGAGGAAGTAGAAAATAGGACTTTTCACCATTGTAAGTGAGGAAAGTTCTTGAGTGTCTCTTTGAGTGTATTTCTTCCAAGAAAGTGTTTCTCTTCAAGCATTTTCTTCATTGTACTTGTAATCTCCAAATTGAAGCTAGTGGAACTCATCTTCATTGGAGGGGTGAAGAAGTAGGTTAGACTCGCTACATTGGTGGGTTGAATCACTATAATTTTGGTGTGTTGTTTCCTTTTACTATTATTTATATTTCCTTGCTTTGAATTAAATATATAGGGCTTAAGAGTGTTGTTGTTGGATTGATAATTTCTTTGGGTGTTTTGCTTGAAAATTTCTATCTTGCTTAGTTAAATTCAATAGAGCAATATCTAGGGAGTTGAATTCTATCGTAACAAAAGCCGTATTGGGTCCCACCAAAGGCAATAGTTGAAAGTCATTTCGATCGTGGCAAGGCATATGATATTTGGGATTTTGGAATTACTGCTTTAGAATTAGCCTATGGAGGTCCTCCTCTGTCTCAAAGTTGTTGCCCTGTCTCTAAGTCTCTGCTTTTGAAGATAAAGAAAAGGTTTCAATCCTTGGAGTTTTCTGATATTTTGAAACAAATTGACAAAGATAAGAAGAATAAGAATAAGAAATTCGAAAATGGTAATTTCTTGTCTGGATCAAGATCCTTCTAAACGACCTATTGTTGAAAATCTATTGAATCACCATTTCTTTAAGAATAATGATCTGGGTCCTGATTTTCTAGAGATAAATGTGTTGGGTGAGTATTCTAATGTTGTAGAATCGCGCAAGAGTTTGATGAAGAACAATGAAGATATTCTCAACGAAGAAGATAGAGATTATGAGAAAGCTGAAGAAATAATGACAAATGTTATTGGTTGGGAACTAAATGAAGATGCGTTTGTACTCGACCCGTTCTTTCCTGAGAAACAAGACGCTGATGAGTTGGACGAGTCAAATACGAGTTTTCTTGTTCACTTCGGAGACGTAGGTTCAGGTGACGAGGACGTAGAATGGTTAATACATATTGTGGGAAAATATCATAAGGAGTTAAATTCAAGTGTAAGCCTTGTGTTTAGAAATATTAAGACTCGTATAGAAAGTGATGCAAGTATTGAAAGGGACGCAGTTGTTAGTATTTTGATTGGATTTAAGGAGACTTTGGAGGAAGAGATAGAGAATGTGATGGAGTTGATAAGCGATTTGGGTGGAGGAGAATTAGGGAGGGATTTAAAGAAAGAATTGGAGATCATAGGAGATAGGATCCAACGGCTGAGTATGAAGTTGGTTTGGGAGAAGAAGAAGTTAGCTAAGTTACAGTTGGAGAATGAGAAGTTGAAAAACAGTCATTTGGAGTTGGAGTGTGAGAATTTGAAAAACATTCAACCTTGAGATTCATAATGCAAAGAGTACTATTGGTTGTGGATTGTGTAGAAGGTTACCAATTGGAGATCATGGGAGATAGTTGTAGTTGACTAGTTTACAATTGTTTGATGTTTTTCTTTGAATTGTTAATAATTTGTGTATCTTCTTAAAATGACAACAGTAGGAGCTAATTTCATTAGAAATTATAGATTTACATGGTTTTGCTTAACAACAATGTCTTCTTTTTCATGACAAATAATGTGTTATAATGCTATTCAAATGGATACTACAAAGTTGATTGACCCAAATATTTAGTAGTTGGATTGAAATTAAAAATTTAATTCATAAAAGTTAGATTAAGGACAAATTATATAATAATTTTTTATTAGTTATGTAGCAAAAATAAAACAGAAATATCATACCATTTATCTACTTTTTTTTAGCTTCAAAAATGTATTGTTTGTATTTGAAAGAAAATACATTAAATAACCAAACTACTAGTTTAGTTCATCTCACCAACTATTGAAGTGTATAAAATATTAGAACAATCATGCCTTTATAACCCTCTTTTCTATGAGAAATTCTTCGTTGTCTAAGATTAAGTGATTTGGTACTCGCACTAATTTTATTAGAAATAATATTAGATAATACTACTATTTTGATATGTATTATAGGCTAGGTCACTCAACAGACCCAAGCCTATCTAAATGTTTATGACCCAAGCCCATTTGAACTCTAAATAACCCAAGCCCATTTGAACTCTAAATACTGCTATAAATACATTGTCATCATGCTTTTATCCTCAGCCCCTTCACCTCGTTGAGCTCCATGCTAGCTCAATGTCACAATTCAAACAACTATTTAAATAAGTAGTAATATGTATCACGACTTACATATAAAATTATAATTGGCTAAGGCATACAACAAGTAATAAATATGACATAGACTCTAATGACAAATATGAAATTACCATTTGAAACATAAGTATTGATAAAACCATGTTTTAAATAAGAAGTGATATGTAGCATTTTCCTTTCATTAGTGGTTGTTTTAATAAAGTATTGGACAATTTCATTTTTTAATAAAAATTTATGTATATATCTTGCATTTTATTGGCTTGAAATACCACATAAGTAATGATCCTGAACTAATGAAGAATTTCTCCCTTTTTATAACCAAAATAACTAAATGAGACATTTTCCAAGTAAAAGGCCCAATCAACACTAAACTCATATGACAACGAACTAAAATTGGTACAACACCCCTTATAAATTAACATGCGTCAAGATATATGACAAAATATTGTTAAACTTTAAACAACAATAATAATGATAATAATAACAACAACAATAAATAAAATTTGTAATTATTTACATGTTTAAATATTATTTGTTATACTTGTATATGGAAAATATTATATGTGAGTGTTCAAGTATGAAAAAAATGTCTTACATTGCTAAAGAGTTATACTAGTGTTTATAAATAGTATGAAGCTTAGATTTAATTAAGATTAAACGACTCATGTTATTTATATACTATAAAAAATTTGGCCAATTTTTCTTACAGTCCTTAAAACCTTAAACTGCATACCCTTAATATGTAAATTCATTAAGAGCACGTGTCTTGATGGAATGTATTTGGATCTTTTGGGGATATATATTTAAAATTACTTATAAAATTTATATAGTATCAAAATTTCAGTCAATTAAATAAACATATAAAAAAAAAGTCTAATAAGATTCCTCGAAAAAAAATACTTGGGCCTTGTAAAAATAAAAAAGATAAGTGATCCTATAAATTTAAAATAATAAAAAAAATAGTAAATAATAAAATGTGTTGTGCTAAATGACCTATACTTTAAAGGAATTTTTTTTCTTTAAAACTTTAAGGGAGATATTAGAGTATAAAAAAATGTACTATATTGTTAAAAAATGATACTAGTGTAGTATTTATATATAGCATGAGAATTACCTTCCTTTGTAGATAAGATTTAAGATTAGACAACTCATATTACTTATACAATATATATAAAATTTACAATATGACATATGAATCAAATTTTATTGTTTTTATAGATCTGAACAGTCATATATCCTTATATATAACACTAGTAAAGTCACATAATTTTACATTTGTTAATTTTATTAAATTTAAATTATTAAAATAAAATTTTAGAAGAATATTAGAATAACACATAATTTAATAATAACTATTTTTTTAAATATCTATAATATATGAATGTTTTCAAAATTGTTAACATAAAAAGAAGTGTTAGAAATATATTTTTAAGATAAAAATTAAATAAACAATGGAGAAAACTTTGAGTTTTCATCATTCTTTCTACTTTAAGATTTTCCAACAGAATATTTGATTATTTCAAAAATTGTGAGATTATCTCATAGCATCAAATGATATGATATGATCATCATGTCAACTTTGAAATCACATGAAAAACAAATGTCCATCAATAAAAGAAAAATAGAGTAACATCTCTTTGGTGATGCTCTTCATCAATTATCATATGATATTATATTTGTAAGTCCCACAAATTCTTTTGTATTTTTGTTGGCATTTTTATGTACAAAATATGGAGTTATTTTTTTACTTAATATTTTTGTCTACCTCTATGTACGGTATTTTACTTGTAATCAGTATCGTACACACGTAAATCTTAATGTTATTGTATGTTTGTATAATACGAGGTGTTGGAGATGTTATTTTGTTCATTTTTTTGACCATTAGACCTCGTTGAGGGTTTGTTGATACCTCGCTGAGGTGGTTGGCAAAGGTACCGCAAGGGTCTCTGTGCTTTGAAACACTCATTCACTTTCTTTGTTTTGTTAAGAATTTCTTTTGTTGAAAAACTTTGTCAATTTTATAACTCCTATATGAAATATTTTATTTGGGTGAAAAATATTTTTATATTTTTTGTATCACTAATACGTTGAGTGTTGTTCCATATTAGTGATTCAGAGGTGATTATTCACTTGAAGATTTTTATGAAATAAATATTTTGAAAAAAAATATTCCATATTCTCAATACATTGAGTGTTGTTTCTATATTAAGATACAAGATGGTAGTGGAGTTTATTAAACTCTTTTATAAAATGGAGTTTTCATGATAATAATACATCGAGTGTATTTTTGTATGGTTATTACGAAGTAGAGTTTTTGTATCAACATACATCGAGTGTGTTTTTCGTATTGTTGATATGAGGTATTTTATCCTAAAATCACTTTTTAGGTAAATTGCATATATAATTGTATACTAATCTGATCATAGGTATTTGCATCATACTGTTTGACGGTGTAGCTCTAGAGGTGAGCTAGATTCAATATGAATCAAAGTAGCTATGGAGACAACTAGTAATAGCAACTTAGGCAGTTAGGAGAGGTGGTACCTAATTGATAGAGATATTTGAAGTCTTATCTTATCAAGTCTGTATTAACTGTTTATTACTTTTAGTAAATTTGGTTTTTGAGTAATTGCCTTAAGTAACTCGTGGATGTTATCACTTAAGATTGGAGCCTATGTGAGTTTACCATGTTATATCATTACGTGTGCTTGTTCTATTGTATGAGTTAGTACAATCTAAGTATCTATAGAATATATGATAACATATATAATAGATACTAAGATTAAAAAGTATTTACTGCTTTTACCTTATTGTCTGTTATCTGTCTTATTTATTTATTCTACATTTACTTGTTAATTGTTATTTACTTTCTGCTACTTGTACGAGTGGACCAAGTCCTTAGGTGTCCTTATCACCTCGACTTGGTTGTTCACCAAGTTGGACTTCTTTCAATTGGTATTAAAGCCAATAAACCCTTTTTGGGCTTAACCACGATAGTGTTTCTTTTCTCTCCCCCGTATGTGTTAGATTTTCTTATCCAAAATGACTTTTGATGTAAGAGGTTTGGTTTTTAGACCACCTCTGTTTGAGGGCATAAGTTTTACCTTTTGAAGATCTCATATGTGTTCTTATTTGAGATCCTTTGACGATGATGTTTTTTCCTTGATTGAGAATGGATGGAAGGTTCTTTTTTAAAACTTAGATGATGGCACTAGTGTTCCCAAACCTTTTGACCTTTGGACTAAAGAAGAGCTTTGATTAAGTGATAAGAATCATCTTGGACTCTATACTATCATTGGAGTTGTTCCCTCCTATGATAAAGATCATTTGTCAAATTTTAGAAGTTCTAAAGAAGCTTGGGATTACTTGGAAAAAATTTATGGTGATGACCTCAACTCTACTAAAGTTGATATAGAAAGGACTGAGTTCTCTGATTATAATGTGTTCATGGTGTTTCATGATGAAGAAAATTCCACTCTTTCCACTTGTTGAGTTGATGCTGATAATGGTTTCTCTTTGCAAGACTCCAACTACGTTTTTGTTTATGAACATTTCAAATTAAAGAAGATCATGGGTGATATTGAGCACAGTACTAAAGAAAAAGATAAATATCTTTTAGAGATTTTTAATCAACTGTTAGATGTTACTTTTAACAATAAGAAAGATCTTGAATCGTTAAAACTTAGACTGAATAATTACATCAAGTCTCTCCAGTTACTCTTGCGTTTTAATGAAAAGTGATTATCTTATATTGGTGATCTTGAACTTGAAGAGACCTTATGTTCCAGTGGAAAAAATTCAAATATGCCCCCAGAGGTTTTCCATTTCTTCAAAAATGCCCTTAAGTTTTATAAAAAAAGCTAGAATAAGCCTGAGGTTAAGAGGTATCTTCAAAAATACCCTTGATATTTAACAGTCGTTATAAATTTTTGTTTCACTAAAGCCTTGTTGACACAATATTATATTTAACATTAAAAAAATAATTTCTGAAATGAAGCCGTTGGTCTACAACGGTCATGAAACCAAATATAAATAGTTCCACCTCAGTTTTACCCCTGCACACACACACTTCATTTTTTTTAGTTCATTTTCAATTCCTACCCTTTTTAATTCCTACCCCTGCACACACACACTTCATTTAAATTCCTACCCTTTTCTAGCACACAAGATAAAAGCATAGAGAAGATTGAATGTTTTCTATGGCTTCCAGCACTTCAACTAGCTGGAATTAAAATTTTTGAGTCAAGAGGAAACCCTAACAAGTTATTCTTTTATTGTTCTCTTGAAAAATGCAAATATTTTTCTTTTTGGGATCCTAATAGTGAAGAATATATGGGTGGTGATGCAAGTAGTATGAATGTAGATTTTTATGCAATAAAATTGGAAATTGCAGCCCTAGGAGCTAGGATCCAAAATATAGAAGTGAATATGCATAATGGGTTTAAAAATATGATGGTTGTGAATGTGTATTTATCAAGTTTTTTTTTTATTTGTACTTGTAATTGTTCAATCTATGATTAAATGAATGAAAAAAATGAAAGGTAGCAATTTTAGTAATAAATCAAAATAAATGCATGCTAAAAACAATCCAAATGAAATCATGCATGCTAAAACCAATTCATATTACTGCCCATACCAGTCCAATGAGCCAAATATTTCATGTACACCATGGAATCAAAGAAGAGGCAATTCTGCCCATGCTAAAACCATTCCAATGGGAAAAACGTTTCATGCACACCATTAGTGTAATAAAAAGAGGCAGTTTTGTCGAGAATTCATGCACACCATGGAGTCTAAAAACAATTACAATCCAAATATGTAAGGAAGTTTTAATCCCTAAAATTTTGTCCATGCAGTTTAAGAAGAGCACAAGTAAGGAATCTAGAAACAGTTAATTATAATCCAAATAAGTCCATTGCATTTCATAAGTAATTACTTCCTGTGCATGCACAATCCATACAAAATTAGGCAATTCTCAAGTACAAATAACAGTTCATATTACAGTCCAAATAATAGTCCAAGTAAAATAATAAACATAAAAGGGATACTATAAAATGAGCCACACACAAAAAGCAACAAAGTTCATGACATCTCCCCCTAATTTGAAAAAACATGAATTTTGAGCAACAAAAGATTTCCTACTTCATATTCCTAATCCCTTTTAATTAATTATATTGGAAAGTAAAAATTCTTATGCACAAAATAGGTCTACTTTTCCCTTAAATACAGAAAATGGCATTGCATATGATCAAGGTCCATCATGAAAAGGTTGACAAGCTTCACCCTCGTTGGTTGGTTGTCCTTTGTTTTGCTTCTTCTTGGTTCCATCATCAACATTAGTTGTACCCTGATAAAGCAACACAACATTAGACATAAACTAATAATTATTTAAAATTCATAAATTATACTAAAAATAACGACCTATAATTGCTCCTGGGTTGAATTAGGCCTTTTTTTTTCTCTTCTTTTTTATAATATTGCTTAAAGTTAAATTTGTTCCTTGCATGCAATGCAATAATAATATAAATAACATTATAGTAATCCTGAACAAAGAATAGCACAACAAATTATAAAATTTTGAATGAAATGCATTAAATGTCTACTTCAATTTCATTATTAGCATTCTTGAACTTCTTCGTGCATGACCTTTGATTATGCCCAAATTGCTTACAATATCCATACTTCAACCCTTGTTATCTCTTATGCTTCTCTGGTTCTATTGCTTCTCTATTTCTCTCAGTAGGTGGTCTACCTTTATTTACCTTATAAATTGGAAGGAGTATTTCTTCTTCATTAGATGTCCTCACCCACTCTTCTTCTAATGGAACAAGAATAATGATATTGGAATATATTTTCAAATATGCTTCCTTTGTGAAATATGGATGAACATAGTCCTCAATCCTATACCTCCTATTCAGAATACAAGCAACGCCATGCTTGCAAGGCAAACCACTTAATTGCCACTCATAACAGCTACAAGTCCACTTATTCAAATTGACTAACATATTGCAACCATCCAATACCTCAAATAGACCATCTCCAACATATATAACTCTCAAAATCCTTCCTTCCTCTTGTTTTTGATCCATATATTTCATAACATTTGGTGGAAGAGGAGTAGTCCATTTCTCTGCCATTTCTTTCTTTTTTACTAATGTCTCTATCATTTTCCTTCTAACTACCTCAAATAACTCAACAATAGGTCTAGACCTTACTTTGTTTAACCAATTGTTAAAACTTTCGATAATGTTGTTGGTCACATGGTCTACCTTGACATCATCATCAAAAGCATGTCTACTCCAATATGAAACTTGAATTTTACTCAAATACTCATGTGCTTCAGGCTCCTCATTTTTAATCTTAAGCATCAATTCGTTAAAATCAGTTGTTGTACTTGCCTTAGCTACTGCCCAGAACAATGATCTCAGATTAATATTTGGAAATTTACCCTTAAAATTGGCATAAATATGCCTACAACAAAACCTCACATGAGAAGTTGGAAAACAAAATTTTACAGTCGCAATAAGTCCTTTTTGTCTATCAGATATAAAGCACAACCTTCTCCTTTCAAACACTCCAATATGTTGGTCCAATAAAGCCATAAATCACATCCAAGTTTTAGTATTTTCAGATTCAGCCAAGCAAAGGCAACTGGAAATAAACCACCATTAGCATCTAAACCAACAGCAACCATCAATACACCTTTATATAGACCTTTTAAAAAACATCCATCTACACCAAGAAATAGTCTACATCCACTTAAAAATCCTTGTTTTTTGATTTGAGCTGGATAGCTAATGAAGCATCTTCTAAAACAAGGACTAGCATTTTGTATTGGTAAATGAGTATTCACCACTGCAATTGCTCCTGGGTTGCTTCTTATAACCATATGGCAATATTGCCTTATTTTTGCAAAATTTCCAATATGGTCACCCAATTATGCATTGCAAGCAATTTTCCTTGCTCCGTAAAGCGTTAAATCAAGAACAGAAATACCCCATCTTCTCTTGCACTCAGCAGCTAAAATAAGAATGCTGATACTAGGGTTTGCCATGACTAAATCCTTCATTTGAGAAGCTAACCAACGAGCTGATGCAGATCTTTGTTTTTCAACCTTTTGACAATTATGTCCTCTGTTATCGTCAATTAGTTCAAGTGTTTTGACCATAAAAGTTTTCTTATCTGTCCCAACAGATGCATGAATCCTCCATTCACAATCTGGTGCCTTGCACCTGGTAGTTACTCGGGTTGTATCAACTTTAATTCTCTCACATTTAAAACCAACTTGAACTACGTACTCTTGTAAGAGATTTTTAAATTTCTTAACATCTTTAAATGTATCGCCTAGCTTGAATTCAATTTTATCGTCAACTCTTCTTTTAAATTCATTACCAACATATTGTCTGCTGACTTTCCTACCACTTTTCCCTTTACAATCATCAAAGTCACTGTCACTCATATGGTGGTCATTCTCAACCTCCAAATCCTCCAAACTATCATCACTATTAAAAATTTCATCATCATTTTCTCCATGAACATCACCCTCAACTCCACCTTTAGCATTAACTGATTCATCCTTCCAATCAGGATCCTCATCATCACTACTCCAAACAAAATTCTCATCCTTATCATAAAACTCATCTTCAATTTCTACAATTGTTTTCCCTTTATATTTTTTCAACCTTTCACTATTCCTTGGAGCATGCAATTCAATGGATTATTGTTCATTTGTGTTTGGGAAGGGTTCATTCATGTCAATAGTAGCATCACAATACTGTTCATTAGTGTTTGGGAAGGGTTCATTCATGTCAATAGTAGCATCACAATACTGTTCATTAGTGTTTGGAAAGGGCTCAAATGAATCAAGGTTAAGTTCATCAATGTTAAACTGTGGAGCTTGGTGATCATATGGGTTAAGGGGTGACTCATTAAGATCATCAAAAATGGGATAGTAGTCATGATGACAAGCATTTTCATGTTCAACAGAAGGTTCACCGTCTAGGGATAGTTGACTTTCATTTAAAACTGGAGACTCCTCAATTTGAGGTTGTGTTGAAGGTGGGATTGGTGTTTTACTTGATGAGGCATTAGGTATTTTATTTGGAGGTTGAAAAGGATGAATATCTAACATAGGAGTAGGGTAAGGAATATCCAAAGGGTTGAATTCCACGAACAAGTCAAGCCATTTCATTTTTTTTTCCATATATTCTATCATCAATTCTTGTAAGTCCTTATCTGTCTTCCACACAACAAATTCCTTTGAACCAACTTTCTTAGCTTCTATCCTAAAATCTTATCTTTTTAATGTCAACCCCTCTTTCATAATAGACTTTTTAGCATCATGAAAATAACATATTAGACTGTACTCATCTGTAAGTATATGACCAGCCCATCTAACTTCACCAAATAGATGGACATACACGCTAGCCCATCACTCATTTTCACAGCCCTATACAACAATCAAAAGAATGTTTTATCAAATATGAAGATTTAACATATAGACAATAGGAGCAAGCAATATGAAATTAATTTAAAATTTTAAACTAATACCACAGTAGGGACTTAAATATACTAAATAAGAACTTGCATTTATACATTCGCATTTTTCACACATATCATATAACATTAAATTTAATTCATTATCACTCATGATCTCGGATTTCAGCTAACCATTCCAATTACAAGCTTTTAAACTATATTTTTTAGTTAATTCTGATAGTGAAAGGTCCATAAAAAACACAAAACGACAACAGCAGAACGAAATATGAAAATGAGTACATAAAAAGGAAACAAGATGCAAAACCAAATTCAAATAAATATAAAGTAAAAGACAACATATTGGCAAAACAAGTTTTGCTTCAGGGAACATAAAAAACATATCATTGAGTGCAACATCAGAATTAAAGAAAAATAATTGCAAAAAAGTTCAAAGATGTACCTTAAAGAATTTACAAATGTCTATAATTCTAGATGAAACTTTGCTTTACAGTAGATTATATGCAGTCTGCAAATGGAAATTTTTTTTTCATTTTAATAAGATTGCTTAGAATAATGGTATAAACTAAAAACATACATAAATAAAGTTAGAGAGAAAGTTAGAGAGATATATTTCTGCAGATTCTTTAATTGGTTCGAAGTCCCTCTTTGACGTTATAATATTGCTAACGACAAGAACAACGGGACTACAAAATCATACATGAGTATAATATTCACATTTTTAGCAAAATCATAAGCAATAATGTTAGTTTTTTTTAGTTAGGGTTCATACCGTTGCTATTTACTTCTGCACTATTTGACGTTAAGAATGGCGGCTCAAAGTACCACCTCTGACTGACGGCTAGATGAACGGGATGGCAAGAACAACTGGATGGTAAGATCAACGGGACGGCAACAACAGCGATGGGTTAGGGTTTCGAATGGTTTGGAGAAGAAGAGTCACGAATGATTGAGGGAGGTTGCGTGCATTAGAGAACCTTACGCGGGAAGCTTTGTTAATATCTATGCAATTTGTGATTTTACCATTATATCCCTAAAATACACGGCAACATAAATGACATCTTATTTGAGGACAGTTTTGAATTTTTAAAAAAGATAGGGGTATTTTTTAAGAAATGGAAAACCTCAGGGGCATACTTGAATTTTTTCCTATTCCAGTTGTACTGGACACTTCTTCTAGTAATTTTAAAGACAGAGCTTAGTTTGAGCAAGAAATTTTTATTTTGAAAAATGAAAAAGCCTGTCTAGAATTTATTTTGAATGATAGAGATAGAGATTGCAGTTCTAAAAAAAATTTCGAGGTTGATTCAATTTCTGTTAAAAAAACCTTGAATCTTATTTATTGGATAAAGCTAATATGGTTGGCTCTTTCTCAAAAATGCATCTTAATTTTTAGAAGAAAATTTTTGAATCAAGAAGTACTATTCAGAAATTAACTCTTGGATCTCAATGACTTGATGAAATGTTAAAGATAGGAAAATCTCATGGTGATATGAGAGGCCTTGGTTATATTGATGAGATGACTATCCCTTCTACTTCTTTTCCTCTATTTGTTCAAGCTATCACTTCTGTACCTCCTACCTTTCCTAAAGAATCTCTTGAAGATCCTATCCCTTTGTCTGATACTTTTTCTCTAAGTTTTGAAGTTGATTCTTGTGACTTTTTATCTTTCTCTTTTACCTACAGTATCCCTTCCTTGTCTGATACTGACCATCTTAGTCATGCTAAAAACCTTTTGAACCATTCTCTTTCACTAACTTCTAAAGCCATCTCTCTTCAAAATGAAGAAATTTCTTACCTAGAGGAACTCAAAATCTCTAAAATTCCTCCTAACCCTCACCTGATCACTGTTGTGATATTATTCACACTACTCTCAATGCTCAAGTTTCTAATCTTTGGTATTTCGACCGTAGTTGCTCTAGACATATAACACGAGATAAATCGTGCTTCACTTCTCTTGAAAAGATTTATGAAGGTTCAATGACTTTTAGTGATGGAAGTAAAGCTAAAATTCATGAAAAAAGTACTATTCGTGTTATGGGGATTCCGAAATTTTAAAATGTCCTCTTTGTCGATAGACTTAAAGCTAACCTTATTAGCATTAGTCAAATATGTGATTATAAGTGTTTTGTTAAGTTCTCTGATAGAGAGTTTACGGTGTATAACAGCTTAAGAAGTGTCATTGTCAAGGGTATCAATTCTGGTGATAACTGTTACTATATTAGCTCATCTTCTCCCCCTCTCCTTTGCAACACGGCCAACCTGAGTATTGAAGATTTGTGGCATCAACATTTTGGTCATGTTAACTACAAAATTCTAAAGAAGCTCTCCTTGTTTGAGACTGTTAAAAGGCTTCCTAAGATTTTCTCTTAGCCAGACCATGTGTGTGGACCTTGTTAGTTGGGCAAACAAAGTAAAAGTAAACATAAAAAAATCATCAACTTTCTACTTCACGACCCTTAAAGTTGCTCCACATGGATCTAGTGGAACCAATGCGTACTACTAGCATTGGAGGTAAAAAAGTATATTTTGATAATTGTGAAAGATTTTTCAAGGTACGCTTGGGTTCTGCTTCTTAGAAAAAAGTCAGAAGCCTTTATCAACTTCAAATCTTTATGCATCAAACTCCAAAATGAGAAAAGTGATACCATTGGTAACATTTTATACCATTAGTATCATTTTAAGAATAAGAAGTGACCATAGAAAAGAATTCAAAAACTCTGAATTTTAGACTTTTGTGATGATCTTGGTATTAGGCATGAATTTTTCACTCCAAAGACTCCTCAACAAAATAGAATTGTTGAAAGAAAGAACAGAGTTATTCAAGAGATGGTCAAAGTAATGCTTGCTAGTAAGAAACTTGTAAGATATTTTTGGGATGAAGCTGTTAATACTGCCTGCTATACTTTAAGCAGTTGCTTCTTAAGATCTGCACCATACAGTCCTCTTATAAATTGTTCAATAATAAGAGACTCAACATTAAGCATCTTCGAGTATTTAGAAGTACTTGTTACATTCTTAGGGACAAAAAAAATTAGAATAAGTTTGAAGCCAATAATGACCTTGGCATTTTCTTAAGCTATTCTTAGGTAAGTTATATCTTCAAATGTATAGGAAAAAAATTATAGCAAATAATATAAAATATAGTAATAAGATTACTTTCTCTTTATTAATAATATCATAAAAGTTGTATCATTAAAAAAAACTAGTATGTGTTTTTAAAAATTGTTTTAGATTAACCTAAAAAAAAAAAATCTCATATCCATATGCTTAATAAATATTTGAATGAATTAGATGCTAAAATTAAGTAGTTAAGTAAGAATACAAATTTATATGATTTAGTTTTAAAAATGTTAAATATCCATTTACAGTACTGTATTATCTTGTTGCTTTAGTTTTCCTGTTTCGTTTGCTGAATCAACTTATATTCTAACTCAAATAATTCATAAAATATAACATAAATAATAGTATCTAAACTTTTTGTTGCTAATTTTAATATTGATATGGTCTACTTCTTATACTAATGTTACTGAATCCAATATTTATAACAATAAAACATTAAAAAAATGACATAGTCTGATAAACTCCTAGCAAGTCTATATATGAGAAAGCATCTCATTGATAACTCACGGGGACTTCTATCTTCTTTTAGGCGTCAACAACAAATTGATAATATGTTAAGAAGAGATTACATCACATAATGGCAATTAAGTTAAATTGGCTTCACAATATTATATATATATGAAGAAGTTTCACGAGTACAAAAACACAATAAATTTGTATATCATGTGAGGGTAATTATTGACGAAACAACAAAAATAATATATTGGCAAATAACATAGTACAAGAAGGGATTTTCCAAATGTCAAGAAAACTTCTTTTTTTAGATTGTTTACGAGAATAAATGAAAATCGAAAAGAGAATGCCAATACAAAAGTTATGGGAACAAAACAAAAAAAGAAGGAAATTATGACAAATAATCCTTGATACAAGAACGCATCTAAGAAAATATCAAATCCCACATTTAAAAATTAAAAAAGATAAAAAAAAAAAAATTAAAATTAAAATTAAAATCAAAAAGAAAAATACATTATTACCTTATACTTCAAACTAAATTCTTCCGAAAGAAACTCAAATATTAATATCATAATCACAAATTAAATGAAATCGTAAAAGAGTTGACTGAAACATCAAAATCACAATCATAAATTAAATAAAAATCCTTAAAGAATTAAATGTCACACACTTTTGCATCCTTAAAGAAATACACTTGTGCCCATCTAAGGCATGTAGAACTCCATTCATTAAGACACCAAATCTTATTCTTCGTTCGTTCATCTATCATCTTTTTAAATGTCAACACAATAAAAATATAAAATATTAAGAATTTACAAAAAATAATACCCCTAAAATTTATAGTAACAAAACTAGCACCCTTAATAATATTAAACGTTCAATATTAAACATTTAATATTAAATGGGTCTAAATTATCGTCGTTCAATCTGATTGAATGGGTGTTAAAAAAATGACATATTAATCATTTTTTTTAATTGTGAAAATATAAATTTGAACAGCTAGTTTTGTTATTATAAGTTTTAAAGAGTGCTAGTTTTGTTATTTTTCCTAAAATATTTTAACATAAATGAAGAAATTTTTAATTAAATTTACACCTAAATTATCCAAAATCTTAATATATTTAGTTTAAAATTTTATTTTAAATAAAATAAAAAGAAAGTAAAGAGAAATAATAAATTATGATAAAGAAATTGATTTTTTCCATAAATAAAATATGTGGGTAAATGAATTGAAAAAATAATTGATACACAATGAACAAAGCATAAAATATTTGGAGAATGAAAAGTCCTTAAAGTTGTTGTTAATGAAAATGCAGGTCTCAAATGCAATCAATTTTATAACAAAAGTTCTGTATTGGTAAGAAACAACATAAAAAATTCGGAAGAGTTACCTAAAAGTTATTTACTTTTTTACCCAACAAACATTAGGTAAGAAGTTTATGTTGTTAGGTTTTTTTCCTTGATCAACAATAATTACTAGTTTAGCTGACGAATTTCAAAATAAAACGATGTTTTACAATTAAAAAGAAAGAAACTAAATGGAGAGATAATTATAAGTATGAAAAAAAGGAGTTGTTTGTGTTTAAGACTTAAATAATCACCTTAATTTTATAATAAATAATGTTATCATTAGAGAAAGATAAATAATTTGATCAATTAATTTAAATTAAAAAGTTTGATTTGATATGTCAGATTGAATTGATATATTTAATAGTCGGATCGAATTTTAATAGAAAAGTATACAATTCATTCAGATTCGAATTAACAGGTTTTATAATTTATTGCAATCCGATCCAGACCGAATTACTATTAAAATTATAAATCAATGCATATTTATTTTTAATGTGTTATATTTAAATATTTTACACACTATAATTACATTAAATTATTATTTTAGTTTAAAAATAAATGTTAAATTCTCTATAATTATTTAATAATATTCAACAATATACTTTTTATTATTTTTGTAAGGCTTATGAGTGTTGACAATTTTCGTGAACAAAAAGTTTGATTGTAATCTAATATCTAGACTCGTTGTCAAGTCAATTAATCAAAGCTAAAGGAACTACTGAGCTCTAAATACATATGTATCAAGTAAAAATATATGTTTTATGCATACATCATCACACAATAATGCACGTACACCTAGAAGAATTTTTGTGCACACAGTTAGATTGATCAAGACTTGGGTCGATCGATCGAAGGTCTCTCATTATTGCTAGATCAATCGAGCGTAGGTTTTCGATCAATCAATTTTTGGTTAGATAGATCGACCTTTGGCTAGATCGATCGAGCCAATTTTTCAATTTTACAACAACTCTTTTTTAATTTGGTCCATATGTTGTTTTTACCAATATAACTCTATTTAATTGTGAAAATTGAGTATAATTGTTCCTTATTATTAATTGTTATTTAGGTCAAATTAGACTCTATATAAACAATTTTGTTGGAAAAAAATATGTTACATTGAATATAATATTTTCTACATTTGTTTGAGCTTTTAAGAAAAAAAAAAATTTCTCTTCATCTTTTTATCTTAGGCATTCTATTGGTTTAATTGTTCATACATTCTGTGTGATCATATTTGGATGATTTACATGCCTAAATATTTTCCATGATATTGAGGTTTATTTGATCGTTCTAGAATTTTCTAGTTGATTTAGTTTTTACATTGTATGCTCTTAAATCTACTAGTTATAGGTTTTTATTATTAAATCTGCTCTATGACACACTTTGTACTTGTGTTATTTGTGCTAACTTTTCAGGTACTGAGATGACATATTCGGTATTTTTTGTGATTCAAAATTATCGAAGTTAACGTGTTCAATTGATCTCGTATGACTCGAGTAGATTAGAACATTGGTCTGGATCCAAACATCTTGCTTGTAGAGACGACTCGTAAGTAAATTACATAAGGGGTTTTATCTATGAGGGGTAGTCTAAGACCTGACCTTGTAATTGAACATTAATTTTCATAAAGATAGTTAGGTAGTCTGGTAGACCGGTAGTTTTTTTCTTAGGTCATTGTTGTGGCTTAGGTTATTTTCATCTAAAAATCTCGTGTGTTATTCTTTAATTTAACATTTTATTTTTACATGCGATTGCATGTATGGCCGTTGTGTTTAGGTTACATAATTAAAATCTATTAAAATTAAAAATAACATATTCATCCTTATTTAGGTATATTTGGTATGTAACTAAAAACTTTCAATTATGATTATCTAAGTTGTAATTATAAATAAATAAATTTTACTAAAAAAAAGTACTAATTTAAAATTTAAATGTTATTATATATTGTATTTCATATATGATAATAATAAAAAATAAATTATAATCTCAATCCGATCAGATCCTATCTGATTCAAAAAATTCAATCTGTTCGGATTCAGATTAGTTCGAGTTGATTACATTATCGGATCGGATTTGGATTAGAAATCTTCAAATCTACTTCGAATCGGATCGAATTTAAATTAGTAAAAAATAGATAATTTTAATTAGGGGTGTCAATTCGTGCGAGCTGGGCTAGTTCGAGCTGGCCCAAACTAGCCCAGCCCAAATTGGTTCAACCCTAGCTCAATTCAAATTTAATTCGAGCTGGCATATGTGAGCTCGAACCCAAACCAAACACAAACGAGCTGGCTCAAACTGGCCCAAACTGGCCCGAATTGTTAATTATATATATATTTTAGTTAATATGACTTTTTTTATTAAAAAAAATATGTTTAATAATTAAAGCTCAAATAAAATTACAGAAAACAATAAAAAATATATATATAAATATAATAAAAATTATTAAAGCAAAAAGTTAATTACTAAATTAATTTGGCAATGAGTAAATGCATTAAACCATACTCATGTAAAAGTTAGAAGTCGTCATGCCTCCATAAAAACTTACATTTAGAATAAAGAGTTATCAAATCCAAATAAAATTTATTCTAGTTATTAAACAAAATAAATAGAGATGAGTAGATTATATACTTATTAAAAATTGAACAGTTAAAGTAAATTAAAATGTTACACGATAACATAACTTTTTTTATATATACAAGAACAAAATTTTAACTATTATATAATATCTAAGTCTCAAGACAAGGAACAAGTAGAAAAGAGAATAGCATAATACAAGTATCAATTTAAAAATAGAAACTTTATAATACTAATTTAAATTAAATATAAATATTATTTTTTTTGTTTAAAGAGTTAGGTAGATTTAAATGCTAAATGCATTAACATCAAAGAATGTAGCATAATATTGTGACAAAATGAATAAATTATACCTATTTATTCATTATCAGCTTATTTTTCAAAAGAAAAGGGAAAAAATAATTAATATATCATAAAAAAGAAGTACTAAAAGAAATGAAAGATTATTTTAATTTTAATATAGTATTTTTTTATTTTTTTATTTAAAATTTTATTTTATTTTATTTTAGTTCGGGCTAATGGGCTGGCCCTAACCCAGCCTTAACCCAGCCCTAATTTGTTCGTGTTATTCGAGCTGGGCCGAAACAAGCCCAAATTTAATTCGATTCGTGTTCGATTCGTGTTCGATTCGGTCAATCGAGCTATAGCACAAATTGCCACCCCTAATTTTAATCCATTGTTCACTCCTAATTATCATAATGAAAAGAATTACCGATCAATGAGCGATGAAAATGAGTTATAATAATAAATTTCAAAAAAAAAAATAAATAGATGAGATAATTATAAATAAATAAATAAATAATTGTTTGTCTTGCGGACTTCAAACATTTTCCCGCCAAACCTAAAAAAAAAAAAAAGGGCTTTATGATATCACTCAAAATAAGCCAAGTATAAAAAAGTTAAAATAATTATGAATACGCTAAATTTGTAAAAGGTTGAGATAATTATAAAAAATAATTAATAATTAATTATAATATTAATATTGTCAATCTATAAAATATATGACTACAAAATAGTAAAGAAAATTATCTTAATTCTTTAACATTTTTATATAATAATAAGATAAATTAATTTATTTTAAGTGTATGTATAATTTAACTCTAGATTTTTTAATTATAAATAAGTGTAGATTTATAAAATATTATAATTTTGCTAAGGTTTAGTACCACTTTAAAACCTCTTTTTTGTTTTGCCTTATTTTTCTTGACACCTTATTCACCTGAACTCATTAACAATATATTTCATCAAACTGGAGAAAAAAAAAAAGGCAAATATTATTATATTTTAAATACAACGACTTGAAAATTTATTAAATATTTTATTTTGTATAATTCTTTGTCCACGAATTAGTTTGTCTTTCATCTAATTATTAGCTGGCGCGTTTGCACAAGTCAACGCATAATAATTTGTAATAAGGTGTAATATTGATTTTTTATACCAAATAAATGAATTTTTGTTTTTTGAAATGTAAGTTTCATTCATTCTAAATAAAAATACATTAATAAAATTTAAATTAAAATATCAAAAATGTATTAAATTATTAAAGTTATCTTAACATGTAACAACAAATTTATAATACAATGAATAAATTATTTCGAGCATTAATCTCTAGTTTTTTAATGTCTTCATTTAAATTTAATTTTTTTAATTAAAATATGATAAATTTCCAACAGAATTGGATTTTTGAAGGGTTGATATCTTTGATTTGATTTGTGAAAAGTAAAGAAATTTGTCAAAATAAAAAAAAAATTTATAAGAAAATACTTTTTAAAAATTAAATAAAATTGTAAAGAACATCTTAATTTGATATTGACTAAATTTAATAATTAATAAAAAACAATTTATTTTACATTTTAACTTTTCGCACGTTTAGTGTCAAGTTTGAAAAAAAATTGAAACTAAACTTGAAAAGTAGGATAGAGAGTCTCCAATCTTTTATTAATTTTACACTTTAATTTTTTTTTTTTTTTTTGCCTTTCTTAAATTTTGTTCTAATTTTTAATTTTTATAAATTTGATCCAAAATTAATAAATATATTAAAAATTAAAAAATGAAGAACTAAATCGTAAAAAAAAAAAAAAAAATTTAACATTAATCTTATAATAATTAAATTAAGCATTAATTTTATGTTAGATATGTATATATTAATTGTGATTAGCTGTATATTAGGTATATATATATTTAGTTTAATTATAGGGATCCTATTTAATAACTTTCCTAAGTTAGAACCTAAGTTTAGTGTATATATATGTGTATTATCTTTCAATGCAATTATAAGAAATTATTCAATTCAATCTTGAATAACATGGTATCAGAGCATTAGGGTTACAAAATTGGAATTTTTTCGTCCAAATTAGAGTTTGGTTTTGGGTAACACGAATCAGGTGTTAGTGCATTTTTGGGACCCAAGTTAGAACACTTTTTCAGAGTCCACATTTACTCTCACCGCCGGCACAGGGAGGAAGCCCAGCCGCCGATCGGCAGAACCCCAGAATCCGGCGACCAGACGAGCCGCGAGTGGACCCCACGCGCCACCGCGAGTTCTGCGTTCTTCCCACACGTCGGCCATTTACCTCACCGCCGGCACAGAGAGGAAGCCCAGCCGCCGATCGGCAAAACCCCAAAATCCGGCTACCAGACGAGCCGCGAGTGGCCCCCACGCGCCACCGCGAGTTTTCGCGTTCTTCCCACGCGTCGTCGCGTGACAGCGCGTTTCTGCCTGAAATTTTCTCCGGTCGACCTCGAGCAGCTTGCCGGCGTTCCCTTGTGTCATCTGTGGTGGTTTGGCACTCATTGGTTTAGGTTTGGGTTCTTCCAATTCGGGTTTTTGGCCAATTTTGCGTTCTTGTTTGCTACCTTTTATGTTCGCTGCTTTGTTGGATTTTGTTTGTTCGCTTGTTCGCTGTCTTGTTGTTTGTAGGAGTTATGACTGAAAAGAAATCTAGTGTTGTGACGGATATGGTGCCTGTAATGTCTAAAATCACGGACCATAAGCTCAATGGCTCGAATTATTTGGATTGGAGCAAGACCATTCGACTTTATTTGAGGAGTATTGATAAAGATAATCATTTGACTGACGATCCTCCTAACGATGATTCAAAGCAGACATGGCTTCGAGAAGATGCTCGTTTATTTCTGCAGATTCGAAACTCTATTGAGAGCGAGGTAATTGGCTTGATCAATCATTGTGAATTTATTAAGAAATTGGTGGATTATTTGGATTTCTTATATTCTGGTAAAGGAAACCTTTCTCGCATGTATGAGGTATGCAAGGCATTTTACCGTGCAGACAAGCAAGATCAGTCTCTTACGAGTTATTTTATGAAATTTAAGAACACTTATGAGGAGCTCAATAGTTTGATGCCTTTTAGTCCTGATGTGAAGGTTCAGCAACGCCAACGAGAGCAAATGGCTGTCATGAGTTTTCTTGCTGGTCTTCCCTCTGACTTTGAGACTGCTAAGTCACAAGTTCTTTCTGGTTCTGAGATCTCCTCTTTACAAGAAGTGTTTAGTCGAGTACTTCGTACAGAAGGCACTCCACCTGCTCAATTAAATGGTGCTTTGGTCAGCCGAAATAATAACTATGAGCCTAGAAGGTCAACCTATATGAGTGGAAACAAAGGAAGCGGCTCGCAAGGGTTTGAAACTCGACCACAAGATCCGGGAGGAATTATGTGTTACTATTGTCGCAAACCAGGACATACGAAACGTGACTGTAGAAAGCTTCAGTACAAGAATCAGAAAGGTCACTCGGCTCATATTGCATCCACCCATGATACCTCTGAAAAATCGGTTCTTATCTCTGCAGATGAATTTATCAAATTCTCACAGTATCAAGAATCACTAAAAGTCTTCATCACCTTCTGTCACTGCTATTGCTGATTCAGGTAAACCAAATGCGTGTCTTCTTTCTTCATCTTCCAAATGGGTTATTGATTCTGGTGCCACAGATCACATGACAGGTAATTCTAGTCTCTTTTCTACTCTTCAGTCACACACTTCTACCTCTACTGTTACCTTAGCCGATGGGTCACCATCTCGTGTTCTTGGATCTGGCACAATCACTCCTACTCCTTTGCTTCCTCTGTCGTCTGTCTTACATTTACCTAACTTATCATTTAATTTGATTTCTGTAAGTTAACTTACTCACAATCTTAACTGTTGTATCTCATTCTTTCCTACTCATTGCTTATTTCAGGATCTTATGACGAAGAAGATTATTGGTAAAGGACATGAATTTGGAGGCCTCTACATTCTTGACACACCAATACCGAAATCTATTGCTTGCTTTGGTGTAACCTCTCCCTTTGAGGCACATTGTAGACTGGGTCATCTATCTCTTCCTTTACTCAAGAAGCTTTATCCTCATTTTAGTAAGGTGTCTTCATTAGATTGTGAGTCTTGTTAGTTTGCAAAATATCATCGTCTTAGTTCGAGTCCAAGAGTTAATAAACGTGCTAGTGTTCCTTTTGAATTAGTTCATTCTGATGTTTGGGGTCCTTGCCCTATTTTGTCTAAACCTAGATTTAAGTATTTTGTTACTTTTGTGGATGATTATTCTCGTGTAACTTGGTTATATTTAATGAAGAGTCGTTCTGAGTTGTTTTCTATTTTTTGTGCATTTTGTGCTGAGATTAAAACTCAATTTAATGTTTCAATTCGTACTTTGCGAAGTGATAATGCTAAAGAATATACATCTGCTTTGTTTCAATCTTATATGGTTCAAAATGGCATGCTTCATGAAACTTCTTGTGTTGATACTCCATCTCAAAATGGAGTGGCTGAACGTAAGAACAGACATCTTCTTGAAACTGCACGTGCCTTGTTATTTCGAATGAATGTTTCTAAACCTTTTTGGGCTGATGCAGTTTCAACAGCATGTTTTCTTATTAATCGCATGCCCTCATCTGTTCTTCATGGTGAGATTCCTTACAACATCCTGTTTCCTAATAAGTCACTATTTTCGGTTGACCCTAAGATATTTGGTAGCACTTGTTTTGTTCGGGATGTTCGTCCGCATGTTACTAAATTAGATCCCAAGTCTTTGAAGTGTATCTTCCTTCGTTATTCTCGTCTTCAAAAAGGTTATAGATGTTATTGTCCTAGTCTTAACAAATATCTTGTCTCAATTGATGTTACTTTCATGGAAGACACACCCTATTTTTCGTCTTCTTTGCCTTCCGCACGTCAGGGGGAGGATGATAATTTGTTAGTCTATTCTATCACTTCATTTGAACCTGTCTCGGATCCAGCTCCTGTCAAGCCTCCCATTATTCACGTCTACTCCAGACATAGACCTTCTGATTCATGTCCCGCACCTGCTTCTTCGTCTTCAGATCCAATTATGAGCGATGATCTTCCTATTGCGTTACGTAAAGATAAACGTCAATGTACTTATCCTATTTCTTCTTTTGTTTCTTATAACTGCTTGTCATCTTCCTCTTGCTCTTTTATTGCCTCTCTTGATTCTATTTCTATTCCTAAAACTGTTCACGAAGCCATATCTCACCCTGATTGGCATCATGCAATGATAGAGGAAATGAATGCTTTAGATGACAATGGTACTTGGGACTTGGTTGATTTACCTTCGGGAAAACGAGCTATAGGATGCAAATGGGTGTTCACAGTTAAGGTTAATCTGGATGGGTCAGTTGCTCGATTAAAGGCCCGTCTTGTTGCTAAGGGATATGCTCAAACCTATGGAGTGGACTATTCTGACACTTTCTCTCCTGTTGCTAAATTGACATCTGTTCGGTTGTTTATTTCTATGGCAGCTACTCATAATTGGCCTTTGCATCAACTAGATATCAAGAACGCTTTTCTTCATGGTGATCTTCAAGAGGAGGTGTATATGGAGCAACCTCCTGGTTTTGTTGCTCAGGGGGAGTCTGGGCGAGTTTGTCGTCTCCGCAAATCTCTGTATGGTTTGAAACAGAGTCCTCGTGCTTGGTTTGGAAAATTTAGTCAAGCTATAGAAACGTTTGGTATGATGAAAAGCAAGTCTGATCATTCTGTGTTCTACAAACAATCAGAAGCTGGTATCATTCTTTTAGTTGTGTATGTGGATGACATTGTTATTACTGGAAGTGATACTACGGGAATTTCATCTCTTAAGTCTTTCTTGCATACTCAATTTCACACGAAAGATTTGGGAATGCTAAAGTATTTCTTGGGTGTTGAAGTCACAAGGAGTAAAAAAGGTATCTTTCTATCTCAGAGAAAATACGTTCTTGACTTATTAACTGAGACAGGAAAATTAGGAGCAAAGCCTTGTAGTGCTCCAATGAATCCGAACATCCACCTTACAGGAGATGGGGAACTATTTAAAGATGCTGAGAGATATCGAAGATTGGTTGGAAAGCTGAATTATCTTACCGTGACTCGTCCAGACATTGCATATTCAGTCAGTGTTGTTAGTCAATTTATGTCATCCCCAACAGTTCACCATTGGGCAGCGTTAGAGCAAATTTTGTGTTACTTGAAAGGAGCACCTGGATGTGGTATCTTGTATGCAAATCATGGGCACACTCATATTGAATGTTTTTCAGATGCAGATTGGGCAGGTTCCAAAGTGGATAGAAGATCCACATCAGGCTATTGTATTTTTGTTGGAGGAAATTTGGTCTCATGGAAGAGTAAGAAGCAGAATGTGGTGTCACGATCGAGTGCAGAGTCAGAATATAGAGCTATGGCACAGTCTGCGTGTGAGATAATGTGGATATACCAGCTCTTGAATGAAGTAGGTCTTAAAACTTCAGTACCAGCAAAATTGTGGTGTGATAACCAAGCTGCTCTTCATATTGCTTCTAATCCTATATTTCATGAGAGAACTAAACACATTGAAATTGATTGTCATTTCGTCCGCGAGAAAATTCAACAAGGTTTGATTTCTACAGGATATGTGAAGACTGGAGAACAACTAGGAGATATCTTCACGAAAGCTTTAAATAGGGTTCGGGTTGATTATCTTTGTAACAAGTTGGGCATGATTAATATCTATGCTCTAACTTGAGGGGGAGTGTTAGATATGTATATATTAATTGTGATTAGCTGTATATTAGGTATATATATATTTAGTTTAATTATAAGGATCCTATTTAATAACTTTTCTAAGTTAGAACCTAAGTTTAGTGTATATATATGTATATTATCTTTCAATGCAATTATAAGAAATTATTCAATTCAATCTTAAATAACATTAACATTAATCTTATAATAATTAAATTAAGCATTAATTTTATAATGAGTTAAAATAGATCAATTAAGTAAGATTAGACTAGTGGCATCAACTTCAACCATCACACATATTTTCAACACATATAGCCTATATTATTAGTTTATACTTTATATATACTATATAAATTATATATTATATATACTTTCAAATAAATTCTATAATATACATATTATAAATACTATTTAGGAGTCAAACTCAATAAAAGAATCTCAAAGGTTGTTTCAAAATGTCTGTATAAACCATTTTATATGACAAGTTGAAAACAGTTTAACTACTTTTAGATTTAACCGTTAGGGTTACTTACGTTCGAGAATTTTAAAAAAATATTTATAATATATTTTAAAATTTATAATAATAAAAATATTATTTTTATATTTAATTTATATATTTTTATTACAAAAAAGTTTAAGATAATTTTTTTGCAATAAAAATGATCTAATTAGACATCGCTTAATTTAAATTTTTATTAAATTTGACCTATTTAATATTAAATTTTAATTATTTTAATTTCGTTTAATTTTATTAAAGTGTTATTTTTTATTTTTTTTTTAAGGTTGTTTTACTATGTAATTTCTAAAAGAAAAGGTTTATACTTCAAACCATAATATGGAGATTAAAAAAAATTAATTAGCCAAGTAAACTCTGAATTTAAATTTTAAAAAAAAAATGAAATAGAAGCTTGAAAAAAAAAAACGAAAACTAAAAATTGAGATTTATTGCGCGCTTTTAGTTCTAAGATAAAGATCACCGCCTCTTTTCTCTATAAAAGGACCCCAAGGACTGGGTGACTTCACCTCTCTGTGTCTCTCTGATCGTCTTCCTCGCGAGATTATCAACTACTGAAAAACCCAAAACGCTTAACTTTGAAGATTTTTGTTCCTCATGGCTCATCAAGAAGAAGAAGAACAAGAAGAACGCTTAAACCACACAAATTACAAAATCTTGTGTGAAATCGGTTCTAGTGTTAGGTCTGTTGTATACAAAGCTATTTTCTTGCCTAAGAATTCAGTAGTCGCCATCAAAGCTATTGATCTTGATCAATCAAGAGATAATTTCGAAGACATTGTTCAAGTTACGATTTCACGTAATCTTTCCCACCCAAACCTTCTCAAACCCCATTGTTCTATCAAAGTGGATGGTCGTTTCTGGATCGTAATGCCTTTCATTTCTACTGGTTCTTTACAATCAATTGTATCATCTTCATTCCCAAATGGTCTTCCAGAGTTGTGTATTTCTCTAATTCTCAAACAAGTACTAAACGCCTTGTCGTATCTTCACAACGAAGTCAATAATATTCACGGAGACATCAAATCTGGTAACATTTTCATCCACTCAAATGGGATCGTTAAGCTTTCTGATTTTGGGTTTTCGACGTCACTTTATAATTCCGATTTCTCTGCTACATCTCCATATTGGGTGCCACCTGAGGTAACAATTCAAAACTCTCAAATTAACAAACGATTGAACGCTCATGATATTTGGGCTTTTGGAGTTACTGCTCTAGAATTAGCCTATGGTGGTCCTCCTCTGTCTTACATCTGCTCCCCTGTTTCTAAGTCTCTGCTTTTAAAGATAAAGGATAGGTTTCAGTTCTTGGATTGTTCTGATATTCAGAATCAAATTAAAAAAGATAAAAACAACAACAAAAAGAAGAAGAATTTCTCTATAGCTTTTGAAAAAATGGTAGCTTCTTGTTTGAATCAAGACCCTTCTGAACGACCCACTGTTGAACAACTGTTGAACTTCCCTTTTTTCAAGAATAATGATCTGGGTGTTCAATTTCTGAAGAAAAATGTGTTTCTTGAGACTCCTAATATCGAAAAATGGTTTAAAGAATCAAATCAGGGTCGGAAGAAAAATGAAGACAGTGACATTAACGAAGACAAAAGCGAGATTCAGAAAGCTAAATCAGGGAGGAATATTATTGTGAGGGAATTAAAAGAAGATGGGTTTGAATTGGATCGAGTTTCTGCTCGATCTGCAGTAGTTGAATCGGACGAGTCAACTAGCCCGAGTTCGCTGAGTCAACACGAAAGGTCTGATGAAGTATTCATACTTGATAATACGTACTACGATGAATTGATAATCAATACTGTTAGAAAGTATAGTAAGGAGAGAAATAAAGATACAAGGGAATTGTTTAGTGGTATTAAGGATCGATTAGATGAAGGTAGATCTATTGAAAGGGATGCAGTAATTGGAATTTTGTTTGAATACAAAGATAATTTGATGAAGGAGAGAGAGCAAGTGTTGGGATGTATTAAGAAATTGGGAGGAGATGTAGGGTGGGATGTATATAAAGAATTGGGGATCATGGCAATGAAGAGTGAAAGGCAGAAGGTGGAGAATCAGTTGGCAATGACCAAATTGGTAAATGAGAAGATGAAGAATAATGATTTGGAGTTGGAGAATGTGAAACTGAAGAGTATTATTGATGGTTTGAAGAAGAGTCATGAGTTGGAATTGGAGAATGAGAAGAATAAGATCACTACGTTGGAGTTGGAGTTGGAATTTCTAAGGTTCAGATTCACAAAAGTAAAGAGTGCGGATGGATTATGTGAAGAGAGTGACTAATTGGGATGTGTATATAGTAGAGTATTACTTGTAATATCAATAACTTTGTTTGTTTGAGATGGTGCATGTACAAACCTACCTTTTTAGCTTTGTTTGTTTGAGATGGTGCATGTACAAACCTACCTTTTTAGCTTGCTAGTGAGATGGAATAAATAGGCTGAAAATGTTTGTTAATGATAAAGTACATTTTGGTTTCTGATTTTGAATTCATAATTAATGATTTGAAATTCACACAATAATACATAATTAGGACATGAGACCCGATAAAGCACTAGTCTTGACAATGTTTTTTCAAAAATACTGAGATTATCTAATCTGTGTATAGTACTGTATAAGATTATCTAAAAGGTTATATCTAATAGACTCGAACTTGTCCTACCCTGTTTGACTAGTGAGTCTCAAAATGCGTTTGTTCCACGCCACCATTATGGACAATGTCATTGTTGCATAAATATGAGACTTTACATACATTTCGTAGTTCTCAAAAAGGAAGCAAGAAAGGGTTGTGTTCAAGTTTGATATAAGCAAAGCTTATGATGTGGTTGATTAAATGGTCCTTTGTCTTAAAGGCGATGCAACAAATGTGCTTTTCTTATCGTTGGGTACTAATGGTTTGGAGTAGTATGTCCACTGTCAATAATAATATTGTGGGTAACATCATTCCATCCGAGGCTTTGAGACAGGGTGTTCCAAATTTCCCATACCTTTTTCTTGTTGTGAACAACGAATAGTTGTAGCTGCCCAACAAAACGTGACTCAATTACAATTTTTTGTTTTTCGATGCATGTAGGGGTTTAATGTATTGAGGTAATAAATATTCTTCATATTTCTAAGAAAGCCACAAGTCAGCAGGTAAACTTTGACAAGTCTGAGATATCTTTCAACCCAAGTAAGGTGCAATGTCATAAGAGAGACAAGCGGAGCACTTTTCAAATCATCCGAGAACGGTGTCTGAAGAAGCTAAATGGGTGGAAGGAAAAATATTTGTCCAAGGCAGATAAAGAAATCTTACACAAGTCTGTATATCAGGCCATATTAAGAGTATTTTCCAAATGCCAAAATCCCTTTGCAATGAGCTAGAATCAATGGCTGCTCAGTATTGGTGGGCTAACAAAAGTGATGGAGGGGGGGTGTATTGGTCAGAGACATGCAAGCCTAAATCTTTGGGTGAGATGTGCTTTTGCAATAAGGAGGATTTAAACCAGACTTTGCTAACAAAAATAATTCTGGTGCCTTGAACAAAATTCCACTTCCCTCACTGCCTGAGTTTTATCCACACACAAAAAATATGTGAGAACTTCTTCTTTCTACTTACTTGTTGTAATTCAAGAGCTTGTTATTTGTGGAAAGGATCGTGAAGTGCTTCTAAAGGGATTGCACCGACTTGTACGTAGGTGGTGGCATAATGTAATAATTATGTCTGATGGATGGTTGTCAAACGCAAGTGCATCCAGTACATGAACTTGATGGAGTTGCAAAGGTGTGTGAATTGGTTATGCCAAGTTAGTGTTGATTCAGAGCATGTTTAAGAGTGACAAAGTATCATTAATACTCAACATTTCCCTAGTTCCTTTGAGGCCTATGGTGGATCAACTGTTATGACATTTTACAAACAGTAGGTTTATAGCGTCAAGTCCGGCTTCCTAATAGCTATGCGTTTCCGACATCAACTTCAACTAGGCACGGTCTAAAGGTGCTTTGGAGTGCCAATGTTATTATTAAAGTAAACCATTTTTATCTGGAGGCTTTTGAAAGGTATTATACATTCTGAGCAAATTGAAGCTCACACAGCAACCCATAGCGTCAAACTCATTTTGTCCATTATTTAAGCAAGGCATAGAATTTGCCTCCCATGCCTTATGGAAGTATCGAGTTGTGATCAAGAAAGCATGCATGGAGGTGTTCTTGGGTTGAAGAATGTTTTTAACGAAAATAAGAGGTTGGCTGTTGAGGGAGCAATATGGAATGTGATTGAAAATAACGCCCATACCCAACCCAACCCAACAAGAGCTCGTCTTTGTTATGTCTTATTAGATTTGAAAAGTGAGGGATAAATGCGTGCTTGAAGGTAAGCCATGGAGTCTCACTCACATGTGCACCAATCACCTCTATTGTTAGAGGAGTTTACCCGAGTAAGCATGAAAGAAACACACAACTGTGGCCAGCCACCAATGTGTTGGTCATGTGTACCTTGCTGTAGCGATGTGCAGCCTGACAACAAGAGCTCGATAATTTTCATGTGAACTATTCTTGGAGAGCAAATGGGGTAGCTCATATGTTAACTAAGCATGCTTTATCATGTATTGAATTTGAAACCTATTAGAGGAAGCCTTCATTGGCTTCATTTTATGATATCAACTTATCTATGGCTTGATAATATTTCTCATTTGGTTTTTTTTTTTAAAAAAGATAATGATGGAAAAATAAATATTTCTAAATTATGAATTTTAGATAATATAATGAGAAAACAACGTTGAAATGTTAAAATAGAATTATTGAAATTAAAAAATGTATTGAAAAGAATATAAAATAAAATAAACAAAAATTATTCAAATTTTAATGAGGTCATATTTGTTTGTTGTAACTACTACATGCATGGACTGAGGGGGACAAGATCAGAAAAACTATATTGTTCATTTTTTTTTTCTTTCAAAAAAATGGTTACAAGATATTAGAGGGATACTCAGCATAACCCTATTTTCTTTTTAAGAGATACCAACCAAGGTACATTGTTGCCTTGTACCCTGGTCCAAATAAGAGAAGGGGTTTTCAAAGCTCGAACTACCAACCTCCAGTCGAAAAAGTCATCAGTAATTAACAGTAAATTCAATTAGTTTTGCAACCTGAACTGCCTCGAAGTATATATATATTGTCCATTACATGAAGTAAACTAAAATAAAAGATATGGGTAAAGGCAATCAAGTTTTGTATCCTCCACTCAATGAGCACATAAATTTATTGTTTTGAAGTGAAGGACAAAAGTCGAATTACTTAAAAAAAAAAAAACAATAACACAAAGGTTTTATATTGACTTAAATGGTAGAGCATTTATGAGTTTTTAATAAGATTACCCCCGAATAGTAAAAAGAGAGAAAAAAATAGAACCCGTCAACACAAAACGTCCCAACTCACATCGCCACCACCATCAAATAACAATCCATCTTCTTCCTAGGGACATTATACAAAACACTATTATACCACCTTATAAGCAGTATCCCAGGAGACACTAAAAAGAGGCAAAGTTGGCCTATTTCAATAAACATGTGTTTCTCAACGAGAACAGAATTACAAGCTAGACGTGCACAATAGTTAAGATGGTAACTTTGACTCAACAATTTCATGCCTTAAAAGCAAGACATGAAGTAAAAGGTGGGCATTTTCTGATATGAATATACAGATGGTACTACGAACGCCAATTACAATAAAATCAAATATAATCTGAAATACTAACCAGAAGCTACCATTTACAAAAGTGACAATGTACGGAGGATGGACCACTATTACATTGTTATGAACATAGTTCCCGAACCCCTTGCCAAGCAAGGAACCATCTCTTCCTCTGCCAGTTGATTTCTTCGTAGCATTTGAATTTCCTGAACCAATTGTGCTCGGGCCACATTGAGAAACCGTCAACCCAACCCACATCACCACCACCTTCAAATAATCTTCTGTTATTGGCCTATCCATTTTAACTACTTAGATGGTTTCAAGAAGAAAAGAAAAACAATATTGTTAATGAATTCTGATGCTTTCCATAACAATGAAAATCTGTAATACCTTACAAAATAGAAAAATCCGTATAATACCTTACAAAAACAATAAAAATTTGTAATAGTTTACAAACAAGATAAAAATATATACTCCTTAAAAATGTCAGAAATAATAGAAAATAAAGAAATAATAAAAGTAGAAACACAAGACATTTTCGGATATTTTTCACAAGAAATGATATTTAGTAAAAATAAATTTGAAAAAATACAAAAATTAAAACTAAATCTTAAAGAAGGAGATAGATTTAAAGAAGAATCATTCTCTAAAATAAGAAAATTATTTCTAAGAAAAAATATAATATATTATGGCATAAGTAATAAAGAAATGAGTATTACTATAGCAGATGCAAGAGGTATGTTTAATATGCCATTAATTGATAAAGAAACTCTTATGAAAAAATTATCAAAAATTATCTAAAAAGATAGAGAAAAAATTAGATACATTCATTCAGGAGAAATATAAATTTTAATAAAAGCACACTTTAGAGAAAGAATAGATATACCAATTAAATTAGCATTATTAGATAACAGAATAACAAACAGAAAATATGTTTTGATAAGAATGATTAATGGAAACTTAGGATACCAGAAACTAAAATTCACAGCATATTCTAAATTTGCTGTTAATATCCATGATAAAAATTTAAACCAAGTACTAAGCCCAACTTATGACTTTGAACGAGAAAACCTAATGAAAGATAGAAATCACTCATTTTTAATACATTATTTAGTAGGATATTGATTAACAAACAGTCATAATAGTTCAATAAATAGACAAAATGAATTTGTAGAAATAGATAAAACTTTCAAAGAAATAGGACAAGTAATAAAAAAATTAGAAATATTAACAGAATATAAAGTACCTGATAAATGAAATTTAGTTATTAAAGAAAAACTTTTCATACCAGTAAAAAGAGATAACATACAAAGCATTAGATTTATAGATACTTAGGCAGAAGTCAATAAAAAAATAGAGAAATAGAAGGACTAAAAGAGAAAATTGAAGAACTAAAAGAACTGGTCTACACAATGAAATAATTATGGTAAAAGACGAACTATTAGAAATATAATTAGAAGAAAATAGTAGCTTAACAAACGTATGTAAAAATCAAATATCTATAATGAAAGTTTTAATTCTTATTGCAGAAAAAATAGATACCACAAATGAAATAAATATTAAAAATAAACAAGAATTGAAAGGAATACAGTTAGAATGTATAAAAAAATTATAGAATTAAAAAGAGATATTAATAACATACCAAGATAAAATGGATTAAAATTTGATATATAAAAGGATTAAAAGAGGAACCTCCTAGGAAATCTAATGTTTTAATACCCAAGAATGATAAAAAAAAAGATGAAAAATCTAAAAAAATAATAACAATTTAATGGAATATAGAAAAAATTTAGAAGAACAATTCATGAATCTTGAAAATAAAGATGTAGGAAAATTAATTAGTTTGTTAACTTTTAACAAATGAAGAATTAGAAAAATACTATGAAGAAAAACTTTGCACAAATAAAGAAGAAGATAATATGACAGTAATTAGTGAAAGTGAATTTGAACAAGAAAATATAACAGAATTCATATGGAATACATACTAATACTAAGAACAAACCTAGAAAGATTAATCCCAAAAAGAGGTGAAATATTTGACCCACATAGAGAAGATAAAAATAGACAAAGATCAGGAGAACCTGAACTAATAAGTAGAAGAAGACAACAAGCTAAAATGGAAGAAGTATTATATTGGGGTACTAGAAGTAATATTTCACCAGAATATAGACCACATGAAAATTACAAATATGATATTCTAGATTTAAATTGCATAAGAGATAGAAAAAAAGCCTTAGATAAATGGGCTAGTAAAATGAGTGTAATCATACAAACTTCTATGACCACACAAACAAACCCTTCAACTTGTAAGTCTTAGTAGCTCATAAAATGGCAAAAAATGTAAAAGTTTGGTTTTCAAATATAACTGAACAACAACATTTAAGAATGCAAGGAAATTCAATAACAGGAAGAGATTACTTAAATACTGTAATAAATAAAATGTATAAAGAATTTATTGGAGAAAATAAAGGAAAAAATATTACAGAATCTAGAGAAAATGAAATAAATGAAGTTAAATGACATTTAACTAATATGAAAATATGTGACATGTGTTACATAGATTTTTTTATATGTAAATATGAAATGTATTATAATAAACTACCACCTTCTATGCAAGAAACTTATAAGGAAATATTTTTTCAAAAACTACCTGAAATATTACATAAAACTATGCTAGAAGGATGGAATGGAAGAGATAGAGAAACAATACTTGATACCTTAGGAGGAAAAATAAAAAGTCTTAAGGCTTGGATAATAGTAAAATGTTAAGACAGAAAAGAATTCAAACAAATAAAAGGAAATGATAGAATTTGTTGTGATTCAAGAGATTTTAGAATGCCAAAAAAATATGGTTGTAATTTAAGACTTTATAATAAATATAAAAAGCATAAAAAATTTAGAAAGTTTAAAAGATATAAATTTGGAAAACAAAATTTTTAGAAATATAGAAGAAGGTATAATAGAGAATCTTATAAGCAAAGATATTTTAAAAGAATAAAATATAATACACCTGAAAAGAAAAAATATTGTCCATCAGGAAAAAAAAAATGCAGATGTTGGATATGTAACGAGGAAGGGCATGATGCGAATGAATGTCTTAATAGACTTCAACATAAGAAAGAATTTAAAAAAAAAAATTCCCATAAAGCAAAAATTTTAGAAGAAGCTTTTAAAATAGAACTAGAACCAATAGAGGAATCTGATATAGATGATACGTGTAGTATTTATCTATTAGAACAAACTAAAGAGGAAATAACAGACTCAAAAACATCTAATTCTGATTTTGATTATAATTTTGAATAATTGATGAAATATTAAGCGTAACAAATCTAAATAGTACATATATAAAGATACGATTAAAATTTAAAGGATATAAAATTATCATTTACATGCATATATTGACACAGGTGTAAGTATGTGTGTAGCTAGTAAGTATGTATTTTTAGAAAAATTTTAGAAACAATCACTAAAAGAATTAGTAGTAAGAATTGCAAATAATACTACAATAAATCTAAATAAAGTGTTAAAAGATATAGATGTATCAATAGAAGGAGAAATCTTTCATATACCTACAATTTATCAATAAGAAATTAGAGTTGATATTTTATTAGAAAACAACTTTTTAAACTTATATAAACCATTCATCTAGTATTTAGACAAAATAAGCTTGACAACCTTATATGGAGAAACAATTTATATATCAAAAATCAGGAAAGCATTAACTGTTTCATCACAAACTTTTATGTCACAACATAAAAAGCAAAAATGTGGTGAGGATATAGAAAACAAAAATTATATTTAGAAAATATTTCTTTAGAGGTTGACCAAAATCCCTTTCTAAACGAAATACAAAAAGATAAAGCTTTAACAGGAATAAGAAAATTATTAAAAATAGTATGCTCAGAAAATCCATTAGATCTAAATATCAATAGGTCTAATGAAATAGAAAATATAAAATTAAAATACCCTTTAAAGGTCATAAGAGTAAAACCAATGATTTATATTCTAGAAGCCTGAGAAGAATTTAAAAAACAAATCCAAGAACTTTTGAAATTAAAAGTAATTATTCTTAATAATTTACCACATTCCATTCTAGCATTCTTAGTAGAAAAAGAAGTTGAGAAAAGAAGAGAGAAAAAGAGAATGCTAATAAATTTTAAAGCTTTGAATAAAGAAACTATTAATAATGGTTACTTTATTCCAAAGAAGGAAGAATTATTTTCACTTATTAAAGAAAAGAAATATTTTTTAAGTTTTGATTGCAAAAGTGAATTTTGGCAAATAAGACTTGATGATAAATCACAAAAATTAACAACATTTAGCCGCCATCAAGGACAATTCCAATGGACAATTGTTCCATTTGGACTATTGTCCCATTTGGACTTAAGTAAGCACCAGGTATTTTTCAAAGATACATAGATAATATAGATGATATTTTAATAATCAATAATGAATTCTCAAAATACTATTTAGACATAATTAATATTTTACAAAAATGCAGAAAATTAGGAATAATATTATCAGAAAAGAAAGCAGTCATTGCTCAACAAAAAATATAAAATAGAAGATGAAAACATCACCTACAATCCCATATTTTCAATAATATACAAAATTTTTCTAGCATAATCAAATATAAAAATCAATTACAAAGATTTTTAGAATGTTTGACATATGTTGAAGCATATATAAAGAAATTAGCAAAAATGAGAAAGCCATTACAAACAAAGCTTAAAAAAGACTATGTTTGGTAATGGACTAATCCAGACACTAAATATATGGATAAAATAAAAGCACAAGTAAAAGACTTACCAACTTTATACCATCCAAGACCAGATGATAAAATGATAGAAACAGATGCTTCGCATGAATATTGGGAAGCAATATTAAAAGCAAAAGTTGATGACAAAGATGAATATTTTTGTAGATTTACTTCAAGATCTTTTCAAGGCCTTGAACTAAATTATTATAGTAATGAAAAAGAATATTTAGCTGTTAAGAAAGTTATTAAGAAATTTGCAATATATATTATAAGTTCAAAAATTTATTGTTAGGATAGATAATAAAAATTTTAGACATTTTTTAAGAACTAACATTGTAGGTGATTATAAACAATAAAGACTTATTAGATGACAGCAATAGTTTAACTATTATAAATTTGATATAGAACATTTACCAGGAAAGAAAAATAGTTTAGCAGATGCTTTGACTAGAGAATTAACACTACTAACTATGTTTTTGATGGCAGGATTGGATCCCCTTGAAATAGAAATAAAGATTAAAGAAAAGGAAATTTTGATTTGTGAAACAGAAATCAAGTGCCTCAAAGATCAATTAGAGATATTACAACTCAAAAAATATTTAAAAAATAAACGTACTATGGTTAACCTAGAAGGGCTTAAGAAAAACTCAAAAGAAAAAGAAGTTGAAATTCAACATAAATTGAAAAGGAAGGAATAAAAATCCCAAAAACAGAAATTGAAAAAACTAGCAGTAATAAACAAAAACTTAGTGAAAACTTAGAAAAGAAAAAAGAAAAAAGAAAAAATCAACTAGGTAGATGAAGCTGAAAAGGAAAATTTTAAAAAGATTTATGTAGTATATAATGAACCAAAACCAGGACTATACACTAATTGGCCAAAGGCAAGCAGAGTAATAATAGGATTTAGTAGAATCATCCATAGATCCTTCACAATAGAATAGAAACAAAAGGAAGTTATACTAATTATAAAGTTCCAAAACTACTATCACCTACAAAAATAGCAAAAAATTATTCCCAAATAGTAAAACAACCAACAGTAGGAACTAGTAGGTTAAGAAATCTCGAAAAAATCCAAAAATCAGTAATTTTTAGAGAAGCAAACAAATAATTCTTCTAAAGAAGAAAAGAAAAAATATAGGAATTTAATAAAACAGCAATGGCTAAACCTACATAAACTAGCTAGAAAAACTACTAAGGAACATTTAGATGATATGAAATTTTATACTACAGAAAATGATTTTTCATTAAGTAGCAAATTCAACATCTTAGAAGGAGCTAATCCAGTATTTGTCTATAAGACATTTCAGGAAATGAATTAAAGGAATCAATATATTTTCCTAAAAATTTCAAAAAATTTATCAGAAATTTTAAAAAGAAAATCAGAGCTACAAAAAGGCCTATTTATTTAAGATGTTTTAGTTCATTAATGGATTGAAACCAAGAAACACTAATAAGTCCTTATCATTTCATTAAACTTGGAATAGCAAATAATAAAAGAGAAGTTACTCGACCAAAATCTTTACCAAAAAAAGAATTTAATCCTGAGGAATTATGTATAGAAAGAGGACATATTCTAAATCAAATTTATCATGAAATAAGAAGAATTAATAACTCTTCAGAAATTAAGATTAATTACAGTACAAGTAAAACTATTATTATTTCTCAAAATAATATAGTTATCATTGAGGAAGACAGTGAAAAAGTAATTTTCTATGAAGCTAACTTCAACTGCAATGAGATTGAAGTAAGTGAGAAAACCAAAAGGTATTTTGCCATTATTCAAAGCAACAATCAGAGGACCACAAATACATCTATTGCATTAGAGATAAGGAAGCTTGCATGGACACAAGCTCATCACATAGTTCTATGTCGGCAAAGAAAACCATGTAGGACCACTCCAACAATTGGCGCCAATAGCGTCAATAATGTAGGCATTAAACGCCAAATAGGAAAGTTAGGAATAGTACAATCTCACCATTATAAGTAGGGAACCCTTATGTTTATAAAAGGGAACTCTTTGCAGCTAAGGGATTCACTACGAAAACCTAACATCTATCCATTTTTTTATTTTAATGTTTTAACTATGTATCTAGCAATAAGTAAGAACTAATAACCCTTTCAAGGTTACTAGTTCTCTAGTTTGTATAAATTTCTGTTTGATGAATAAAAGTCCATTTTAAAAGTTCCAAACTATCAATCTTACCTTAGTAAGTTAAGTACGGATCTCATAAGATTAGTAGGGTCAGAAAGTCTAGAAGCTTGGATCTGAAGTGAGGTTTAGCTCTTTGGAACAAGAAGGAGATAACTAGGAAGTGGAAGAACGTGGTGGACTCATATTCAGAAACAGATTAGTTCACAAATAGAAGCTAGTATACCTTAAAATCTCATTAATATTATTGAAATCCTATTTATATTGCATGAAAGATAAACATATAGCATGAAAAGGAAATCTGAGACAAAACTTTATAGAAGTAAAAGAAAAAAGTATTTTGAAACAATCTCTTATCTATTTTAAAATATCTATAAAAGATAACTTTGAACAAAGTACAAGAAGATCTAAAATAATTAAAAATTTATAAGGATTAATTAACTACTTTTCTAAACACGAAAAAAGAAATGATTTAGTAAAAAAATAAAATAAGGAACATTTAGATCTTGAACTAGTAAAAATGAACATAGAAGAAAATAAGGAAATTCATGAACTGTGTCGTTGGATAGACCAAGAACTTGAAAAATATAAACTTAAAACTCAACAAGAAAAATTATGACTAATATAAAATATTTTGAAGGAAAATATATGGAATTATTAGAAAAATATTTTGATAATGAAGATTATAAAACATACTTAGAAAATTTTAAAAGGTTTGATACCCTTTTAGATTATTATACAAATTATGTTTTTTAGTATATTATACCTAATAAACCATCTCGTAGGAAAAATATTAAGAAATTATTTTACACAGAAATTTGTACAAGTAAATGAAGAAGAATTTGATAACCTAGTTTTTGGGCTTTATTTATTTAAGGAGCAAATTAGAAGATAAGCTAACTGAAACTTAAAATTAAAAATCAGCTGTAAAAATTGGTATCAAAGCCATAAAACACAAAACAAAACTTAATAACAAGGCTGTAAACCTAATGTTTAAAATAAGATATAATCAACCAAATTCAAAAAGGAAAGTAAATTATTTAAAATATTATAAAAAAGAAATAATAGAATTAATATTATTATATTATTAATTAAAAAAATAAGCAAAGGATTACCCAAGAAAATAATACAGTTAATAATTTACAAAGTACTTTATAATTGGAACAAAGAATTAATATGGTTATATCATAAATAGTAAAAATGCTTACACAAGCACAAATTTCAAATTTAAAGGAATTATTTAATTTAGTTCGAAATACTGAAAATAAAAAAGAATTTAAGAAGGATTTTACAAAAATATTTTTAGCATGTATAGAAATAAAAATGAACAACATAATATTATCTCAAGAACAAATAGAAACTTAAAAAAAAAAATTTAACATTTAGAAGATACAAAAACAAAAGAAGATTTCTTGGAAGAATTTAAAATATTTTTAGATATTATCTTAGAAAAATTAAAAGAAATTGTTTAGAAATACCAAAAGAATAAAATATTTCAGGATATGAAAGAAAAAAAAATTTACAAAAATTTCGGGAAAAATTATTTTCAAAACCCATGAATTTTAACTCAAAAATCTTTAAAATTAAATATTTGAATAATAAAATAAACTTTTATATCACAAAGGTCAAAATTAGAAAAGCAAAAAATACCCAAAGGGTATGCATTTAGAATCTCTTGTGAGATGCTAATAGAATTGGCCTTTATGGATAGTTTGACTTCTATGATTGATCATCTATTACACAAACATTTGGGCCCAAAAAAAAAAAGCTATTAAAATTAACATGATTAAACAATATTGTCAAACCCACAAGGATATATATGGAAGCAACTTCTCAAAGATAGCATAGCTACCGAATAATAACATACATAAAATAAAAATGTATATTACCAAAATGAGAATTACTATAGTTTGTGGGGGGGGGGGGGGGGGGGGGGGGGGGGGGATCATAAATATTGGATATAAGTATCAATTTAATAATTAAGTAAAAAATTTAAATGACTATGAAAATATGCAAACATTATGTACTTCTACTAGAACATAATTTATTTATAGTTTAATTGTATGACATAACCTTTTTCATATATAGAGTTTCATTTTTAATCTTTTTAGAAGAAAACATATATTCATTTTTCTTTTAACAAAAATGAATATATGTTTTTTCACTGAGGGAGGTTAAAAATGAAAGCAGTTGAATAATTGGGTCATCTATGCTTTGAAGGATTTATTTATTTTGATAAGAAAATTCAATAGAATGGATTACACAAAAATGTCAAATGTGACTAAGCATCTAAAATCAATATCTACCTCAAAATATGATCTAAAATTACTTAATCATGCAATTTTCCAAAACCACCTCACCATCACATGGTGGGGTGGTTTTACTTAATTGGAAAATTGCTGCAAAAAATTTCTTTGAATATCTAGACATTCCCAAAGACAAAAAAGTTAAGATGGTAGCTTACAAATTGTGTGTGGGCGCCTCAGCATGGTGGGAACGTATTCATGTGACTTGGAAGAAAATGGACCAACCACCAATCAACTCATGGGAAAGGTTGAAAGTGTTGATGAGACAACGTTTTTTGCCTGAAGATTACAAGCAAACATTGTACAAACAATTCCTCTATGTCAGCAAGCTAGCAGATCTGTGACTGATTATGCTAATGACTTCCAAAAAATCATTGTAAAAACTAATTTAAACGAGGAAGGGGCTTGTGAAGTATTGAAGTTCATTGCTAGATTAAAGGAATCAATTAGAACAAACTTGATACCTGATCACAATTATCCCTACCCGATTGAAGCCATTTCCTTAGCCACTAAATTTGAAAATCAACTTTTCCGTGCACCCAAAGCCTCATTTTATGGAAAATTATACCCTGAATCCTACCCAGAAAGAATTGAACCTAGCTCTCTTCATTCTCTACCTAATACATACATCTCATCTACCAAAACTATACAAGAACCAACCCAAATGCAAAAAAAAAAAAAATGGCAAATAACCTATGACCATTTCAACAACCGAATCTAATCATTATGCCAAACCCCCACCCCACAAATGTTTTAGGTGCATTCAACCTGATCAAAAATCTAATGAATGCCCTCAATGATGCCTAGTTCATTTTATTGAAGACGTTGAAGAGTTGGAGGAAAGATATAAAGATGTTTATGCTTAAGATTTAGAACCAGTGGAATTGGACAATAAAAATGGTGATTTAGGGGAGCATGTAGTGTGTATATTGTAAAAACTATTACTCACTCCCAAATAACAAATACCAACTCAAAGGAATTATGTTTTTAGAACTTGGTGCATAATTAACAAAAAGATTTGTGATGTGATCATCGATATAGGAGTAGTGAAAACGTCTTTTAAAAGGCTTAGTTAAGGCTTTGGGTTTGTTGATACAACCACACCCTCACCCATACCAGATTGGCTAAATTAAAAAGGGTACTGAAACTCAAGTGACTAAGGTGTGCAGGGTTCCATTTTCCATTGGGAGTCATTATCAAGACATTGCCATTTGTGATGTCTTGGACATGGATGCATGTCACATTCTACTAGGAAGACCTTGGCAATATGATGTGGGTGCAATTCATAAAGGAAGAACAACTATATCTTTCCTTGGAAGGGAAAGAATGTGTTACTCAACCCCTTCATCCCTGCCAACTTCAACCAACAAAAAGTTATTAGGTAAGTCTTTGTGTAGTTCCCACGCTCTTACTTCCAAAGAAGGATAGTACCAATAGGATGTGCATGGATAGTAGAGTCATTAATAAGATTACAATCAAGTATCACTTTCCTATACTGAGATTAGAAGATATGATAGATAATCTCAGTGGTTCCTCAGTGTATTCAAAGATGGATTTGAAGAGCAGATACCACCAAATTTGAATTCGTCCCGGTGATGAATGGAAAATAGCCTTTAAAACAAGGGAGGGTCTCTATGAATGGCTGGTGATGCCTTTTGGACTTTGTAATGCTCCATATGAATCAGATACTTAAACCTTATAATAGTAAATTTGTTTTCGTTTATTTTGATGACATACTCATACTCAATTGGACTCATAAAGATCATTGTACCCACCTACAAATTGTTTTTCAAACTCTTGGTGACAACAAGTTGTTCATCAATATCAAAAAGTGTGAGTTCTTGTCTTCCAAACTATTATTTCTTGGGTTTGTTATAAGAAGCCAGGGAGTAGCTATTGGTCCTCTGAAAGTTGAACCAATCGATGATTGGCCTACTCTAGTTTCTATGGTCTAGCAACCTTTTACAGGAGATTCATTCGAGGTTTCAACTCCATAGTATCATGATTCCTGAAGTAAGGCAACTTCAAGTGGGAACAAGCATAATAGGAAATTTTTTACCTAATTAAAAGTAAACTCAGCAAGCTCCTGTCCTCGCTTTACTGAATTTTGATAAAATTTTTGAAGTTGAGACTGATGCCTCGGCCTTTGGAATTGGAGCAGTATAGTCACAAGGAGGTAAACCCATAGAGTTTTTTTAGTGAAAAACAGACAACATTGAGTGCATATGAGTAGCAATTTTATGCACTTATTCGTACATTAAAGCATTGGGAGCATTATTTGATTTCTAAATAATTTATCCTACATTTAGACCATCAAGTGCTACAGTTTGCCAATTTTCAAAAACAACTTAATAACATGCATATTCGTTATTGCTTATTTTTACAAAGGTCTAATTATGTGTTTAAACAGCAAAAATGATGCACTAAGTAGGAGAACACATTTACTTACCATCCTCAAAACGACTATTACTAGCTTTGATTCTCTTCATGCAATGTATATGGATGATGCTGTTTCAAATAATTGTGGGAGAAATGAACAGTTGGAGATTTTTTGTTGTTCAATGGATTTTTGTTTAAAGGTAATAGATTGTATTTCCTAATACTTTTTTATGTTATCAATTAATTTTGGAATTACATGTTAGCTGCTCATATGGGTAGGGACAAAACTTTGTCACTCTTAGAGGAAAGATTCTATTGGCCTCACATAAGGAAGGATGTGACCAAATTTGTTCAAAGGTGTGCCATTTGGATTTTATAATCCTCTTCCTATGCCTTGCTAGATTCTATTTAGGAAGATGTTAGCGTGGATTTTGTATTGGGCCTTCCCAAGATTCAAAGACATGTAGATTCAGTAATGGTGGTGGTTGTGCTCACTTATTTTTTAAGGAGATAATCAAGTCGTTTCATATAGGGACGTGAAGTTCACTAGCCACTTTTAGAGGGAGCTAAGGAAATAGCTTAACACCTCCTTGAAATTTAGTACTTTTCACCACCCTCAAATCGATGGCCAGTTAATTGTACCTTGGGTAATATACTTAGATGTGTCGTAGGAGATACACCCAAGCAATGGAATCTTGCTCTTAGCCAAGTGCAATTTTCTTACAACAGTATGACTAACAAGAGCACTGGGCAATCACCCTTCTCCATTGTCTATACTAAGGTTCTTAATTAACTTACTGATATGATTGATTTGCCCCATTATAGAAGTAAAGCTGCTAAAAGTTTTAATTTTTGGTGCTATTGAAATGCTGGAAGGGATTAAGTTGAGTGCAGATAAGCATAGACGCCACAAAGAATTCCAAGTTGGAGATCTCATGATGGTGCATTTGAACAAAGCTATATAAATTGGTCATAAGCTTCATGATAAGAAAATTGGTCTGTTCGAGTATTACAAAAGTTGGTGTTAGATTCTTTGATCTCCAAGTTAGGAAGTTATACGTTTCACTTTTTCTGGTAAGCACCTTTTGACAGTTGAAGTTGTTAGCATTTGATTCACACACATCCACAAATAATAAAACAATGCACACAGTATTTAACATGGTTCAATCCACAAGAATGTGAATCTACTCCACTGGAAGGACCTCCCTCCAACAATCCACTAAGTTCTTGAATCAAAGTTACAAATCAAAGCCACCACTAGCAATGAACACAACTTTCTCTCATCTAGCCAAGTTCTCTCTCTTTTCTGTTTTTGTTCCCCTTTACATTGATCGAGTGCACATATATATAGTATCTAATCTACTAAGTGTTAATCTTGATTGTGTTTGCACACCTCCACTATAAATCCTGGACAAGTAGACTAATTTAAAAAAGTTCTGCAAGTTTTCTGTAAGGCTTACAAACGAAATGTCATTGCTAGTAAGGCTTACAAGTATTATTACAGTTTGAGTCTCTAACTGTTACAAATCTCCACCTTGACTCAAACTCAATATCTTAGTTGGATTGCTGCAAAGTAGGTCCTTGCCTTAAGGGATCTCTTTCATCAACTTTCACCAACCCTGAGCAGTTGTAGGCATAGATCAAACTTGCTCAAGGGAACTGATTTTGTTAACATATTTGCTGGGTTTTCTACAATGGAAACTTTCATGACCTTCACTTTCCCTTCATTTACAATATCTTTGATGAAGTAAAGTTTAACATCAATGGGCTTTGTCCTCTCACGGAACATATGGTTCTTGGCTAAATAAATTGCACTTTGGCTATCACAGTTTATTTCTACTGTGCTAGTGTTGATGCCAAAGCTGCTAGTGATGCCTCTAAGCCATAATGACTCTTTAATAGCTTCTGTGAGGGCTATATATTCTGACTCTATGGTTGAGAGTGCCACTATGTGTTGTAGTGTAGCTTTTCAACTGACCACGTTTCCAAACACTGAGAACACATACCCAGTTTGTGATCTTCTTCTGTCAAGATCACCTGCATAATCTGCATCCACATATCCCTTCACAACTGCATCAACTTTAGATGACCTTCTGTATATCAACCCTTTTGATTGTGTACCCTTAACATACCTTAGTATCAACCTCACTACTAGCCAATGTCCCTTTCTTGGATTTGACATATATTTGCTTACAAGACTTACAACATGAGCTAAGTCTGGGCATGTACATATCATGGAAAACATGAGACTTCCTACCTCGCTGGCATAAGGAACTTTGTTCATAGTGACTTCCTCTTCCTTACTCTTAGGTGACAATAAATTAGAGAGTTTAAACTGTGTACCAAGGGGAACAAAAACAGGCTTTCAATCTTGCATTTCAAACCTGTGTAAAACCTTTTCTAGATAGTCTTTCTGAAATAAAGTAAGTGTGCCATCCCTTTCGTTCCTATTGATCTCCATGCCCAATATCTTCTTGGCTCCACCCAAGTCTTTCATTTCAAACTCAGTTGACAATAGTCTCTTCAGGTCACATCTCTCTTTGTAATCTTTGCTAGCCAATAGCATATCATCCACATACAGAAGGAGAAATGTGACTGCCATATTATTCTTTGATTTTGTATAGACACACGAGTCATAGGCGGATCTAGAGAAGCCTGATTTCACTATAAAAGTATCAAACCTTTTGTACCATTGTCATGGGGACTGTTTAAGGCCATATAGTGATTTTTTAATAAGACACATCAGTTGCTCTTCACCCTTCTTAACATATCCTTCAGGCTGTCTCATATGGATTTTTTCTTCCAAGTCTCCATGTAAGAAGGCTATCTTGACATCCATATGCTCTAAGTGCATGTCAAACTGTACTACAAAGGAGAGCAGTATTCTTATTGAACTGTATTTGACCACTGGTGAAAAAATTTCAGTGTAGTCAACACCCTCAACCTGAGTGAACCCCTGTGCAACTAATCTTGCTTTGTACTTGGTGGAATGAGCTCCTACATTGCCTTCTTTTATCTTGTAGAGCCATTTACATCCAACCAACTTAGTTCCCTCAAGTTTTTCAACTAATGTCCAAGTTCTATTCTTCATCAGGGAATGGAATTCATCATCCATTGCTAGCTTCCACTTATTAGCTTCTGAGGAGTTCAGTGCTTCTTTGTAGGAGGCAAGCTCGATAGAGCAAGATTCTAGTCCTACAGCAAGAGCATATTGAACAATGTCAGCCTCTGCATAACTTGTGGGTCTCCTGGTGTCTCTTCTTTGTTTGTCTCTATTTAGTTGATAATTTCTTTATGGATCAAAATCAATTTCATTTTCCAATGTTTCCTCATTTCCATTTGCATCTTCTTCTTCACTGTGTGTGTCCTCCACCATAATATGAGTATCTGTGACTTGGTTGTTCTCAAAAGTGCTTAAGTGTAGGTTTTCATATTCAAACTCAACTTGGTGCTGATCAAGTTTACTAGTGTCATTAGGAACCACTTCAGTTTCTTCAGTATTGGTGGGCATTTCATTAAATATGACAGCTCTACTTATGAGAGGCTTTCTAGTGGTAGGACACCAAAGCTTGTAGCCTTTAGTTCCTTCAGGGTAACCCACAAAAATACATCTTTTACTCCTTGACTACAACTTGCCTTCATTTACATGAGCATATGCTGTACACCCAAACACCCTTAGATGATCATACTTAGGTGTTCTACCAAACCACATTTCATCTGGAGTTTTGAAGCTTATAGAGCTGCTTGGGCTTCTATTGATGAGATAGCATGCAGTTTGTGTAGCTTCAGCTCAGAAATGCTTGGATAGATGTGCATATGATAGTATGCATTTAACTTTCTCAAAGATAGTCCTATTCATGCGTTCAACCACCCCATTCTGTTGGGGTGTGTGTCTAACGGTCTTGTGCCTTTCAATCCCATGTTCCTTATAGTAATCATCAAATTCTTGGTTACAGAATTCCATACCATTGTCTATCCTCAATCTCTTAACTCTTTTATTAGTCAGATTTTCAACAAGTTTCTTCCATTGCATAAAGTTTTTAAAAACTGCATCCTTTCCCTTTAGGAAATATACCCATAAATTTCTTGAGTAATCATCAATGAATGTGAGTACATATTTGTTTCCACCAAGAGAGGGAATGGGGGCAGGACCCCATAGATCAGAGTGTACATACTCAAGAGTGCCTTTAAATGTGTGCTGACCGGTTGGGAACTTCACTCCTTTCTGTTTCCCTGAGATACAGTGTTGACACAAGTTGATGTGAGTAACCTTGTCACCATTCAACAGCCCACAATTAGCAAGCATTGTGAGTCTCTTTTCACTTAGGTGGCCTAGTCTTTTGTGCCATAGAGTTGACCTATCATCTGCTGCAATAGCAATGGTAGGTTCACCAACTGCAGTATGGCCTTGCAGTACATACAAGCCATTTTGCTTTACTGCCTTCAAAAGTACCAGTGAACCTTTTGAAACTCTCATCTTACTTTGCTCCACCTTGATTGTGTAACCTGTAGTATCAAGCATACTGACAGAAATTAAATTTTTCTTTATATCAGGTACATACCTTACCTCAGAGAGTAGCTTGTCTGATCCATCAATTAGAGTTAGTCTAACAGTACCAATTCCTCTAATCTTGCATTCAAAGTTGTCTCCCAACAGCACCTTTCCACCATCAAACTCCCTTAGGCTCTCAAACCATTCCCTCTTAGGACATATGTGGAAACTACAGCCAGAGTCAAGGATCCATTCTTGATCTCACTTGGTGGTAGTGATAGCAAGAATTTCAGGACTAGAGGATCTTTCTAGCACAACATCTACATCACCATTACTTGCATTTTCAAAGCCTTTCTTTAGAATGGGACAATCACGTCTGAAATGTCCCTCCCTCTGACAAGCCCAACATTTGTTTGAATTTATCTTTGACCTTGATCTGGATCTTGATGAACCCTTATACTTTTTCTTGAAGGTATTTACTTTCTTACTGGTTCTTCCTTTAGGTCCAAGTGATTCACCATTTCTTGAATCTTTGTTATCAATTCTTCGCAAGGCTTTATGTTCCAACCTCATCTCAGCATCCTTGGATCTAAGGGGCAGTGATCACAGTATCAACTGTGAGTACTTCTCTACCATACTGCAGAGCCGTCTTGACATCTTTAAATGTATCAGGGACTAAATTTAACAAGATAACAACTTGGTTCTCATATGATAATTCTTCACCTGAGTCTGCCAGTTCAATGGTCATTTTCTTCAGGTCATCCAAATTTGACTCTAGATTCTTTGAGGAGTCCATCTTGAATCCAAACAGTTGGACTTTCAGATTAATTATACTTGATAGAGACTTCACGAGGTAGAGTTGGTCTAACCTTTTCCAAACTTCTAGTGCAGTTGTTTGTTTATTCACTTCCCTTAAAACATTATCAAAAGGTTGAGGATCAAATTGGTGTAAGCCTTTTCAAGAACCTTCTTCTTGTTGAGAGTTGATAGTTGCAAGAAACTCTAGATCCTCAGCGATCCCCTTTGCAACATCTTGCTGCACCAACAGTGAATACATCTTCTTCTTCCACAGGCCAAAATCCTCAGAACTATCAAACTTATCAACTTCATATTTGGTGTTACCCATTCTTCTTCAATTCATTACAGAGACAACTTCAGTCTTCTTGGAGAGTGTTGAACTGATTCAACAGCTTGGGTTGATCAGGCCTACGCTGTCAAGAATCAGGGTTCACAGGATCGTATAAGTATTCCAACATAGCTCTGAAACCAAAATTGTTAGATTCTTTGATCTCCAAGTCAGGAAGTTATATGTTTTACTTTTTCTTGTAAGCACCTTTTGACAGTTGAAGTTGTTAGCATCTGATTCACACACATCCACAAACAATAAAACAATGCACACAGTATTTAACGTGGTTCAATCCACAAGAATGTGAATATACTCCACTGGAAGGACCTCCCTCCAACAATCCACTAAGTTCTTGAATTAAAGTTACAAATCAAGGCCACCATTAGCAATGAACACAACTTTCTCTCATCTAGCCAAGTTCTCTCTCTTTTCTGTTTTTGTTCCCCTTTACATTGACCGAGTGCACATATATATAGTATCTAATCTACTAAGTGTTAATCTTGATTGTGTTTGCACACCTCCACTATAAATCCTGGACAAGTAGACTAATTTACAAAAATTCTACAAGTTTTCTGTAAGGGTTGCAAACGAAATGTCATTGCTAGTAATGCTTACAAGTATTATTACAGTTTGAGTCACTAACTGTTACAGTTGGGCACCAATGCTTATATCCTAGACATCATCAAATCAACCTCACATTCAATCTTTGATTATTATCCTTCAGATGCTGCTGATGTTATCCATGCTCAATTTTCAAGAGGGGATCAATTGATGTACTAGTATTATTTGTCGTTTGCATTTGCTTATTGTCGTTTGTTTTATTTCCTTTATTTAGTTTCCCTAAGGCATATGATGGACACGTGTGCCGATACTACTTTTGGGATGGAATGTGCTAGCTGTTGTAGTGCATAGCTAGCATATAGGTAAAAGAAAGGAACGCATGAAGACAGATGAGGGATTTGATAATTTTGTAACTTTGTTCTCTATGAAAGAGAGTTTTGAGGAATTAATCCTTCCACCCAGACTTCTTTTTCCTCTGTTTTAAACGCCAAAAATTATTTTCATAAAACAAATTACATATTATTTTAATATAAATTATTTTATTAAAATATTTATTAATTTATTTCATCGTTTTAATTTTATATAAATTAATTATAATATAGTTAAATCAAATTAATTATACTATAATTTAACATACCAAATATACTGTTAAAAGACATAACCTTATGCCCCCTTCTCTATATTTTCTGGTTGCCGTAAATTCGCTTGTAAATGAGTCCGGCTAGTTCAAAGTTGTAAAAAGTAAACTTAGGATTTGAACGAAACAAAATAATATTTGGTTCATTACAAATAATATTCTTAAAACACATACATAAATTTAATATATTATTTACATAAAAATACTTTTTTTTTCCTAATCGATTTAAATAAATAATTATGCTAATTATAAAATAATTTCTTTATAAAACTAATATATATATATATATATATTCCTCAGCTTCAGGAGGATAAACATATCCTTACACCATCCTTGTTCCACGTCATGGTATAGTGATCAATCATGTCACCACAGTGACATTTGCACGATCAAGAAAAACTTTAAAAAATTATATAAAAAAATACTAATTAAAATTTATAGTTATAAAAATAATTTTTTTTAAATTAAAAAAATATCATTAATATTTAATTAATAATAAAAATATTCTTTTTATTGTTATAAATTTTAAGAGAATTATATTTGTTATTTTTTTTAAAAAAAATTGTATCTCAAGTATAAGTATGTAGTATGCCTAGCTAATTTAAAAAATATATCATTAATATCTACTATGTAAGTAAATACATCAATGTTAAGTAATAATTAAAGAAAGTTTTCATGTTATCTATATAAATCTGACTCATATTATAATTGCTGAATTCTTTAACGTGTACTTTGAAGATGAGAAGTTGGGAGCCACAAATTCTTCATTATATTAAGAAAAAAGTGTCACGAAGGTCTTATAAATTAGGTCATTTGTATTATTTAATTCTTTAAATTATAACTAATATTATTTAATCTCTTAATTTTAAAAAAATGAGTCAATCAAGGATAAAAAATATAATTTTAATAAATTTTTAATTAAAATATTATTTTTTAAGAGGCTATTTAATAGTAAAATATATTATTTTAATATTTTTTATATTAAATTATTAATTTAAAAAATAATATTTTAATTAAAAAAATATTAAAATCGTATATTTTATCTTTAATTAATTTATTTTTTTAAATTAAAGGACCAAATAATACCACTTATAATTTTATAATCTAATATATTAAATAATATAAATAATATAATCTAAAAATTTCTCTAGCTATATTTTCTTATAATAATTCTTTTCAATATTACATGTATAGCATCAATAATACTCTTTTAATTAAATGAAGCCGGACATTTGGTCTTATATATTTAATGTAGGTATTAAATATAATTATATTATAATTAATTTTTATAATATTTGATGATAAATTGTATAATTTAATTAAATAAAATTAATTATAAATATTTTTTTAAATAAAATAATTTATTTTTAAAATATTTTTTTATTATAAAATTTATTTAAATTAATATTTAATTTATTTTTATATTTTTATTACATTTAAAAATAAAAAAATTATTACTTTTAATTTGAGATTAAAAAAAGTTAAGACACATGATTTTTTTATTGAAAATTTAGACAGATTAATTTAAGTTTTCAATACGGTTTATACCTACATCTCTTGGTTGTAAAATTTTTCTCTTTGGGAATTTCTTGTGGTTTAAATAATAAGACTCTTAATCCCCCACCAAGAACCCAAGTTCGAATCTAATGTATTTTCTCTTTATTAATATAAAAGAATGGGACTTTAGAGCCCCTTTTTAATATATATATATATATATATATATATAATAATAATACAATTTTTATAAATATAAAATCTAAAAAATATATCAATTTTTGATAGTATAACTTTTCTTGTTTGAATTATATGTTCAAAATGTATGTGCATGTGTGTAATAATATAATTCTATAAGTATTTAGCTATTCAAAAGAAATAAAAATAAAAACAATATAAAAATAATTAAACTATTAATCTATATAAAAAAAAAAAAATCTATTAACCTAAGTAATAATGTTAAAAAATAAAGAAAAATAATTTTATGATAAAACCTATAAGTTGAATGATATTTATGTATAATTTTTTTTTATTTTAAATATTACACTTTAATAACAGAATTTGACATACAAATTAAGATTAAATTATAAATTAAAGTCTTTAAATTTAACAATTTTAAGATACATATTTAAAAGATGCGAGTATTTATTATAAATGTATTATTTACTAATTAGTACTGATGTATTAAGTTTTATATTCAAAAAATTTAAATTTAAATTTAAAATATTATATATGTATATAAAATTGAATTTGACATTTTTAAATTTATTTTTATTTATTTGTAACAATATCATAGATTGTCGTTAGACTTAAAAAATGAATTGTAATACTTTTTGTATTGATTAAAATATACAAAGTAAATGTTGGTTGTCTTGCTACAAGAGATATAAATCTTGATATGAACTATTGTGGGCAAATATTATCATTATTATTGTGCTAGTTGATATATATAATATAAATAAATATTTATTTAAATAGTTAATATTAAAAAAAATATTTACTTATAGTTAAGTTCTTACACAAGTTAATATATTATATTTGTGAATATTATTGTTCCCAATTGTTTTACTTAATTTAGACAATAGAAATAAAACTTATTTATGCAATCAATAAATAAATAAATTATTTAAATGTAATGTAGTTCCTATATGAATCATACAAATGAAATAATTATAATCTCATAATTAAGTAGTGAATGTAGAGTGCCCAATAAAAGAAAACACAAGCTGAAGACATCATATTGTAATAATAGAAATAAAATTTATTCAGATAGTGAATAAATTATTTAAAATAATTTAATTTATTCATGAATTAAACAAATAAAATGATTAAATGTAATTTGATTTTTACATGAATCAGAAAAATAATATAATTATAATTAATTTCATTGTAAAGTGATAACCCTATACAAAACGTAAATTCTTACTCGACATTATAAATACATATATTTTATCAATACACATTATCAATATAGGTAATGTGAGATTATGAAATAAATATAAAATTATTTATTAATAAGGATCAATTAAATTATGTTATCTGAAATAATATATGTATCAAGTTAATAAAAAAAGTATAATACAATATGTATTAAGTATTTTTACATATTAAACGTTGTTTTAGTTATTGATTTGATATAAAATTAATAATATAAAATTATAAATTAATTAAATTATATTATATAAATTAATATATATATTAAATTGTAATATAAAATATCTTTGTTAGTTAAAAGAAAAAATCGTCAAAATTCACGACGACGAAACTTTGTAACAACAAATTGAGAGTTAAAACTCTCACTTTCTATGCAGGGGCAGAGGCAGGATTTTATATTAAGGGGGCCTGACGTTTTTATAGCATATTAATATGAACAAAAAATAAATAAAATGCCTTAATAAAAGAATAAAAATATTATATTAATTAATAGTAAAAATAACATTAGCATAAAAAGAATTTATATTACCTGAAAATGATGTCATATTGTTAAGTGGAAATGATGTCACATTGTCAAATCAATAAGTCGATATTATCTAACTGAACATTCCTGTAAATTACATATTCACATACGAACTTATAATTTGTAAATTGTAATGGCATACACAATTCAAGACAAAGTGCTCAAAGATTAACCAAGTGTTAAAAAAAGAAGTGAACTTCACAATTAGAGATGTAGAGACGAAGAAACAAAAGTAACTATTGGAATTCCTTAATGCAAAAATTGAAACCGAGTAACGAATCTAGCCTAAGTATTTAGTCAACAAATGACTTGATTCAGGCATGATTATAAGGAATTTAAAAGGAAAAACAAAGAAAGGGGATCCCGAAGTTAAATCTAAAAAAAATAAGATATTTAGTTTAAATGAAGTATAAGTCACGAAAACAAGATAATTTCAATTTAACATTTAACAGGATTGATTGATCTAATACATACCATCCCAATACTCAAATATTCTCAATCCAGTAAGTGAAAAATCAAACCAAAATTATAGTCTATTTCAACATTTGAACAATTGGCAAGAGAAAACAATGTCTCGCTCACCCTTAGAAGAACCAAATTAAAGGAATTTATGATTGCAGAGTTATCAACAAAAAGAGAAATTTCAAAAAGTAAAAAAAAATTGTACAAGGAATTAAACACAATTTATTTGAAACTATGATATTTTACAAATCCTTTATGATTCCAAATTCACGATCCAAAACAAAAAAATGCCATCAGGAAATCAATCAAGGTTGGAGATCAATCTCTAAAATAACAATCAAATACTATTTATAAATTCTAACAAATACTACCAAAATAAATTTGGAAAAGTTCCCATAATCACATGTAAATTGCTAACAAGTATTTTCGTGATTAAAAACTTCGTTTCCTCCCTAAAAGATTTATGCAGTTATACAGAGCTTTAATAACAATATATCATTAACGTGTAATTCACTGAGCTCAACTAAACTCAAAGACATTGATTAATCAATAGATTAGTTTAATACAACATCTCCATCTTTAATCATTGTCAGTACACATGTTTCAATTCAATGCTTAAGAGTAACTAACATCATCAATCTGACTTATATCTAGATAAGGATAACCATAACAAGCACATAAACTTCTAATTGATTTGATACAAACAAATAGATCACAAAGATAAGTATAGTGTAAGGTCAGTATTTATTTATCTTCCAGCCACCACAATCATTTATTTATTTGTTTACCTCAGTTTCACTACTCTAACGAGCAAGAGGCTAATGGTGGAGGATGGTGCTCAACGGCAATGGAGTAAGGACTAACTCTGGTGCACTCAAGTTGAAGGAAAAGGAAGTCAGTGATGGTGGAACGACGATCAGATGGCATGCCACGAGCAGCGACTGGGCTGTTTAATGTTGGCTTCTTCTGGTGTTTGGGCATTGAGTTCATTGATGGAAATAAGGTCACGACGAGGAGGACGACGACAATGAAGCATGGCGTCAGTGAGCTCGCGTTGGAGAAAAGGGAGCTGACGGCCGCTAGGGTAACGAACGGAGTTAGCACAGCTTCCAAGCTAGGTTGTTTTTTGAGCGAGGTGCTCCGTTGGGGGGGAAGATCGACCGTTGAGGGCGATTGCATCGATGAGGGCAACGCCTCCCTCTCTCTCACGAGCCGTCAGGAGTCTTAAGAAACTGGTTTCGCATGGAAGAGAAAGGGGAGATATTGGGTATATAGGATTTGGGTGGTAAATGACCGAATTGCCCCTGCCCTTTGGAAAAATTTTAAGGGCATTTCGGTAATTTTACATAAATTTTCTCAAATTTCTAAAAATGTGTAAAAATTAAAGAAATTATTTAAACTATTATATATTATTTACAAATCAAATTTGTAACTTCAAAATATTAATTTTTGTTTGTTAAAGAAAAACACAATTAAATATTTTAACATTTTAAAATATAACTAAATTTAATAAACAAATTTTTTTAATTATTTCCTTAAAATATTAAATTCAAATCAAGGTCTCACAAAACAGGTCTTAAACTATTTCAAAGATAATGCTCCAATGTACTCTATTAACGAGTCATCGTTCTTTTTCACAATCTCTGGTAGAGTTTAATCTAGACATGCTTTAATAAATTTGAGTCACACGAACTACCAAACATGTCAATCTTAACATCTACAAAATTAACACAAATAATATAAATACAAGGTGTATTATAGAAATAATTTATAATAAGGAACAATGCTAGCAGTAAATCAAATCAACTATAATTCCTAGAACAAAAGTTTAAGCTTCAGTAAAATAACTTCTTAAAAACTTAACAATTAAATCAATAAATCATAACTCATAATTCATAGATTTTTAATTGATGCAAGAAGCATGAAAACATTCTAATCAAGAAGAAGCTATATGAACATGAAATAATATGAAATAAACTAGCTTCATGCACGAGAATGTATAGATGCAGCTTTTTGTATGCTTGTAAAAAGTGTGGGTTAAAGCAAAATGAAAGTTATGATCTATTTATAATAAAACTTTTAAAACCTAGTGAAACTTAATTGAAAAAAGTCTCAATATGATGTGATATTAAAAATTTAAAAGAGTGGTTGTTAATAGGTGACTGAGCCTTAAAAAACAAAAAACAAAAATGGAGCTAAAATTGTGAAAATAGATTAGTAAGATCTGTCCCTCTCTCGGGGGGTCAATCCCTAACAGATAAAGGTTACACGTATGAGAATAGAGATTGATCCCTCTATAGTAGGGATTGATCCATCTCTTTATATCCATTTTTCAAAAAGTTTGCAATTTAATAGGATCGAATCTAATCGATCCCTCTTTTAGGAAGATATATTCTTCTTTTTTAACATGATATAAATTTTGAGCTATATATCAAAATTGCTCCGAAGAAAACCTACATAAAGTGCATGTGAATGGGAACAATCTTCACCTTAAAATTGCGATTTTTTTACATTTTAACAATTGTGCAACTTGAAAACACTTGAATTAAATAAAAACGATGTTACGTCATTTCTAAAATATAAATATTAAATAAATTATATTTGTCTACGAAATTACAAACTACTTACATCCCTCTCGATCTCCAATTTCGTATGACGAACTTGATCCACTATGGATTATGCTGTTAACTTCACACGAATTTTATTATGGCTTATCTATTCATTTCGTCTCTAATTTATTTAAGATGTTACAATTTGGTTCATAATCTTTTAATTCACATAATTTAGTCCCTAATGGTTTCTAAATTTAATAAATTTAATCCAAAATTTTAATTTTTGTTGAACTTATTTAACGACTTTATACTAACTTAAATTATTAAGGGAAATTACCGAAAATAGCACCCCTAAAACTTATAGTAACAAAACTAACACCTCATTGTGTTCAATTAGAATTGAACGTTCAATATTCAATTTGAACGTAAAATATTGAACGTTCAATATTAAACGGGTCTAATTGTCGTCATTCCATTTTAATTAAACGGATAATATTGAACGTTCAATATTGAACGGGTCTAAATTATCGTCGTTTAATTTTAATTGAACACAAGGGGTGCTAGTTTTGTTATTACAAATTTAAGGGGTGCTAGTTTTGTTATTTTCCCAATTATTAATTCATTTGGTGCTAACCTATATAAAAATTATAATTTACTACTTAATTTTTTAATTATATGATAATTAAGTATAATACTGTTAAATTAATTTAACGAAAAATTAAAATTTTGATTAAATTTGTCAAAATTAGAAATGTTATTGGCCAAATTGTGTGAAGTAAAATAATAGAGATCAAATTATAAGATCTATTTATTAGATAACAAATAAATTTATAAGCATTTCATTATTTACCTACATTTATTAGTGTGCAATTTTGGAAAAAAAGATACTCTTTTTATAAATCACTTCTACATCATTTTGGAAAAACAAAAACCATGTGCGTAGTGTGGTAAAACAGTGGGCGTGAACGAGTGGTGTTTTGATAAGAAGCTGAGTTTGAGAAACAATAAGGAAAAGTGCTTTAAGCCAACTGGTGGGAAATAGAAAGCATATTATTAAGAGGAATTATCTCTCAATGTCACATCATAAGGGGGTGATTGAAACAATAATTTGGTTTAAATAGTAACCACCACCAATTAGTGGAATTGTTTTTAATAATACTATAGTATTAATAGTAAGTATATCTTAAGACATAAATTTATACTCTATTACTTATTTATATTATTATGTAATTTTTACTTTCTCACTCCTTAAATTTAATTTGTGTCTCACTAAAATAGTACATACTAGAACATTACTAAAATTATTTTCCAATTAGTAGCCATCTATAAACAACACTTTCTATTTTATTATACTTTTTTAATAACGATGCTACTTATACACTCGTAACTGAGACTCAAATTTCAAATCTTTTACATGACCATATAAACTTTATTTTAATGAGTGACAACTTGTTGAAAACATTTTCTACTTTTTAATATCAAGTTTTTTACCAATTGTCCTGGATAGAGATTAAATTAGAAATTATTTAAATGCATAACACAACCTCTTTTATGTTGAATTTTGAAAAGCCCATAATTTAAATTAAACATAACATTAACCATTGATTTTTTTTTTGCTAAGAACATTAATCATTGATAAAACAATTATAATTCACACTTATGAAAAAGGCTACAAGAACACGCTCACAAATATTTCATGTGGCTTTGTAATACTTCACCACTAGAGTGGCCTCACTTACCACACAATATAACAACTAATAATATCATATTTATAGAAATCTATAGTAACTCTAGAATTTTTAATAGTGGATGCCAAGTAATTTATTGTGATGCACATTGATTTATTTTAAAATATTAGAAAGTGAGAAAAAGATTGAGAAATCTATATAGAGAACATTCTAGAAAAGCTAGATATTTGTAGAGTGTTAGTGATGTTCATTCTCCACACTCTCCCTCAACACCAACTCTCTTCAAATGCTCTCTTCTAATAACCTCCAATGGGTCTCTCCTAGTTTTCACTCTAATAAGTTTTGATATGGTCCTATCTACTATCGAGATAACTTGAACACAACCAAGCCTCTACCCTCATCGTCTATTATATAAGCAAACTTGTCTCCAAGTTAACATCCTTTAACAGGCATATATTTATTGTAGTCACTTATTGCCTTTGCAAATGCAACCTCTCCACTTAGGTGGCCTCACTTGCCACATAATATAGCAACTAATGATCTTATATTTATAGGAACCTTAAGTGACTCTAGAAATTTTTGTAATGGATGTCAACTAATTTATACATTGGTTTATTCTATAATAGTAGAGACTGAGAAAGAGAGAGATAAATTTAGATAGAGAAGATTCTAGAGAGCCTAAATATTTCTAGAGAGTTGATCCCTTCCATGTATTACAAAAATGCATTTCTTATAAATGTAAAATATGTATATTTAACGGGTATTAAAAAATACGGTACACATGTATTTTTTCAGTGGATTAAAAGTGAAATTAATTGAATAACTAATTATATAAAATCAAACGTCGAGAGTATAAATTGTAATTTTGGGTGTGCCAAATGTCAAAATTTTCCCAATTTGTATTTATATTTAAATCATTTATCCACACATTACACAGTGTTGAAGCTGATTTCTATTCAATCACGTTCTTTAGCATGTCAACCATGCAAGTTATAAGATAACCACATTAGAAGGAATAACACTGTGGAGTGTTGTATATACTTGGATGCTAAAATTAGTTTCTGAGAGAAAAGTTTAAGATTATAGGAAGTTTAAGAGATTTTGAGTAGAGAACTTAAGCGAACTTTTTCCTGGTTATAAGGACATACGGCCTTTTCATAAATAACTCATATTAATTAATATTTAAATTATTGAGTAATAATTTAAATATATAAGTAATTAATATAAATTATTTAATTAAAGAATTATCTTAATGTGCGCTGACTATACCATTTGACTTTTCAACTGCTGACGTGAACCAATCAAATGATACCACCTGGTTAATTTACTACCCAACACAAGCCTCCAAGGCCACTTGGGTCAGGTAAGTGGTCTGATTTTTCTCCTAGGGTACAGTGGCTCAACGATAGTTGGCTTTGCGATGTCTTAATTGAGATAGGCAGTTGGTATCCTAACTACCTTTTTGCCATAGTGATCTCATGGTTGTAAGCTTTCTAATGCATGTTCTCATGTCTCAATTAGAGTTTGGAAAGTTACGAGAGGTCAAAGTTTGAGAAAAATCAATTGTAGGCTCATAAGTTTGACTTTCCAAAATTGATATTTTTTTAGCATGATTCTCTAAGATCTTTGACTTATCTTATGTAAGGTTAAAATTGCAGTTGATATATAGACCTTTTCATTCTCATCTTCTTCAATTCATAATCCAAGCTCATAGCTCTAGGGAAAAGAATCCAAGAATAGCTTTTTAGTTCAACCTACACTTGGTAAGTGGATCAAAGCCTTTGCTTTTTGCATTTTTCCTTTAGTTTACCATGAATGTTTGCATAGACCTAGGAGCTAGTAGAACATATGAATCCTATAGAATATTTTTTCTTTTTCTCTATGTGGATCCAGATTGGTAAGCAAGGAAACTTGTCTAAAAAGTTTGTAAAAATTTCTCTTATTTTATGTAGGAGCTAGGAACATTTATAGCATCTAGGAATCTAATGTCTAGCAGGAGAGCACACACACCTCACCATAAGCACCATCGCAAGAGTGGACCCAAAATGGTTTATTGGTATGTGTTCGGACACCGATTTGATGGTCATCCTTAAGTTCAATATGTTGACCTAAAGCTCGCTTGGTTAGCTTCAATAGACACGACTGGTCCAGTTCAATCCTGCTCGTCCAAACTGAGGACAAGTTCGATTCCAATATAGATTATATTTAATGTCTTATATGTTTTCATGTGTAAATTACGTATGTACCCCCATCAAAATGTAATACATATAAATACCCAATAAAAGGCCATTGAGCTACCAGCATTGAATACATCATCTATTGCTTTCTCTACTTTTTCTCTAACATCTCTCTTAAACCTGATCTATCTCCCAACATTTTGGCGACCACCGTCGGGCTCAAGACAAACAGACACACTAATTTGCTTTGATCCCCTCCAATACTAAGATCAAATTAGGTTCTCACAATAATCTCACCCAGATAACAAACTAAAATCCCAATCAACGACATGGTTGGAACCAGAGCTATAGATCGCAATCGACCTGATGCTCGTGACAAGCATGTCGAACCAGATGTACCTAAAGGAATAGCCAACGTAGAAGCCTGTACTTTCAATAACCCTCAAGATCAATTGTTGCCACAACTCTTAGACATGTAGAAATCGATGGAGGAAATGAAGAATGAGATGAGGAAGGAAAATCTCGAGCTAAGAAGGCAAGTAGAAACACTGTCTGGCAGATTTCAAAAAACCCCAGGATGTTGAGACTCTACGAAACATGGAAGCTGGTGTCGAAGAAAGAGATGACGAGGTCAAACGAATCATTGCGAAACATGAAAGAGAATCTCGAAACCAAATGTCCCACAACTGTGATGTGTTGGATCCTAAGAACACTTCAAAAGATAACGAGTTCATAACCTAGAAAGAGCAAGCTTTGGAAGAAAAACTGATATGGCAGAGTAAAGTAACAGCATTGGAAGAGCAGGTTAAAAGCCAAGGCGCGGGCAGAGCCCAATCAAACCTGGACAAGATCTGTAAATAATTGGTTGGGTCCCCCTTTTCCAAAGAAATTGAGTTAAGCGAACCACTTGAGAAATTTACCCCTCCCAAATACCCAAGCTACAAAGGAAAGAAGGATCCCATAGCCCATATACTCCTCTTCAAGATGACCATGGCCCCTATCAGTATGCCTCGTGATAAGAGGGAAGCAATGCTATGTAAATCCTTTTGCAGCTATGTTACATGACTCCACACAAAGAGATTCAACGACCTAAAGCCCGAAAGCATCGAGTCATTTGCTAATTTGGTTAAACTCTTCATCATTAATTACGCCAGTAACAAACCTTTGAAAAAGGAACCTCATCATTTGTTTTCGCTCACCCAAGGAACAGAGGAGTCTTTCAAAGCGTATATGAAAAGGTTCCGGGAAGAAAAGATTAAAATTTATGATTGTCCTGACTCAATAGTAGTGCAGACATTCCGACGAGGTGTTCAGAGAAATTTTGGGCTATTTGTTGAACTCACTAAGAAAACACCGCAGACCTTAGAGGAAGCTTATGAAGAAGCAAGTAAATTTGTCAATTTTGAAAGAGAATTGAGATCAAACAGAAGTGAGAGCTCAACTTTTGGTCACACTCCCAAATGGAAAGGAAAGCACGAACTCAGCCCTGAACGGGGATTGATGAGCAGTGGCTCTATGCCGAAAAGGGCAGTGGGCCCGTCATTCAGGAGGAAAAATAGCTGGATAAGAATTGCGGAGCCTTGGGGAAGGTCTTTGTCGCCCTTCAGAGGACCTCTTCTGCGAGTTAGCTTGGACGAGGCTGTGCTAGAAATGGAATGCGAACAAAATGTAAGATGGCCGCAACAAATGAGGGCATTAGGAAGGGATACCGCTAAATGGTGCGCTTTCCAAAAAAACATCAGTCACAAAACTCATGATTGTAGACATCTAAAAAAAGAGCACTGGTCCCCACCAACAAAGTAACAGGTTGACTTTTCCTACATCGCAACCGCGCAACAAAAACACCCACACGAATAAACCGTACGACGCCAACAATATCAAAATAATATATTCCATACATGGAAGCACGGGGTATGGCGGAGATTCGAACAATGCCTAGAAAAGATATGCTCTAGCTGTGGTTAATGGTTAAGGGCTCAAAATTTGTGGCATAAAAAGAGGCTTCAAATAGGGAGGAATCTTGTTTAACAAGGATGACGAAGTCTCTAGCCTGTATGAGGACCCTCTGGTCATGACTTTGAAAGTAAGCTCGTGTATTGTTTGCTGAATACTAGTCGACACTGGTAGTTCAGTTGACCTGCTCTTCCTGTCCACTCTGCACGCCTTAGGATTAGGAGCTGAAGATATGATTAACAAAGAAATGCCCCTTATAGGGTTCAATAATAGCACCTGCTATGCACTGGGCACTATCAAGCTACTTGTTGATGCACCGGGGTCAATGGTGATGTCCAATTTTGTGGTTGTCGATTGCCCTGCTCATTACAACATGATTTGGGGATGACCTTGGATCCAAAAAATGAGAGCAGTTCCTTCAACATACCACCAAGTGGTGAAATATCCCATTGACAATGGTGTCCTTGAACTTCGAGGGGATCAAGGTAAAGCACAAAGTTGTTACAATGCAACCATGAAAGGAATTTGGACCAAATAGTAACTATAGAATAATTCGGTCAATAGGTCTCAGAAGCGAGGTAACCGAGTAGGGACCATCAACTATGACAAAGTCGAATTAATCTCTATAGAGGAGGGATGTGATCAGATATTGAGGGTGAATGCCAATCTATTAGAAGAATACAAACGCCGATCTACATTAATGACATTGTAATCAAAACAAAGAATAAGAATGAACACATCAAAGACCTAGAAGAGGCATTCAGTATCATGAGACGGTATGGTATGAAGTTGAACCCAAGGAAATGTACATTCAGGGTCAATGACAGAAGGTTCCTAGGATATCTAGTATCAGCCCGGGGAATATAAGCCAATCCTGACAAAATACAGGCATTGCTTGACATGAAACCACCCTCGGATCTGAAAGGGATCCAACAACTGAATGGGAGGATTACGGCCCTTAATCATTTCATCTCACGATGTACAGATAAGTGCATGCCATTTTTTAAAATTTTGAGAAAAAACACAACCTCGTTTTGGAATGAAGAATGTGATCTGGCCTTCACGAAGATCGAAGATCAAAGATTACCTTGGATGCTCTTTGGTTCTCATGAGCTCGTTGGAAAATGAAATTTTGTATCTTTACCTAGCAGTCACGAGACAAACTGTTAGGGTCGTTCTCTTGGTCGAGCGTGAAATGTACAACATCCCGTGTATTATGTAAGCCAAATTCTAACCAAGGCCTAGAGGAAGTATCCAATGTTAGAAAAACTGTCTTTTGCTCTCAAAATAGCAACGAAGCTAGGAGAATTCGACATCAAGAGGGAAATGTTTATCAACACTCGTCAGAATAGCATTTCAAGTTACCAACAATGTTGCCGAGTATGAGGCCATAATTTTCAGTGTTATGACTGCTAAGAAGCTTGGTGCTAGAAAATTGAACCTTCTCAGTGATTCGAGACTCATCGTTAATCAATTCTCGAGATCTTTAGAAACCAAAGATGACAAGATGAAGAGGTACCTAGAAAGACTAAAACTGGAATGTCGTGATCTTGAAGAAATACAAGTGAAACAATTATCCAAAATACCAACATGCATTAGCAACTTTGGCTTCTATACACAACACGTGCGAAAGCAAAGTCATCAATGTTACCATACTGTTCGAAGCCAGTCCGATTGAAGCCATCAAAGTGGTTAGTCAAGTTGAGCAAGGCAACAAAGCCTGGTTCGCTCCCCTCTTGAGATATCTGACCAACAAGTCTCTTCCTGAGGACAAGAAGAAAAGTTGAGCAATAGTTGTTAAGAGTGTCAATTATTTTACACTAGATGGGTTGTTATACAAAAAAAAGCCCACAGGTCCAAGATTATTATGTGTTCACGAATCATCAGTAAAGCAAATCCTCATAGAGGCACATGAAGGTGAATATGGGTCGTATTTTGGGGATCGTAAGTTGTCTCAAAGGATAACGCGGCAAGGATACTACTGGCCAACTATGTTGGCCGACTGCATGAATTTTTCTCAATGCTGTGACAAATGTCAGCGTTTCGGCCCACTCATTCACACCACTGCAAAACATTTGACTGGAGTCGTAAGCCCGTGGCTTTTTTACAAATGGGGACTAGACATTGTCAGACCCTTACCACAAGCAATAAACCATAAAAGATTTCTACTGGTTTCCACAAATTATTTTACTAAATGGATTGAGGCAGAAGCCTTAGGTCGTATTCGTGAAACTGAAATCATCAACTTCCTTTGAAAATCGATAATTTGCCGGTTCAGTCTTCCTAGAGAGCTGGTTATCAATAACGGGAAACAATTTGTTGGAAAAAAGGTAAAAGACTTCACCCTAAAATATGGAATAAAGCTCAACCATTCTTCACCCTATTACCCACAAGCCAATGGTCAGGCAGAGGCCTTAAATAAGTTGATACTCACTCTATTGAAGAAAAAGCTCACATCGGCAAAAGGAAAATGGGTCGAAGAATTGCCCAGTGTATTATGGTCAATCTAGACTAGTCCTTACGAAGCGACAAATGAATCCCCTTTTGCTTTGGACCTTTGGTCTACGGGATAGAAGCAGTGATACCTACAGAAGTTCTTTTCCCCACACCCTGGTCCGGTTTCAACGAAGAGCATAACGATTTCAAGTGAATGCTGGATCTGGTCTTATCTAAGGAACGTCGAAGCAAAGCCCTACTACTAATATAAGATAACAAATGAAAGGTTGCCACCTTTTACGAAAAAACAGTCCAATTTAAAGTGTTTGCAATTAAAGACTGGGTCTTGCCAAGAGTCCTCCCCGGTCATAAGGAATGGAAGGTTAGTAAATTTTTCCATATGAAATTGAAGACATCACACTTGGAGGTGCTTTTGTCCTTAAACATCCTATAGGCGAGGTGGAATCCCAAAGTTGGAATGCCAAACATCTGAAGTAGTATTATTTTTAAGCTTTTACTTGATGTAATTTTAAAGCGTGATTTGTAACAAACCTTTTGTAATCAACATAATGTTTCTATTATATAATTTATGGACGTACTTTTGCGTATAAAACATGTCGCTCCCCTTTCTTTTCACAGGAATTATGATTAGGCTGTGCTAGTTGATCACCTATGCTAAATAACAACAAGGCAGAATGCTCGAAACCACCCTTCGCGCCATGAGAGGCTGGCTTTGTAAAGTTCCAGGCTGATGAGGATCTACGATTTGGTCGCGTGAGTTGATCGCCTGTGCTAAATGACAGCAAGGTACAAGCTCGGGCCCACCCCTCGAGCCATGAGAGGCTAGTTTTGTCCAGCTCTGGGCTGAGGAGGATCTATGCTTAGGCCGCACAAGTTGATTGCCTATGCAAAATGACAGCAAGACAAAATGCTCGGGCCCACCCTTCGTACCACAAGAGGATGGCTTTGTCTAACTTTGGGCTGATGAGGATCTACGATTAGGCCACGCAAGTTGATTGCCTATGTTGAATGACAGCAAGGAGAACGCTCGGGCCCACCCTTCGTGCCACGAGAGGCTGGCTTTGTCTAGCTTTGGGATGATGAGGACCTCAATTAAGTTGTGCAAGTTGATCACCTATGCTAAATGACAGCAAGGAAGAAGCTCAAGCCCACCTTTCACTCCATGAAAGGCTGGCTTTATCCAGCTCCGGGCCAATGAGGATCTACGGTTAGGCCACGAGAGATGGGTTTTGGCCAGCTCTGGGCCGATGAGGATCTATATTTGCTGTTGAATAAAAAGTCTTATTAATTTTCAATGCAACGATACAAATGAAAGCGCGACCACAAACCAAGGATGCACTTTCCAAACTCACACCACCTTTACATGCTTCTTAAATGTTTTAATGATTGGGCTATGTTCTTGTCCATTGGTTCTGGTTGAACTAACAGATACAATTTGGCTTACACTACATTCACATAATTCAAAAAGCGGTGAGCGGCCTTGCTCATAACTTCACCATCTTTTAATAATTTCTCCAATTCCAGGGTCGATTGCATAATGTCGAGGAACACATATTCTCCTCGTTTCAAGTATGCATCCGCCCATGATGACTCTTCTTAAATTATGGTGGCCTTTTCCACCAACACATGTTCATGATGTCTTTCGAGTTCTAACTTACTTTCGAGCAATTGATGATTCTTTCACTTTAAGTGACGAACTTCCTCATTCAAAATCGAGTTCTCCTTTCTTAAAGCTCAAACCCTTATCCTTAGCACTCGATCAGACGACATGACTTTCTATCATTCTTTAGACATTCACATTAAATGTTCCACAACAATATCCCTCACCTTTCTTTTATAATTCATATTGGCGAACTGTTTCCTTACACGTGTTGGACTCAAAACACTACACGACAAAATACATATGCTACCATATTCAAAATGAATGTTTGAAATGCACACGTGCCATAAACCATAAACTTTCCATTTCTATTACAATGTTTAAATGGTTTGCAACATTATTGTAAATCAGTCAATACAAGCGAAAAATGATTTACAAAATATATACTCGTACAACTTCGACCAGCTAAACTTGGCCGAGATCTTGTTCAACCTCCTCCTCCCTGAGCTCATCTATCCTGTCATCCATGGGGGTCTGGCCGGTGTCCATCGCGGCTAGGGTAATTTCGAGGATGCTATTGAATTCCTCTAACTTCCCTTTCTCTGCAACCTTCTCCTTGAATTTCTCCACGGCCTTATTGTACCCCGCCTATGTGAACTTCATATTGTTTGCCTTGGCCAACTCTAGGTCCTCCTAGACCTTACCTCAAGTCATCTTTTCCTTGGTGAGCTCATCCCGGATAGACCTTAGCTCATTCTCGAGCTCCTTAATAGCCCTGTTCGCGGCCTCTCCCTTCTTCCCAAGCTCCAGATTCCTCAAATGTAGTGAGGTGATCTTTGACAACGCAGCTTGGTGGCCTATCTTTCAGCCTTCAATTTGCCACTTATTTTCTCCAACTTGCGCACTTTGAAATACTGGATCAATGCCATCGATTGTACGAGCACACCTTTAATTCTCACAGTCACAACAACACAATGTAATCACGATATCTAAGTCTAGATAAACAACATACCTCGACCAGTTTCCAGTTCGCCAATGTCAGAGAGTCAACGTCCTTGCAAAGGTCATCGAGGATGTCTTCATTTGGCCCGATTGGCAGCATCTGCACAAACTCGTCCATTGCTGTCTAATTCCCAATTGGGAAACAGAGTTAGCACCCTATACCGCTTTTCCCTTGTCCAGTGTTGGAGCCTCAGGGGGAGTAAAAAGAGGCAATATAGGGGAGCCCGCATTCTCCTCTTCTATTGTTACTTGAGAAGGCAAGGGAGGTTGTCGAATTGGTTTCCTCAATGCGAGATGCCTCTTTTTCAAACCCTGCGATGATGAAGTCCCTTGCACAGATGCGCAAAATCCACTAAATAGCGCTAAAGCATCGATCTCGTTCAGGTCCATCTTTGTAAAGACAACAACAAAACAAAAGTTAGCGCAAAACAAATCAGCTAACAGCCAACTATGCAAAATAAACAAGTATCATCATTTCAGATCAATATGCATTGAGAACCTTCATCGACCAATTCAAAGTTCTCCCTGAACTCAAAGGTCGACCTTCGTCTCTTATGAGGACGTTGCTCGACTCATTTTATTCTTGTAGCAGGCAGTTTGGCTCCTGATCTTAGCAAGCCCGCTGCTATCAAACGTGGAGTGGATAGAACCTTCTTCCATGGGGTTGATTTGCGCAAGTACCCTTGGAATTGATCTTTGGCTCGCTCATTCAAAGTAACGGGATGAAAATGCTCGCGCTTCAGCACATTCTTTATGTTTACCCAGGTTAAGGGAATCGCGTTCCCTTTTTTCTCAAACTCCCACCAACCAAAAACATAAAAGAAGAACTGTTTCCAATTGCGTTCATTGTCTGGAAAAATCACATTTATACCCTAGTCCTACTTTGCCGACACATACACACATCTATCATCAGAAGGGCTCTACTTCAGCGCATATGCTTCATTAAATTCAAGCATTCCTATTTGGATCCCGATCTCTCTCCACAACACGGTTATGCACATTAGGTACCACCACCCGTTGGGAAGGATCTAGCCGAGTGATATATGTGTCTGAATTAGAAAATCCCTGTTGAATTCGAGGAGCGAAAACCTCAACCTGAACATTAGCAATTTTTCATGAAAAATCGTCCACCCAGAGGGCAGTTGATTGCTGTCAATCAACCTCAGATTAGGAATCCTTATTTGTACGCTTTTAAGGATGTCATATGCATTTCGAAGCTGAAGTTCATCCTCTAGGAAGAACTCACAAGGTTTGGGTTAGGACCGCCACCCTTTTGTCCTGTGGGTCGGTTTCCCTTTACCTTTGCCAACCCTTGCCTTTTTTTGCCACAACCTAGGGACTGCCAAACTCGTCCCCACTGGAATTCTAATTGCAGAGCCCGATGTCAATGGTGGAGGAACGGCCACTGTAACTTCTTGAGCATTTGAAGAAGCCTCCGAAGAGCCTAAAGTTGACCAAGACCTAGAAGCAGACCTAGACAAACTCGGTAGTTCCATATCGTCTATAGCCGTTGAGGTGCTTGCTATCAAAACCTCAACAAGAGGTTTAATTCCTTTACCAGCAATGCTAAACAAAATGCAAAATACGACCTAATGTAATGAAAATAAAGAGAAACTGAATGTTATCATAGGAAAGAGCAATACCTACATGTATAGTAAACTGAAAGAGAATGTTGAGAAGATACCGACCTAAAAGGAAAAAAACTTGAGTTAAAGCTGACTTTAAAGTTCACTCTAGAAAAATAAAATTTACAAACAACAGCTCTCAAAAGGAAAAGTCATATACATAAATTCTTAATGTTGGGACACACAAGAACAATTGGCAGAGAAACACTACTAAGAAAGGAATTGCTCTCAAAGAATAAAGTTTGAAAAGTGAAAAATGACCCCTTTGAGCTGCCATCCTTATATAGTAGGACGCATCCCATTGGTCATTCAACATGTGGCATCCGAAATATGAAGGGTTGAATCGTGAAACGTTACGAAAAACCTTTTGCTACCCTTTGAATCATGAAACGTCGTAAAAATCTTTCGCTGCCCTTCGAGTTCGAGAAACGTTGCAAAACTTTTCACTGCCTCGAGTTTGAAAAATGTTACGAGAAATTGTTCCATACTCTTACAGTTCGTATTAGCCCGAACTATAAGAGTGGGAGACTTGAAGTTCAGACACTGACCTAATAGTCGTCCTTAAGTTCAATATGTCGACCTAAAGCTCGCTTGGTTAGCTTCAATAGACACCGACCGGTCGAGTTCAATCCTGCTCGTCCAAACCGAGGACAAGTTTGGTTCCATTATAGATTATATTTAACGTCATATATGTTTTCATGTGTAAATTACGTATGTACTCTCATGAAAATGTAACACCTATAAATACCCAATCAAAGGCCATTGAGCCACCAACATTGAATACATCATTTATTGCTTTCTCTACTTTTTCTCTAACATCTCTCTTAAACCTGATCTATCTCCCAACAGTATGCATAAAACTTTGAAAGCAGGAGTCAGAACCAAAGTGGAGACAACAAATAATAGAGAGGACAGGATAGGAAGGTCCCATAGGCAAGCCAAGAAGGAACGGGATGGTGGGCTAACCAAGAGCCATATAGCGCACCGATAGGGGGAACCAACCAACCAGCCGACAATTTTTCCAACCTACTGGCCATCTATTCGACCACGCGGATCGACGACCGGTCCCTTCCCAACGACATCAACGACTCCAACACTAAACTTGGCCTTCTATTTGATTTTTCTCCCTATCATGACCATGCTACTTAATTTAGGGTTCTGATTTTGTTTATGGTGAAGGAATTTTTGAAAGTGCTCCAAATTCTGATCCTGTGCTCAGTTTTGGTTATATAGTGGATTCATTTGTAATGTATACCACACAAATATTAGTAGATAGGTTAAGGAAAATTTTTAAGATTCTTCTTGTAATGGTATTTGTCCTAGAAGAACTTCTCCTAAAGGGGTCGCTATCTTTGTAAATCAATTCTTTGTTGGACTAAGGCTTTTGTTCCTGTAATTGGTGTGACGATTATTTTGTAGAATAAGGGTGCCTCTCGAGCAGTTCCCTCCAATGCTTGGAACATCATGTTGTCATGCTATGATTTGTGGAAGAAGCAAGGTAAAGAGATGAGTCTGGTGGACTTTAGGTCCTTTTAATATGCACAATTTGTGAATAGGGGTTGATTTACTCATAGGCCATTTGGTAGTCATAAACTTATATTATATTTACCCAAGTCCAACAAGAGTTGGAGGAACTTCTGGTTCATCTTTGTTGGGGCTTACGACGTAGCTTATCTTGACCTTAGCCCCATTCCCACTCAATTTGTTCTCAATGGTGATCCATTTGCACATCTAACTAACTTTTTTAGAACACTTTTTCTCTTTCATTTTTTGCTAACACTTTTGGTTTCTTCTTATGTAGTTCTTTGGAAGAACGTTACCTTCACTAATGACAGAGAAACTTTCATTAACTCTTCATTCACCTTACCCCTAACAAGGCACATCGGCTCAAGGTTGACCATAGTTCAGAAGATTGTCCACTAGGGTCTCCAGCTTTCTTTGTCCATAACCAGGAACCCAAACAGCCCACCTCCTATAAGTAAGTTTTTTGATAGTTAAGATTGGAGTTCGTTGGATTTCACTTTACTCACTTTTGTTTTCTCTATGTTTGTAGTCATGAAGTCCAAGCATGTGTCTTATCAAAAGAGTCCAACACAAATTCTTTCCAATATCATAACCAAGCATCTGAGTGATAGAAGTAAAAAAGCAAAGGGGGCATGTTGGGGAAGAAAAGAACACGCCAGAGATTAGCTCCCTAGGTCAAGGTGACCTCGGAGACAGAAGTGCCCAACACAACTCAAGTTCCTCCTCAAGATGAAGACTTCGTGATAGAGGATAACTCTTTACACGTGATCCCTCCTCACACACCACTCCAATAGTTCTTCCATGGATAGAGTGGTTGAGTTGACTAGAAAGAACGCTTCGAGGTTGACAAATAAGTCCGGAAGGCTAAAGATTATTATAGAAAAATGTCTTTTTCAGGCTCGATCCTTTCTTGATCCCCTGGTAGAAGCTACTGAGGCAACCATATTTGAGAAAAATCATGTCTTGGCTTCACTTGAGTTAGCCCTAAAAGAAAAGTAAGAAGTTACTAAGGTGCTAAGGAGTTAGAGCAGGGCTTGAGAAGTTACAGAGGAGGCTTTGAAGCTTCAAAGTCTACCAAGACCTTGTTCCAAGATAAGTTAACTCAGAAGGACTCTAAGGTAGATAGTGCTAGAGCAAAGATCCAAAGACTAATTACCCAGGTAGAGGTTATAGGTGAGCGGGATATAAGAATGTATTTGAACTCTGAAGAATTTATGGCTGATATAGGGATCACTTAGGCTCATATCTTTGAGTCTGTTGAGAGGAGGTTTAGGAAATTGTATCCAAATTTGCCTCTTTTCGCAAACTTCCCAACTACACTAAAATTTTTGCTGGATATAGAAAGTTTGACGATAGATCAGATGTTGAGGAGAGTAAGTCCTCAACCAAAGAGGCAATCTAGGATCCTATTGGAAGCAGGGATGTGACTCAGGCTTGGGATGCAACTGGGACTCAAGAGGTAGTTTAGCTAACACTTGTCTCTACTATTTTGTCGAAGGATGCTAGCACAGGTCGTCAGTGTAGGACTTAGGATTTAGACTTTCTTTTTGTCTCTTATCTTCTAGTAGTTTTTTCTTTGGCCAAAGTGTTGGGACTTGGATTTTACTTTATAGCAGCTCAATAAACTTTGACTTTAATAAAATGAGAATCAACACTTTGATTGAACATTGTTGCACCCCACACATTACTTTTTGATTTTTTGCTTATTGATTCAGAACACTATACATTTCTTGTGACTGACATTTTATTTTCAAGAACTTGGAACATAAGTGTACCTTGGAACTTAAGTGATCATGGAAGATCATAATTAGCATTTTTCTAGCGACCTTTAGAGGTTACACTTAGCACTATTATGAACTTGGTCCTAGGAAGTGCACTTAGTGCAGATGTTGGAACCTGGACTACGAGAGTGTAATTAACTCTACTTTTGGAAATTTGACTACAAGAGTGCACTTGGCACTATTGTTACCTTGGGAGAGCATACCTCCACTTTAGCAACTTTGGAATTTCTTTAGGAAAAGACTTAGCATTTTTGTAAAACTCTTCAAAAGTAAGTGTAACTCGTGTAAGTTCATTTGAGTCTTTGTAAAAAATATGAAGTTTTTTTTATTTTACTTATTATTTTTGTCTACTTCTTTATACGATAACTTTCTTGTTATCAGTATTGTACACTCAAGTAAATTTCTAACACTTTATATTTTGCATATTATATGCACCACGGGGTGGTTGGGAGCATGTAGTATGCATGTTTAAGTGTGTTTCAACCCTTCTTTAAGTTTTCTAATTTTTTGGTATTTATGGGATTTTCTCTTTTTATACCAAACTTGAATGATCGTCTTTCTTAAGCTCCCTAAGGTCCTTGCTGAGGTCTCACGGCAAGTTTACCAAGGTAGGTCGATGAGGGATCAACGAAAGGTCGACAATGTTGTTTTATTCGTTTTTCTAAACATTGGATCTCACATTAGGCTCATCGGTAGCTTATAGGGATCTTGCTAAGGAGGGTTCGCAAGGGTCATGGTACTTGAAATTTTTTTCTATAAATACCCATTCACTTTCTTTGCTTTCTATAGGTTTTTAAGAACAAAAACTATGTCATTTAAAGACCCATTCTGAAATTCAAAATATCTCTTGTCTTATTAAATCATTAATACATTCAGTGCTCTTTTTCGTATTAGTAATATGAGGTTTAAAAAAAACTTCTTATTTTGAAAAAACTTTGATTCTTTATTTGTAATACATTGAGTGTGATTATGTATTGCAATAGAAAGGTTTTACTTTAAAAATACTATTTGAATTTTTTTGGAGATTTCGTGTCAACAATATGTTAAGTGTATTTTCGTGTTGTTAATACGAGGCATTTTTACAAAAATTATTTCTTGGAAAATTATTATTTTTTTTAGAATTCACACATACTAATTGCAGGTATTAGTACCACACTATGTGGTGGTGTGACTTTATAGGTGAGTCGAATTCGATGAGGATCAATATAACTTTTGTGACAACTTATGGTAGCAGCCTAGGCAGTTGGATAGGTGGTCCCGATTGATAAAGGTATTGGCATTTATCTTTATTGAGTCTATATAATTATTTATTTACTTTAGTGAATTTGACTGCTAAGTGGTTGCTTAATGTTACTACTCAGTATTGGAACCTAAGTGGGTTTACCACGTTACATGTTGTATTTGAATGTTTTGGTGTTTGTGTGAGTAAATTATTGAGTTATTCTTATATGTGCCAACATATAAGAATTGCTTAGTAATTGGAAAGCATTTTCTGATTATCTGTTTATATCGTGTGCTTACTTCTGTTCCTTTATTTCTCTTGTAGTGCTTCCACTGTTTGTACTAATGGAGTGAGTCCCTAGGTATCCTTATCACCTTATCCTAGTTGTTTATTGGGTTAGGACTCTTTCAATTAGTATCAAAGTCAATACATCCTTTTTGGGCTTAACCCCTCAGGTGTTTCTTTTCTCTTCCTCGTAAGTGTTAGTCTCCCCTATTCCACTCCCCCATTCCTAATGACTTTTGGTGTAAGAGGTTTGGTTTTTAAACCACCTCTGTTTGAAGGGCACGAGCTTTTCCGATTAGAGATCTCAGATGTGTTCATATATGAGACCCTTTAATGATGAGGTTTGTTCCTTGACTGAAAATGGATGGAAGATTTTCTTTCAAAACTTAGATGATGGAACTTGTGTCCCCAAACCTTTCGAACTTTAGAATGAAGAAGAACTTCGATTAAGTGACAAGAATCATCTTGAACTCTATACTATTATTGAAGTTGTTCTTTCTGGTAATGAAGATCATCTATCAAACTTCAAAAGCTCTAAGGAAGCTTGGTGATGATTTCATTTCTTGGAAAGCATCTATGGTGATGATTTCATTTCTTCTAAAGTTGATAATTTAACCATTGACTTCTCTAACATTAACGTGTTAATGGCTTCTCATGCTTAAGAAAACTCTACTCTTTCTACTAGTTGGGTTGATGTTGATGATGGGTGTATGAACATCGTAAGTTGAAAAAGATCATGGGTGACATTAAAGTACAGTACCATAAATAAAAAAAAAGGATAAGCGTCTTTTGGAGATTTTTGACCAATTGTTAGATGTTACTCTTAACAGTGAGAAAGATCTTGAATCATTGAAACTCAAACTGAATAATCACATCAAGTGTTTTCAGCTATTGTTGTGTAATAATTAAAAGTGCTTATCTCATATTAGTAAACTTGAGCAAGCAACTCATCAAGAAGAACTTAAGAAACTTTCAATCCCTGTAGTTCTCTACACTTTTTCTATTCATTTTAAAGATAGTGCTCATTTAGAGCAAGAAATATTTATTTTGGAAAATGAAAAATCTTGTCTAGAATCTATGTTCGATGATACAAAGACAGAGATTACTGAACTTAAGAATCAATTTGAGGTAGATTCGAACTCTGTTAAACTCGTAGAATATTTTTTATTGGATAAGGCCAAGATGGTTGGCACTTTCTCTTAAGCTCATCTTGTTCTAGAAAAGAAAATTTATGAAACAAGAAGTACTATTCAGAAATTGACTCTTGGCCCTCAACGACTTGATGAAATGTTGAATTGTGGTAAATCTCATGGTGATAGGAGAGGCCTTGGTTACGTTGATGAGGTGACTACTCATTTTCCTGCTTTCCCTCTGTTTCTTCGAGCCAGCACTTTTGTACCTTCTATCCTACCAAAAGATTATCCTAATGTTCCTATCCATGCTTCTAAACCTTCCTTTCTAAGTTTTGAGGTTGAATCTTGTGATTTTCTTTCTATTTCCCCTACCCATAGTATCCCTTCTCAGTCTGATACTGACACCCTTAGTCATGTTGAAAATCTTTTGAACTGTTCTCTCTCTTTAACCTCTAAAGCCATTTATCTCCAAAATGACGCCATTTCCTACCTAGAAGAACTCAGAATTTCTAAAAATATCCTTAATTCCTCTCCAATTCACCTTTGCAATGTTGTTCACACTGCTCTCAAAGGTCAAGTTTATAATATTTGGTACTTCGATATTGGTTGCTCCAGAATATGAAAAGAGACAAATATTTCTTCACTTCTCTTAAAAAGATTGATGAAGGATCAGCAACTTTTGGTGATGGAAGTAAACCTAGAATTCGTGGAAAGGGTACTATCCGTGCTCCGGAGAATGTGGAACTTCAAAACATCCTCTTTGTCGATGGACTTAAAGCTAACCTTATCAGCATTAGTCAAATTTGTGATGATAAGTGTTTTGTTAGATTTTCTGATAGAAAATGTAGGGTGTATAATAGCTTAAGGAGTGTTCTTGTCAAGGGTATCAGATCTAGGGATAACTATAATTATGTTGGTTTGTATTCTCTTCCTCTCCTCTACAGTAGGGCTAGCCTGAGTATTAAAAAACTATGGCATCAACATCTGTTTCATGTTAACTACAAAATGTTGAAGAAACTCTCCAAGTTTGAGACTGTTAAAAGGACTTCCTAAGGTGTCTGTTCAACTAAGCCATGTGTGTAGACCTTGCCATTTGAGAAAATAAAGTAAAAGTCAACATAAGAAAAATCAACAACTTTCTACTTCTAGATCTTAAAGTTGCTCTATATGGATCTGATGGAACCAATGTGTATTGCTAGCATTAGAGGTCAAAATATATCTTGATGATTGTTGATAATTTTTCAAGATACACTTGGGTTTTACTTCTTAGAGGGAAGTAAGAATCTTTCATCAACTTTAAAGCTCTCTGCATCAAACTTCAAAATGAGAAAAGTGAAATCATTAGTAATATTTTAAGAATAAGAAGTGACCATGGAAGAGAATTTGAGAAGTTTCTGCACCAAAAAACTCCTCAACAAAATGAAATTATTGAAAGAAAGAACAGTGTAATTCAAAAAATGGCTAAAGTAATGCTTGCTAGTAAAAACCTCGCAAGACATTTTTGAGGTGAAGCTGTTAACACTACTTATTATACTTTAAATCGTTGCTTCTTAAGACCTAGTACGAGACAATCTTTATATGAATTGTTCAACAACAAGAGACCTACAATCAAGCATCTTAGAGTGTTTGGAAGCACTTGTTACATTCTCAAGGATAAAGAAAATTTGGATAAGTTTAAGACCAAGAGTGACCTTGGTATTTTCTTAGGCTATTCTAGAAATAGACGTGCTTACAAAGTTTTCAATCTAAGAACTTCTTTTGTTATGGAATCAATCAATGTGATGATTAATGATTTAGGGTCTACTTAATTGGTTGAGACTGATGATTATAATTTATTTGAAATTTGGGGTTTTGTTGAGTCTATTTCGGTTAATGAAGATCTTCATACTTTTGATTGTTCAGGACCTCCCACCACTTCTACTCCTACTTCTGATGCCTCTTGCTCCTTTAAAGTTTCTAATGAAGAAAAGGAAACTCTACCTAAATGGGCAAAAGGTGCTCATCCTCCTAACAATATTATTGGAAATGTTGAAGGAGGGGTTAAAACTCAAAGACAACTTCAAAATTGTCTCAACTATATGTGCTACACTTCTACCATCCTTCCTAAGAATATAAAATAAGCCTTACAGGATGTACACTAGGTCAACTCCATGCAAGAAGAATTACTCCAATTTCAAAGAAATGATGTGTGGTATCTAGTTCTTAGACCTGAAAATAAACATGTCACTAGTACGTGTTGGTTATACAAGAATAAAGAATATGATAATAGAACTATATCCATAAAAAAATCAAGTTGCTCAAGTTACACTTAGAATAAATAGATTGATTTTGAAAAAACCTTTGCCCTTGTTGCTCGTCTTGAATCTATTAGATTGTAGATTAGATTGGCTTGCTACTTTGGATTTAAGCTTTACCAAATGGATGTTAAGAGTGTCTTTTTGAATGGTGTAATCAAAGTGGAAGTTGTCTTTGAGCAACCCAAAGGATTTGAAGATCCCCACTTTCCCAATCATGTTATAAGACTTAAGAAATCTATTTATGGCTTAAAGCAAGCCCCAGTGCTTGATATGAAAGACTTGCTTCTTTTCTTCTAAACAAAGGCTTTTAGAGAGTTGGTGGTGATAAAACGTTATTTGTACAACATGGCAATGATATTGTGTTGGTTGCCTAGATTTATGTGGATGATATCATCTTTGGCTCTACAAAAGATGATTTAGCTCAGAAGTTTACTTCACTATGTAAAGTGAGTTTTAGATGAGTTTGATTGGTGAATTAAAGTTTTTTTTGGGATTTCAAGTTAAACAATCTCAAGACGTTATCTTTCTGTTTCAAGCTAAGTAAGCTAAAGAACTTGTCAAAAAGTTTAGCTTGGAGTCTACCAAACCTGCTCGTACTCCTATGAGTACTTTAGTTAAGCTTCATCAAGATCCCTCTGGTAAAGAAGTTGAGCAAACATTATATAGAAGTATGATTGATAGTCTTCTTTGTCTAACTGGTAGTTATCTTGATATCTCCTACAGTGTTGGAGTTTGTGCAAGATTTCAACCTTGTCCTAAAGAATCTCACATTACTGCGGTTAAAAGGATTACCAACTATGTCAGTGGTATGTCTGAGTTTGACATTTAGTATCCGCAGGATACTACTGCAAAGTTGGTTTGGTAATCAAATGCAGATTAGGAGGGGTGCAACGACAACATAAAGAGTACTTCAAGTGGTTGTTTCTACTTGGGTAATTCATTGATTTCTTAACATAGTAAGAAATAGAGTTTAGTTTCCCTTTCTATAGTCGAGGTAGAGTATATTGCAGCTTGATTATATTATTCTCAACTTCTTTGGATTAAACAAATGTTGAAAGACTACAGTATTATGGTAAGAGACCTTGTTCTTCTTTGTGACAACACTAGTGCTATTTGTATTTCAGAAAACCCTGTTCAACATTCAAGGACCAAACATGTTGACATTAGACACAATTTTATTAGAGACGTAGTGGAGGCCAACACTCTTTTGTTGCAACATATCACTACTGATCAATAGTATACTGATTTATTCGCGAAACTTAGACTCTCTCAGATTTGAAATTTTGAGAAAGGCTATTGGTGTCTACCACTCTCCTTGAGTTGTAGTGTTTGCCCTTTAGACAGGTTTTTGTTTTTGTTGCTTTTTTTTCTTTTACAAGTTTTATTTCCTCTCCACATGTGCTGCATGAGTGTATAGGATTATTGCATGTTATATTCCTTGTCTCCCTCATATAAGGGGGCTAATTTGACTTTATGTGTCAAAAAGATGGAGTTTTGCATGTTGCACAACGTGTTTACATCTATTTTGTTTTGCACTTTTTGGAATGTGAATGTAGGTGTGCATCATACCATATTGCATGCATTTAGGGGAAGTGTGTTTGACCACTTGTTTTTAGCATATCAGTGTGTACTTGTGTAGGGTTAACATGATAGTAGTTGGTTAGACTATACATAATTTTGCATGATACATTCACGGGTATGTATTTATTTCATGTGAGCAGGATACAGTTGTGGCTTTGGACTTTGTAGCTCACTTGGAGATGAAGTTAGTATCAAGATAGATGTGTTGATTCATGAAGATGGATGGAGCACTACAAGACGGATGCACTTGGAGTGTAGGTGTTGGGGGTATCTTGTCTGTGTCAGAGTATTCACAGGAATGAACTTCTTTAGATCATCCTGCATGAATATATTATGTTTAATGCTTGCCTTCTATAAATTGTGCAATGTTTTGCCACAGAAAGTCAAAGGAGGAGATTGTAAGTCTTATAAGTCCTTTTGTGTCTTTGTTAGCAATATTAAGTGTAAAACACGAAGTCTATTTATTTTACTTGGTGTTTTTTCTACCTCTTTATACGATACTTTTCTTGTAACAGTATCGCACACACTCACGAAGATTTCTAACACTTTGTATGTTTGCATATTATAAACACCACGTGGTGGTTGAAAGCATGTAGTATACATATTTAATTGTGTTTCTACCCTTTTTAATTTCTGGATATTTATTGAATTTTCTCTTTTTATTCTAAACTTAAAAAATCCTCTTTCTTAAGCTCACTAAGATCTCACGACATGTTTGTCGAGGTAGGTTGGCGAAGGGTTAAAAAGGTTGTTTTATTCAATTTTTTGACTGTGATACCTTATAAAAGGCTTGTAGGAACCTCGTTGAGGTAGGTTCGTAAGGGTCATGATGCTTGAAATTTTTTTCTATAAATACTCATTCACTTTTTTTATTTTTCTATAGGTTTTTAAAAATAAAAACTCTACCATTTTGACAACCGATTCTGAAATTCAAAATATCTCTTGTCTTATCTAATCATTAATACATAGAATGCTCTTTTTGTGTTATTGATTTAAGGCTTCGAAAAATAAACTTCTTATTTTGAAAAAATTATGATTCTGTATTTATAATACATTGAGTGTGATTCTATATTACAATACGAAGGTTTTACTTTAAGACTATTTGAGTTGTTTTTGGAGATTTCGTGTCAATAATACGTTGAATGTATTTTCCGTATTGTTGATACGAGACATTTTTACAAAAATCATATTGGAAAATTATTTTTTTGTTTAGAATTAGCATATACTGATTGCAGATATTAGTATCACACTACGTGGTGGTGTGGCTCTTGAGGTGAGCTGGATTTAGGAGGACAATAGTAGCTGTAGTGACAGTTGATGATAGTAGCTTAGGTAGTTAGGACGAGTGGTCCTAATTGATAAAGGTATTAGCATTTATTTTTATTGAGTCTGTATAATTGTTTATTTACTTTATTAAATTTGGCTATTAAGTGGTTGTCTTAAGCAACTCGTTTATGTTACCACTTAATATTAGAGTCTAAGTAGGTTTACCACATTAAATGCTGTGTTTGAATGTTATGATGCTTGTGTGAGTACAATTATTGAATTATTCTTATGTGTGCCAACATATAAGAATTACTTAGTAATTAGAAAGCATTTTCTGATTATCTATTTATATTGTGTACTTACTCCTGTTGCTTTATTTCTCTTGTATTTCTTCTGCTGTTGTATGAGTGGAGTGAGTCTCTAGGTTTCTATATCACCTTATCCTGGTTGTTTTGTTTATCAAGTTAGGAATCTTTCAATAAGGATGACAGGACAGAAATGAGTCAACCCCAATCACCTAAGACAAACATGGCATCAACCCCTAGTGTAGATCCATAAAGGTTTCGGATGGCAACGGTGGAACAAATAGTGGTAAAAGCAAGATCCATGCAGGATGAAGGAGCAACCAAGGTGTGATTGAGGAGGCGTCGATTGGTTGGCATATGGGGACTACTCGACGTGTGGGAGGCATAGAAATAGGGGGGAGCAAGGCATGTGAGCGTGGGATATGGGGGACGTAGCATGACTAGTTGATTGTCGGCCAGTTAGTTGGTCAGTCTACTGGTCATCCAATAGGCCTAGTAGCCAAGCAATGCTTTGGGTCCTCGGCTCCCTCGACTTGTCCAAATTTAGGTGGGCTAGTCAAATTCTGTTTGTTGAGGCCGTGGTGAGCAATTTCCTACTAGTCACAGACAAAGGAGTGGTGTCTGATGACCAGCAGTCCTATCTTGTCGGCACTACAACATTCCATAATATGACTTACCTAAATTCTAATTTTAAGTGACCTTTTTGCCGATTCCCTATTTTTTGTTATTTTCAACTTTTTTTTCCTACTGTTGCTCTTTGTCTAAATGCCATGTCATATTTTATGAACTTCTAAAATCCCAATTCCATTATTTTTGTTGAGTTTGATGTCTTGAGTCCATACTTTACCAAGTCTCTAAATAATTCCCAAGTCTCTGAATGAATTCCAAGTCCTTGAAATTTCTAGTCTTACTAAGGCTTCAGGAGTTTTATGATATTCCCAAGTGCCTTAGGAATTTGCTTTGAAAATCTGAGTGATTGGTCTAACTTTTCTTTATCACTCAGCCTCCTTGCTTTGCAAGCTCTTTGAGTGTGGCAAGTAGTGACCACTCTCTGAATTTTACATTGTTAGATAATGCAATGGTGCCTAGTCCCTACCTAAGACTTAATTAGCACTTGGTCCTAGGTAGGTGATCTTACTAATCCAAGTGTGATTAAGGACATTTGGTGCCTTAAGTCTTTTCTTGAAGAACATCATGCGTTGGTCTGGTGGAAGGTTTTGGTTCTCTCCTGCCTTAGTGCATGGTTTGGTGCTTGGCGTCGTACCCCTATAGTACATGGTTTTCCAAAATGGGATACTTTCTTGATCCATGTCGAACAAGGTGAGTCATCACTATAGGGATATAGGGAAGGAGTTGCATTATTGATCCAATGTAGGACTAAGTTGGTTGCAGTTACTATAAGTTCTAAGCCCCAATCCTCGAGTATTCTTGGGTATGAAGAAGGTGTGACTCTTTTCTTACCGTAAGTTTGCCCAAGTTCGAACCCAAACTCTAGGTAGTAAAGCGTCCTGGGTCCTAACTTGGGCCAAGTGCAATTACCAAGTTCAAGGGAGGGGCAAGTTTGCTTCCAAGCTGTAGTAGAGCATGGTGGTAAAGACTACATGAATAAGTTGTTGAATCTCATTTTGGGGTTATAGCACCTCAATCCTAACTCAGACCAAATGTGGCTCCTAGGTTCAAGGGAAGGCCAGTGCTCACTCCCAAGCCATTGTAGTGCACAATGGCACAAAGCTAGGATTTGTTAAGTCTATTGATGACTGTAGTATTGAGCTTGGAGCTTTGGGTTCCAAGGTAGATGCTGGGAGCTTTGACTGATGAGCTAAGTTACAAGAAATTACATAAGTGCAAAGGTAAATACATTTCTTTGCTCTTTTCATTTATTATTTATTTTTTTATGTTTGGCTCTTATGTTAAGTCCTGGTGTTGGTGTTGACATGGCCATGCAGGACCTCACCTAACACTTTTTTGAAAAATAAATTACAAATGAATAGAAGCAATCTTCACCCTGATGCTTACTGATAGTATCTCTAGATCTGGATGTAGATCTAGTAGGTCAATGTGGCTTTTCCAAGCTTCTTAAGGATGGAACTGGGTGGAATTTTTGAACTCCTGGTGTACCTTCTAGGTAATCGAGCTAAACTTTGATGGTTAACTTCCTAAGTATACATGAGTTGGAGTGAAAGCTCCTATAGATCTTGTCCGCTTAGAGTTTAGGTGACTCCCAGCCCCTAGGGTGGGAGATAATTATCTAGAAGGCAACAATCTAAAGTTGATGTGACTTCCAACTTTCTTGAGATTGTTCTTTGCAAGACATTTTATGAGTAGTGAGATATTGGGTCACCTCATACCAAGGATGTTTGTAATCAGTTGTGTAGTGAGCATTTGGTTCTAGATTCTATTTTTTCTTATAGACTTTCTAGGAAACACTTAGGGTTTTCCAAGATATTGTAAGAGTTGTTCGTTGTTCGTTGTTCGATTGGATCCCATAATTTGTAGTTGTGGCTAGTAGTGCCCTACAGGTCATGACTCCCTAGGTGAGGTTTGGTGGCGGTGGTCCCGTCTTATCGACGCGACAATATTTTCCTTACATGACTCTATTTGGACTTCAATTTTTCCTATTAAAGTCATTTCCAAGTGCCTTGATATGTGAGCATCTACCCTGCTTAAGGTGCATACTTTGATGAGTATAAGAGTACTCTATTTCTCTGGAACTCTAGATGCTGAGACACCAAGTTGATTTGCTCTGGAGGTCATATTTGATCATATGTTTGCGCCGCTTCCAAGAAGTTTGTTTCTAGCTGGGTGTAACTTGAATGGCGACAACTTGGACTTCTCATCCTAAGGTCTAGTGAGTCCAACCAGAGTTTGGTTCCATAGTTTGGAAGATAGTGAGCTAGGATGTGCGACCTCGAAGATAGCTTGTCTGGATAACACGACCTAGAAGGGTAGCAATCCATCAAGTCTAGCTCTGTCCAGGTGGCAGGGTTCTGGACTGCGTGGCCTAGAAGGCAACGTTCTGGATTTTGCGACCTAAAAGGCAGCATTCTAGAAATTATAACCTTCTGGGTAGTGTTCTAAACAACGTAGCCCTCTAGGGTGTGATCTGCCTTGTTAAGGCCTAGTCTTTCTTTAGGTGTGAATATCTGCTATCTTAGAACGATGTCTGTCAAGCAAATGTAACTATCCACCTCAAGATCAGCAAAATTGTCCATGGTTGTCCCAACTTGATTGTATCGGTTAAATAACCTTGGGGTGTTCTCTCAAGGCGATTCAGAAAAATTTGGTCTAGATTGCACATTCTTGCACCTGCAAAGATGGCGATCACAGGGATGGCTAACATCATTACTTTCTAGAGTTGTAGAAGTTCAATGTTAGTGGATGCTTGGTAAACTATGCTAGCCTACCCAAAGTATGGTTCATGTTCTAACAAGGTAGGAAGTCTAGTTTCCTCAGCTAGGTCAATGACCAGGGCATTACTCAACCTAGTGTCCAGTTCTTACTCAAGTGCTTCTAGGAGTTTCCCATCGAAAGCCTACAGCCTAATTTAGTTTTGGATTGCTAGTGGTAGCAATCCAGAATTAGGGTAGCTGGGTTCCTTCTAGGGGTATTGATGCGAACCAAGGGACGCGATTCCTATCGACCCACCTAGCTACGAGGCTAGGGAACCAAGAAGAAGCGGATCAAGACCCAACAACAATATTGGCATGGATTTCTAAGCAAAACACAGATTTGGCTGCAGGAAACTCACCACCACACTTGGATATTACGCACCACGCGCGGAGGAGAGGGCGAACGCCACAAAGGGGTGCAACTACCTTTGATAAGTTCTTGGGGGAAAGGCTTGCAATCAAGCAAGGAGCTCCATGGCTCTCTCAATTTGTTTTCTAACAAATTTCATTAATTTGAACAAAAGTTACAAAATGGGCTGCCCAAATGTCTATTTATAGGGCTCACACAAAACCTAAAAAGAAAAGACAAAATATGAGCCATTGGATTTGATCCAAGGGCTGAAATTACAAATTTTACATTGGCGCCGCGGCGGGCAAACATTCATGCCGCGGCGGGGAGGCTCGGATCACAAAAGTAAAACTACGCGGGCCGCGGCGGACAAATTACATGCCGCGGCGAGGAACCTTGCACTTCAACCCGAGAGGTCTGTGCCGCGGCGCCCAAAAGCCATGCCGCGGCGCGCACGTCCCTGGTCCTCTGCACGCACCTCTGCCCACACTTGCGCGCGCGTCTGCTCGTCCTGCGCGCACGTCTCCCAGCCTTCACGCCCAAAACAGAAACATCGGCGCCGCGGCGCACATATTTCATGCCGCGGCGAGAATGCCTCGTCCAGAATCCCACCAAAACAGAAACTTGTCCGCCGCGGCGGGGGAAAGTCATGCCGCGGCGCAGCTCCAAAACTGGCAATTTTCCACAAATTAGCTTGGCACTCCCATGGCGAACATGCTTGCGCCCTTGCTCGTGTTTGTGGCGCCTTTCTACGCCGTTATTTCACCCCCTTCTCGGCTTGGTCCATGACACGAGTCGGGCCTTGTTAGTGGCGCGATCCGGTTCGTATCATTCCCTCCCTCTTAAAGAGAATTCGACCTCGAATTCGGACCTTCATCACGGGGTAAGTGTAGGAGCCCATCTCGGTTTTGCTCCTCATCATAATAGCCCTGCAAGAAAGAAAAGTAAGAAAATAGACATTCTTTCATTTTTTTCTTTTCTTCTTTTTTTTTTGTTTGCCCTTTTTTCTCCTTGGGCATTTCTTCTTTTTCTTTTCCCTTTCCCTTTTCTTGTTCTCCCTTGTTCTTGATCTTCAATTGATCCTCAACCACTTCTTTCGGGGTAAGGGGGATAAGGGTTATCTTGCTTCCATCTTTTTCGAACGAGTACTTATTTGCATAACCGTCATAAGTCACCCGTCGATCATATTGCCAAGGCCGGCCCAAAATCATATGCCCAGTCTGCATTGGTACCACATCACATAAGGCAACATCTTGATAATTCCCCATAGCAAAGGATACCAAGGCTTGATGTTCCACCTTCTCCTCACCTTGATCATTCAACCATTGCAGTTTATAAGGTGTGGGATGTTTGGTTGTGGGTAACCCTAACTTCTCAACTAGGGTTGTGCTAGCAAGGTTGGTACAAGAACCCCCATCGATAATTAGGCTGCAGACTTTGCCATTCACGTGACATCGTGTATGGAAAATGTTTCCTCGTTGTGAATCCATGTCACTATCCTTGGAGCCATCCTTAGGCACTCGCCCTACCATAAGCAAGTCTCCTTTCACCGGAACTATTTCTTCCGTACTTGCTTCTTCCAATGGTGGCATCTCCTCACCATCACTCTCTTCATCTGTCTCCACCTCCCCATTTGCTTGTATGATCATTGCTTTCTTGTTCGGACATTGGGACGCATAATGACCCTTTCCAAGACAACGAAAACAACTAACATCCCGATTTCGGGGAAAGGTTTCAACCTGACCTTTTCCTTTATCTTTACTAGCCTCCATCTCTTTGCCCTTGTTGACTTCAAAGCGGGGCTTGGAGCTAGTTCCTTCCTCTCTCCTAAAATCTTGTACCCAAGGTGTTGGAGAAATTGGCCTTGGTGGTTGCATCCGGTTACTTCTTCTCTTGAATTGCGCTTCTACTTGGATTGCCATGTGGACCATGTCTTCCAATTCCACATAATGATGAAGCTCAACAACATTAGCAATTTCCGGATTTAGTCCACTCAGAAACCGAGCCATAGTGGCCTCTCTATCCTCCTCAAGGCTAGCTCTAACCATGGCTACCTCCATTTCCTTGTAATACTCATCTACCGATCGAAAGCCTTGATGAAGTCGTTGCAATTTCTGATAAAGCTCTCGGTAGTAGTGGCTCGGAACAAATCTCTTCCGCATGATTGTTTTCATGTCCTCCCAACTACTTATCGGTCTCTCTCCATTCCTCCTTCTCGCAACTACCAACTGATCCCACCAGTTTAAAGCGTAGTCAGTAAATTCGATCACCGCCAATTTGACCTTTTTCTCATCGGAGTAGTTGTGGCAAGCATAGATATGCTCAACCTTCTTCTCCCACTCTAAATAAAGCTCCGGGTCATTCTTTCCTTGGAATGACGGCATTTTCATTTTGATACTACCCAAGCTCCGATCAACCTCATCATAAGGTTGGCGTGGGTACCTCCTTATTCCTCCCCGATCATGGCCACCTCTAGGCCCATGTCGTCTTCCAAAGGGCATCCTCCCTTCATCTTCATTATAGTTCTCTCCAAAACTATCTTCATCCAACTCTTCCTCAAAAAGGGCTCTCCTATTAGGTCTTCCCACATTAGGAGCGACTTGTGGCGCCTCTTGCCCTAAGTTGGCGATAGTTGCTTCTTGATGTTCCATTCGTTCATTTATGTTAACCATGACGGCATTCATCCGTTCCATGGCTTGTTGTAATGCCCTCATCACAAGAGTTGTATCGGGCCTTTCCTCTGAGCTATTCCTGTCAGACATGTTTACAACAACTAACACAAACAAACAATTAACAATCAACAAAATTGGAACTTTTACTCGTTACCTCACGTGTTTACACTCGAATTTTTTGATTGCCGTAGCGCTCGAAGCCCTATGACAAACCAAACCGTCCAAGTCTTCCACACCAATGTAGAATTTCACACTCAACAAGTGTAGCTTGCAATATCCAAATGTATGGAACAATGGAAACTAACTCAATGTGTTTTGAAACCCTAACTCTAGGAGTTTGGAAAGAAGTTCGGTTTAGCAAATCCAATCCGAAAAACGCAAACAAACAAAGAAACGATCCGTTAAAGCGCAAACGACGCTAAAACGACGAAATTTCGTAAATTCTCGGGAAATCAAGAATTCACTCTTCTTTTTCTCTCTTTTTTTTTTTTTTTTTTTTATAAAAGCACCGAAATATCCTCTTCCTTTTAAATTTTTTTTTTTTTTTTTTTTTTTATAAAATATCTAACGAGATATTTTCGGGAGATATTTTCACGAGATATTTTCGTGAGATATTTTTCGAGATATTTTCGGAAGATTTTTTTTTTTTTTTTTTTTTTATAAATAAAGAGAAAAGTTTGGCTCTCACTTTTCAAGAAGAAAAATCACATGTGAGATTACCAAAATACCCCTCTTTAAAAAAACGAAAATTTGGGGGAATTTCCAACACAAAATCCTCTCCAAATTCAACCAAAATAAGAAGCAAACAACAACATCACACAGGTTATTCCAGGAAATGCATTAAACACACAAAAACAAGATGAACACAGAATTTTTTTGTGAAGAATTTTCTTGTTGCTATGAAATAGAAATTGACAAAAACTAAGATAGGAATCTAGAGTCTCAACCTAGAGCTCTGATACCAAATGATGCGAACCAAGGGATGCGATTCCTATCGACCCACCTAGCTACGAGGCTAGGGAACCAAGAAGAAGCGGATCAAGACCCAACAACAATATTGGCATGGATTTCTAAGCAAAACACAGATTTGGCTGCAGGAAACTCACCACCACACTTGGATATTACGCACCACGCGCGGAGGAGAGGGCGAACGCCACAAAGGGGTGCAACTACCTTTGATAAGTTCTTGGGGGAAAGGCTTGCAATCAAGCAAGGAGCTCCATGGCTCTCTCAATTTGTTTTCTAACAAATTTCATTAATTTGAACAAAAGTTACAAAATGGGCTGCCCAAATGTCTATTTATAGGGCTCACACAAAACCTAAAAAGAAAAGACAAAATATGAGCCATTGGATTTGATCCAAGGGCTGAAATTACAAATTTTACATTGGCGCCGCGGCGGGCAAACATTCATGCCGCGGCGGGGAGGCTCGGATCACAAAAGTAAAACTACGCGGGCCGCGGCGGACAAATTACATGCCGCGGCGAGGAACCTTGCACTTCAACCCGAGAGGTCTGTGCCGCGGCGCCCAAAAGCCATGCCGCAGCGCGCACGTCCCTGGTCCTCTGCACGCACCTCTGCCCACACTTGCGCGCGCGTCTGCTCGTCCTGCGCGCACGTCTCCCAGCCTTCACGCCCAAAACAGAAACATCGGCGCCGCGGCGCACATATTTCATGCCGCGGCGAGAATGCCTCGTCCAGAATCCCACCAAAACAGAAACTTGTCCGCCGCGGCGGGGGAAAGTCATGCCGCGGCACAGCTCCAAAACTGGCAATTTTCCACAAATTAGCTTGGCACTCCCATGGCGAACATGCTTGCGCCCTTGCTCGTGTTTGTGGCGCCTTTCTACGCCGTTATTTCACCCCCTTCTCGGCTTGGTCCATGACACGAGTCGGGCCTTGTTAGTGGCGCGATCCGGTTCGTATCAGGTATCCATTCTATTGAAGCACACTAAGGGTAGGTAGATGGTCCTAGAGGCTAGCTTGGTTATGATCTTGCTAGAAAAATGAAATTTCATCATTAATATATTGGGAGCTCATCTTAGTAATTGAGCAGATCTAAAGTGCTTTCGAAAGGAAAATTGGATGAAGAATGCGATCAACAAGTTTAAGAATATGAAGAACACGATGAATATTCTTGAGTTTTCATAAGCTCAATTGGTTGAACACCAAATTTCTTGAAACCAATTTTTTTTTCAATCGCATTTTTGGGCACGTCGATCCAACATGTCACTAGAAAATCACATCAGAAGGAACAACATTATGGGATTTTGCATCTACTTCGATGCTTAAGTTAGTTTTCGAGAGAAAAGTTAAAGATCAAAAGGAGTTTTAGAGATTTTGAGTGGTGAGCTTATGCATACATTTTGTTCTTATTAGGACCTATTTATAAGTTTCTGATGAATGATATTTTCGTAAATAACTTATATTAATTTATATTTAAATTATTAAATAATAATTTAATTATATAAGTAACTAATATAAATCATTTAATTAAAGAATTACTTGACTATACAGTGATTGTAACATTTGACCTTTCAACTACTGATATAAACCAATCAAATAGTAGCACACGTACCTCTTTAATTTATTGCCCAACACATAATATAGTAAATATTGATAAAGTGTAAGTTTAAATTTTATCATTATATATATGTGCATGAATTTCTAAATGTATGTCCTTTATATCAAGAAAAAATTTGACATTTCAACTACTGATATAAACCAATCAAATAACACGACAGTACTTGGTTAATTTACTGCCTAACACATAATATAGTAAATATTGATAAGGTGTAAGTTTAAACTTTGTCATTATATATATGTGCATGAATTTGTGAATGTAAGTCTTTTATATCAAAAACTTGTAATAGTACTTTTAAACTCACAAAAAAGGCTTTTTATAAAGGCTTGTTACTTTAGTGGTGCTTATGTTATTGTTTTAGTAGCTATTCTCATCCTTATTATTAAATGATGCAAATTTAGTACCCAAGTTTATTTATTGGTATCCTTTTTGTCAAAAAGAAATCATAGCTCAAAATTTTGGTAAAAAAGAAAGGATAGTTTTGACATTTAAGATTATTTTCTTAAAAAAATATAGGCGATAATTTTTTTAGGATTAATAGATGAAATGATCTTCTAACTTTATTAAAAGTCCAGTTTAATTTTGTAATTTTTTGGTTAAATAAAATAAGCACACTAATTTTTCTAAAGATGCAGTTTAATATTGTAATTTTTTAGTTAAGCATAATAAAGAAACTAACTTCATAATAGTTCCAAATAAGTTCAAAAAACATCATATTTAGACCATTATTTTGGCATTTTTTTGGACTTATTTAGAACTTTTATAAAATTAGTGTATTATTCTGCTTAACAAAAAAATTATAGGATTAAATTGTACATTTAGTAAAGTTATAGGATCATTTCAATACTATACCCTAAAAATCCAATTTTTTTATTTTTATTTTAAAATAACATTTACACACTAATACATAGACATATACATTTGCAGATTCAAACTCATATATTCTCATTGCCCATAAAGATTATATATTATTGCACTACATGATAATTGATAACTTTTTAATTATTTTTAAAAATAATTAAACTATTCATACAACTCTAAGATCATTTTTTTTTTTAATGTAGGTGATAAATGTTTTTAATTGCTAACAACAAAAATAAATTAGTGAGGGCAACTACAGGATAAAATAGCTCTGAAAAATACGATTGTATATTTATTTTGAGGAGTATTGACTCTTTCCACTAAAATGTTTATTATTATTTGCACAAAAAAAATTTACTTATTTTTTAAAATTATACAAAGTCCTTAGAAAATTATTTTTCTTACCGTCTACTTCTAATGTTAATATTTAAAAAATTCACATAATTTATTTTTTAAAGAAGATAATCTTAAATGTTAAAATTATCCTTATCTTTTTTACGAAAATTTTGAGTTGTTATAACTTTTTGACAATATAGGTCCTAATAAATAAACTTAAGTACTAAACTTATAAATATGTATTAAAATAATAATATGATTACTATTAAAATATAACTATCTTAAACATTCACCTAGTAGTAAACATTTTTTTTTTTTTTTATTAGGTTGGGCTACAAATTAATATAATTTAGGTAACATAATTCAATTATATATTATGTTTACTTTTTTATATTTATTGTTCAAATTTAACAAGTATATATTAATATTGATTATCGAATAATAATAATTATTTTTGTAAAAAAATATGAAAAAAATAAACTCTTTAAATATAATTTTCTTTTAGGATCCTTTTATTATAATAAGGTGAAAATTTGATGTTTAAAATTTTGTAGAAATATTTGTAGAAACACACATAAAATAAATGTTAATTTATTTTTAAATAAATACACAATAATAATTTTATGAGTAATAGGTGTAATAATTTGTGATAATGATATATAAATATGAATGATTTGACATAATAAGATAAGACGTGCATAATTTTATTTAATAAATAAATCATATTTAATATGATAATATATATGAATTTGCTTAATTAATATTTTTATTATTGTTTAATAAGTTAATTTAATGTGAATACGAACTCAAGCATTTTTTTTTTTTTACTAAAAATAAGATTTGTTATTTGACTATTTTTTAAACTGATATTACATATAACATAATTTCGATATAAAAATGATTATTTTAATATAAATATGAATCGTTAATAAACAAATTGACTCGAATCTTTATATAAAAAGAAGGAGTAAATATGAACTACATGAATAATCATCCTTAATATGATTAAAATAATTATTCAAAAGTTATAATGTAAGGTCGATATACAATAAAAAAATTATCAAAAATAACTATTCACAATAATTATATTATTAAAAAATATTTTAGTATTTATTAGTATATATAAAAAATCAAAAACTAAACTTTTTTTTAATCAAAATCAAAAACTAAACTTAAAACCCACCAAAGCAATCTTACTTTTTTTTATTTTATTTTATATGTTATTACTATATATATTTGATTACATATCATTTTTTATTTTGAATGATTTTATTTACAAGTTTTAACTTTAGTTACAAAATTATAATTATTACTTATTTTATTTATTTAATAATTAACAATAATTTACATTATTTTATTATAAAAATAAGAACCTAAGAATTTTATTTATAATTTACTTCTTTTAAAAGAATTCCTACTTAACAAAAAACACATAGTTATACATTTGAATTATTTTTTTCTTCTTTTCTTTTAAAATAATGGGTTATAAAACAAAATAAAATAAATAAATTTTCATTTTAGATCATTTTGTCCTCAAATTTTCACGTTAACTACAAATTATCATTACTATTTATTTTATATATTTAATGGTAATATCAATTTAAACTAATGAGTTAAAAAAATGACGCAAAAAAATAAAGAAGAAAATAATTTAAAAGATAAAAGATAAGATTATAAAATTTTCATTTATGGTTTAATTTTCTATACGACAAGTTCTAACTAAAATTAAATACATATTTATTTTTCAATATAATCACACAATTCATAATTAATAATAAAAAAAATTAGACAAAATTGTTCAAATTTAATTATAAATTTTTTTTTATTATTAATTTTTTTGTTTAAAAAATATTATAAGAATCTTATTTAGTTAATCTTTTTTACAAGAAATCCTATATAACCAAAAATGCACAATATATGTTTAAATTAATTTTTTTAAATAATGAATTAAAAAACAAAGTAAATAAATAAAGAAGGAAAAAATGAAAGATAAAAGATAATATTATAATATTATAATATTTTTATTTATGGTTTTAATTTCTTGTATTTGAAATCTTAGATATGCTAGAATATATATTTACTTTCAAAATAATTTTCATATTATAATTAAAGAAAAATTGGACAAAATAATTCAAATTTAATTACAAAAATTATCACTATTATTAATTTTATTTATTAATTATAATTATTACAATATATTATCATTTCATTTCTTTTTTCTTTTTTTCTATTATAATAGCTTACTTTTTATATTACATGAGTATTAATTACTTTATAATTAAAACTTACATTTTTAATTTTGTAATGAAAATTTTTCATGCTTCATGTGATTTTTATTTTGTGATGGTTAATTATTTTTATTTTTATTTTTAACATCTCAAAATAAGTATTGATGTTGTTGTATCTCGCAATAAGATTTTTCATAACTAACTAGTTTTTAAAATTTTAGTATTTTATTTATTCAAAAAATTAATAAATATATATTTTAATACACGCAAAATAATAACAAAAAAACTAAAACATAAAATTATTATTAATTTTATTTATTTAATTATAATGATTAACATTATATTGTATTATTATTATTTTTTTATTATAAGAATTTACTTTTTATATTACATGAAACTAAAATTATTTCATAATCGAACTTACCTTTTTATATTTATAATGCAAATTTTTTCATACTCAATATTATTTTTATTTTATGATGGTTAATTCTTTTAATAGTTTTTACTTTTTTAATTCAAACATTTCAAAATGAATTTTAATGTTGCTGCACGTCACATTAATTTTTTTCCTTCATAATTAGGTAGTTATTGAATGTTTAGCACTTTTTAAAAAAAATTAATTTAAATATTTTAATATTATATAAAAATATAAAATATAATATAATACTATTAAGCATTTATATATATATATATATATATTGACCCATTCGCACATGGCATACACAACATGAACCTACTCGAGCATTGTGTTATCGAAAAAAAAATTCAATTGCGTACTCTATACCTTATGAATAAAAACTTGGGAAGTTTTAACTTTATCGTTTTTTTTTAAATAATAAAAAAAATTAAAATTTATAACCATAAAAATAATATTTTTATATTTAATTTATATATTTTTTTATTAAAAAAAAATTTAGTTCATAATTTCACCTTAAATATCGAACAATTAGATGTCATTTAAATTAAACTGTAATTATTTATATTCATTTAATATTAAAATTTACTTTATTAAATCTCATTCAATATTATTAAGTGTTATTTTTATTGTTATAAATTTATAAGTTATATTTTTTATAATTTCACTTTCTTTCTTGCTTTTCTCCCATACTTTCTTATACCGGTATATAATACAACACAATATTCGGAAGATACAATGAACAAAGCCATGGAAATCATTAGTTTCTTTCTCAAATTAAATTCCTAAAGTAGAATGCAATTTCGATTTGGACTTTGGCTCACTTCATTCGACCTCTCGATTAGTAGTGCACAAGTTATAAAGGAAAATTTTTGCATGAAAGGTTATTTCAGCAATATCGCCATCCTATCAGTAAGCTACTATAAACAAAAGGTTGGGTGATATTACATGTTCTTTACTCATGTTAAAAATAACATTTTAACTTTTTTTTGTTATTTTTTTATAACAATTTGGTCCTTTTATTTTGAATAAGTGACAAGCACATTAACAAATAATTAATTTTTTTATTTTATTATTATTTTTTCTCATATATTTTTTTTTATTATTATTCATGCATATAAATAAAATTACTTATTCAATTGGTATAATTTATTTCATACATTTGAAAAAAAAAAAAAAAACATATTTGGCCATTTGGCTTATAAATATAGGATTAAAGTTAACTATAAAGTATATGTATTACATAAATTAAATAACTTAGTTAATATTTGATTAGATCTTAAACGAAAAACGATGAGATGTTGATGCGCACTAGTAGGGCAACACCATTAATTAATTAGAATAACATATGTGGTTGTGATCCAAGGGTTTTTCAATTGTTGTATCACTTTCTTTTTTTTCTTGTTTTTTAAAAAGTTTTAAAATCTTCTTCTTTTTTATTAATAAAGAGAAAATATACTCATATATTCGGGTGAGATTCAAATTTGAGTTCCTTGTGAAAAAATTAAGAATTTTACTACCTAAACCACAAGAGATTCTCTTGTTGTATCACTTACTATTAGGATGTAATTATATAATTATATGTGAATTAATGTATAAATTAAAATATAATAATTTTTTTTCTAAAATACTACTTTATCAACTAAATATTAAAGAATGCTATTTACATACAAATTTATAAAAGTTCTTGCATAAAATGGGAGCAATAACGCATAACAAAACTAATTAATCGTAACTCTTTATTTCTATTAAAAAAAAAAGGAAAAAAGAATTGAGGTAGTCAAAAAATTAATGACTCTACTAATAGAGATATAATGTGTTGTATTAAAAAAAAATCTAAATTTTGCAAATACTTTTACGCCCATAATTATAATGTTATGCGTGGTTAATTAATTTTTTAAATAAAAAAAATTAAGATAATAATATTGTATATTTTTATTATCGTCACATTAACTAATTAAAAGCATGTGTCTTGCATATAAATTTTGTTTTATATAATTTTTTTAAAATTTTTATAACATATTTAAAATATTAAATTTATGTGACATAATGAAAAATAAATAAGAGTAAAAAAATAACAATAAAATTTTGAGTCATTGTTTAACCAAAAATGCACATTTATTTATATCTCTACTATAAAGAGCCACTTTGCTCTTTAAGGGGAATATTACAACATTGACCTCAAACTTCTGTAATAGACAACATTAACTCAAAGATGATTATTTCTCATGCTTTCATTGGCTATACTTTTAATTTCAGTTTTGAATCAATCACTATAATTATATTAGTTTTGTTGACAACAAATTAAATTGACTTCTAAAATTAGAAAAATTACTTTTAAATTATCATTTTATTTGACATTTCTAAAGTAGTCCAATTATTATTATTATTATTATTATTAAAGGTAAAACTGCATAAATAGTTCCTATATCACTTTGGTTATTTTGTTATTTTTCTTAATCAATTAGTCAAATTATTTTGATTTCATTACAGTCTTTAATTTTATTTGAGCATTAAAATAAACCATAAATATTAATATATATCAAAATATTTAACTTTTGTTAATTTAAACTCCGCACGTGGTCAATTTTGACCTATGATGCGAGTTGATTTCAGTTTTGATAAATTTGTTAAAATGAAATAGTAACTAAATTAAAAGAAAAACAATAGAAAAGAACCAAAATGTAGAATTAGAAAAATATATGAATTATTAATGTAGTTTTATCTTATTTAAATTAAGTTAAATTTAATATGAAAAAAAAAATTCAATATTTGATTCTCAATATTTAATCTCACATTTCATGCATGGAATAATTTGGTGGCTTTTACATTTACGTTAAATAATTTTTGAATAAATTTATAATTTCACTAACCACTAGTTAAGTAATAATTAGAGCAGATATGTTTTGGAAATTAACTCACACAAATAACTAATTCGTCATATGAGCCGTTTTTGTTGACGAGTCTTGATTTTATTAGCATATATAAACTCACATTAACCTAAAAGAAGATGATTTGTCATACTCTCATGAACTATATTTTTAATTTCAATTTTGAATCAATCATGATAACTATATTAGTTGTGTCTACAATAAATTGATTGACTTATAACTTAAAAACATCTTACAATAAATAAACTAATATATATCAAATTACAATAAATAGCCTATACGGTTGGGAATGAATTTAATTTAATGAATTGTGTTAAATTTTATTGTTTTAAATTATTTTAATTTTTAATTTTATAAGTTAATTAATAAAATTAGTAGATGAATATATATTATTTATTTTTCGATGCATAAATGACAAAATTATTCAATTGATTTCATTTTTAACTCTCTTTAATAAAAAAAAATATGTTCATTTTCTTCTAACACTAAAAAATATATTCATTTATGTTAAAAGAAAAATAAACATATTTTTTTTATTGAGTGTTAAAAATGAAACTCTATGTATAAAAAAAAGGGGTGAAGAGCCAAAATAGTCCATTTGCTTATGTAATAAGTGTCATTTAGTCATCTAGCTTATAAAAAATGTTTTTTAGTCCATTTACTAAAAAATGGTGTTTTGAAGTCACTTAATAATAAAGGTATTAAGTAAGAAAAAAATTAATTTTTCATCTAATTTTTCGTTAAATCTAACGGAATAATACATGTATTATATGTATGTTTATATTTTTCGATAGATATATATCAAATTAAATAATTTTTAATTAAAAAATTAATCTAATTTTTTACAATTTCTTTCTATTAGACTTAAATAAAACTTTCATTGTCTAATTTGTTATTTTAGATATTAAACAAGAAAAATTCTATTTAAATTTTATTGAATTTGATCAAACTTAAATAAAATTTTAATTATCTAAGTTGTGACTTTAAATATTAGACAATAAAAATTTTATTTAAATTTTATTGATAATTATATTTAAATTACATTGAAAATTTTATTTAAGTTTTTTTTAAAATTAAAAAAATTGAGTAAGTTTTTAATTAAATATTAATTTTTTTTACATATATATATATATATATATCAAAAATTATAAATATGCATATGACACATATGCTATTCCGTTAGATTTAAAGGAAAATTGGATAGAAAATTAACTTTATTCTTACTTAAAACATTTTTTTTATAAGTACAAGGGACTTAAAAACACTTTTTTTTCAAAAACAAAGAGATTAGACACTTTTTATAACTTAGGGGACTAAATGCCACATTTTATAAAAACAAAATGACCTTTATGACATTTTTTCTTAAAAAAAAATTATGTCATATAATTAAATCTATTATTTATATGTTTATATGTTTAACATAAGATTAAATTTATTGATTACTTTTCAAATCCAAATTTAAAATGTATAAATAATAAATTATAACGGTTCAAGTGATTTAAAATATTTAAAATTATTTAATATTAAATGTATTTCAAAATTAGTTATTTTTTTATTTTCATACTTTTTGTTTACCTATTGAAGGTTATAAATTTAATGTTTATTGAATTTATTAGTCATGAATTAATATATTGAATTTTAAAAGCACTTTATGTTATAAAAAAAGATTACAACATAAATCAAAATAATTAATTAATGCTTGTCTCTTTTATGAATGTATAAATTATGTAAAAGTGGTGTAAATCTCAATTTTCAAAACTGGATTGTCTTGCTAAAGTTAAAAAAAATCATATGGTATAATTGAATAAATATATTGTAAATTTCTTTACACAACGGTATATGTATTGAATCATGAAACTTGAAGCTTAGTAGTCATATTATGCTAAAGATGGTGCTCATCTAATTTTCATTTTTATTATGTAGAATATATATCATATTGTGAATTTATCAATTAAAAAAATTATTTGTAAGATTTTTTTTTTTTTTTTTTCTTTTCAGACTGGTATATCTTATTCACTTTCTTTTTTTCCTTCATGTAGTCTTCTACTCCTCTCAACTACCCATAACAAATCCAAGTCCTCCCTTTTTCTTTCATGATAAATTATCTACTATATATTGTTTTCTTTTTTCGTAATTTATAAGCTTAATATCAATAAACTAATTTTTATTTTTGGTGCCTTTAAATACTTAATTTATATTATTAGTATTTCTAATCTTTGAATTTTTTAAGTGGATGACTCTATAAATAAATCAATTACAATTTACATGAATTATTTAATATCAAAGCACCACTTTCATACTTGCTATCTTATATAATAGATACTTCTAAATAATATATAAACCACTAAGAATATGAAAAATAATATAATTTATTTTTAAAAATATAAAATATATAACTTTAGGCTTAATTTGGTTATTTTCCATTTAAAAAAAAAAAGTAAGATAATATTTTATTAAATTATTAAGGAAAACTTAAGAGACTAAAGATAAGATAATATTAAGAGCATTTTTTTTACTCTCTATTTTCGTCATCTTAATTAATTTATAATTAAAATTGAACACGTGTTTAATATTAGTATTTACGGTCCAAAAATTTTCTTTTAAACATAATATGCTTCGTTAGTGATCTAATGGCTTGCAGCCGCTAGAGTTGCTAAATTTTTTAGAACTTTTATACTTTTGTACCCATAAAAAATATTTTAAATATGTGTTCAACAATAACAAAAGAAAAATTCTCGAAAAATTTCAAAATTTACTACGAAACATTTCATTAAATTATTTAATATTTTAAATATAATAAAATGATAAATTTAACCTTTTATTTAAACTTAAAAAATACACCCCACATCCCCAACACCCACACTCCACATCCTACCTTCTTAAACTAATTTCATACATCCCACTTTCTTAAATTAATTTCATACATCCCATCTCTTCTTCTCTACTCACTTCCACCTCCATTTAGCAAAAAGTGGGATGTATGAAATTAGTATTTAGAGTAAATTTAGAGTTATTAATGAATATGGAGATGGAGGTGGAGATGGAGGTGGAGGTGGAGGTGGAGGTGGAGGTGGAGGTAGAGGTGAGTGAGAAAGAAGAGGTGGGATGTGAGGGATGTGAGGTGTGGGGTGTGGGGGATGTGAGGTGTATTTTTTAAGTTTAAGTAAAAGGTTAAATTTGTCATTTTATTATATTTAAAATATTAAATAATTTAACGGGATGTCTCGTAGTAAATTTTGAGATTTTTCAAGAATTTTTCATAACAAAAATGTTAAAAGTGAAAGCATTTTCATACAATATTGTGTAGTAATGATATAAACAATTAATATGTTAAAAAAAGTTATAAAAACATTTTTAATTAAATTTATTAATGAATTATTTTTTATTTATTCATATGATCTCTTAATTAAGTTAATATTCATTTATATTATCACATGCAAAAGCACATCGATTTTTGCTAAATATTAAAAATAAATATGATATACATTGTTAATTAAATTTTTTGAATTAAAAGAAAGCATGTCACACTATTTTTTCTCATAAGTTCAAAACAAAAATAAGAACTAGATATTTATAACGACGTAAAGTCATTAATATTATTTAAAAAAAAAAATTGTATCTAAGAAGTTTAGCTTAAATTTTTTCAAAAATTTAAACAAATAATAAAGAGTAATATATCTCATTATTATAAAAATATAAAGATATGTGTTTTAAAATTAATTTATGTGTGATTTAGAATTATATATATGTAGTATAGATAGATAGTTATTTGATATTATAAAATGAAAAATTATATAATATGTTAAATTTAAATTTTTAATTTTATTTTTCATAAATGATGAAAGATTAAAAAAAAATATGACTCTATTAAAAATAAGATTATTTATCTAGTATATACAAAAATAAAATAAATTAATAATATATGCTTACTTTTCATTCGGTGATAATAGATTCAAAAAAAAAAAAAGAACTTTACTAAAAGTATGATTATAATTCTATTAATAACATGACTATATGTCTATATAAATTAAATTAATAAAATATATGTATTTTTAATTAAGTCAAAATTTTGGATAAAATTATTTAAAATTTATTTACTCGTTGTGCATTTAAATCTACATAATAATAATTACACCTAAATACCAATATTATTGAATAAAGTTAACATTATTAAATTATTATTGTTACAATAATAATTTTAATAGTAGTAATATCAAAATTTTATCACTTAATCTCATTATATAAAATTTAATAAAATTTAGACAATATTATCCTCCTTTTTATTTATTTATTTATTTACGATCATTAGTAATATTACTTGAATTTTATTTTAATTAAAGTAATTTTTTTTAGATAAGTGAAACTATCTAATAGAATTTAGATTTAGATGCTTTCATTAAATAAAAAAGCTTCAATCAAAATTATTGTTCATCTAAAACTATATTACACAATTTATTATTTCAGTTACTTCTTGCAGACAAGAAGTCTACAAATCTTAATAATTACATTAGCATCACATATCATTTTCCCTCTTGAATCTTTGAGCATTAACTTTTCCATTTTCATTGTTATATATTTTTATATTATTTATCCTTTCACATAATTCTATTTCCTTTTGAATTATTCAATAAAAATAATTTATTTGTTATTAAATTCATTAGTTGCTACCATTTATATCACTTACATGTTATTTTTCTTTTACATTTTGTAAAATTTTATTTGTTTATCACTTAGTTTTATTCATTTTTTTTTTTCTTTTGAAGATGTTATCCAAAAAATAATTTTAAATTTGTATAGTATATATGTATAAAGATAAATAAAATTAACAAAAATAGGCATGTAGAAAAAAAAAACACAAAAGTGCATTTAATTAGTATAAAATAATTAGCGAAAATATAAATTTATGTTTTTTTTTACTGCTTGTTACACAATATTAAATACATTAATTGTAAAATTTATATACAGTCATATTTTTATATGTGAAATTAGATAGTATTAAATAGTATAAAAATAACATGGTTATTTAAAAGTTTTGTACGACTAAAAGATGTGGGTGTAAATTGTACTGAACAATTAACTTAATATATCTGAATTTTCAAATATAGAATTAAATATCTTAATTTTTTTTATCTAAAATTAAAATTAAAAATAATATTTTTATTTTTTAAAATGTAATAAAAAATTTAAAATAAATTAAATATTAATTTAAATAATTGTATTATATAATTTATCATTAAATATTATATAAATTAAATATTAAAATAATTTAATTTGATGAGGTTATATTTGTAAGAAATATGAGGTTAGTGTTCCTCTTTACCAACCCATGGGAATTGAACACCGCACTGGCGCACCCATTGATGCGATTTCCAATAAAAGGAACATGAAAAAGACGTATGAAACATGTAATTAAAATGGAAAGCTGTTTTTGGTTTTGGAGGGTTAAACGCTTTAAATTTTAAAATAAAAGAAAAAAGAATAAAAACAAATCATTTTGGGAATGACGAGGACGTTTTAAGCGAAAGAGCGTCCAAGTTCTCTTCATGTAAGAATGTGGACCCCATCACCCCTTCTCTTCTTCCTCCTTCCTATTTCTGCTTCCTCAACGAAACAAACACAAACCACCCTTCTTTTTCTCTCAGAGTATTTTCTTTCTTTCAATTTCGAATTATTTAATAAAATAAAATTCTCTCTTTATATAATTTTGGAAACGGCGATATTCAAGCAAGTTTTGTTCTCTCACAGTTTTCTTCATTTCTATTTTTTCATTGTCATTCAGCGGTTTACACGGCTCGAGGTGGCCTGTTTTCTGTACTGAAAGGTGGAATTTTTTATTTTTCATAAAAACAATAGTTTTCTTAAAAAAGAAATTTTCTTTATTGACGGGCTTTCTATGTTTGTTTCAATTGATGAGTTGGGTACAGTAGGGTTCTGACTTTGGGGGCTGTATCTTCACTGCTACTCGCCCATATTTAAATGGGTAATGAAGATTTTGCTGATATATAAATTGGGTAATGAATATTTCTTTTGAGGGGTTGATTGGAGGCTTACATGGGCGGGCTTTTGTGTACTTGTTTTAATTCTTTGTATCTGAACATGGCTATGATCTTAGGTGGGTTTTAATTGGAATCTGGGATTGCCTCTTTCAGGTATGGTTTCTACTTGACCTGCATTTTTCAGGGGAAAGAGAGTGGATTAGTAGTTTTTCCTTCTTTCAGGTATTCCCAAATTCATGATTTTAGATTATTTTTCATCACTAAACATAATCCCTATTGAGTAGGTTTGAAGTTGTTGGATTAGTAATAAGTTGTTGTGTTTTTCTTTTTTCTTCTTCTTTTGGATCTCGTTTTGTGTGGGTTTGAAGGAGATCTTTTTAAAATTTTTATTTACAGGAAATTAGAACTCAGGGGAGTGGTTTTACAATAATTCAAGTTTAGTTTGCAGAACTCTAATTTGTGATGGGGGTTTGAGAGATTCGCATTTCATTGTTTAATGGATTGAAGAAGTATTCCTTTTGGGGGCAATGTTCAAAGCATTAGCATCTTGGCTATTGTTTCTGTCCCTCCTCTATTCTGTTACTGCGACTGAAAACGAATATCCTCGATGCAATTGTGATGATGAAGGGAGCTGGTGGAGCATTGAGAGCATTCTAGAATGTCAGCGAGTGAGCGATTTCTTAATCGCTGTGGCATATTTTTCAATCCCTATTGAGCTACTTTACTTTGTGAGCTGCTCTAATGTACCATTCAAATGGGTCCTTGTTCAGTTCATTGCGTTCATTGTGTTATGTGGTTTGACACATTTGCTCAATGGTTGGACCTATGGTCCTCACCCTTTTCATTTAATGCTTTCTCTCACAATCTTCAAAATCCTCACTGCCTTGGTCTCATGTGCCACTGCTATAACCCTTATCACTCTCATCCCTTTGCTACTCAAAGTGAAGGTGAGGGAATTCATGTTGAAGAAGAAGACATGGGACCTTGGCCGAGAGGTTGGAATGATGATGAAACAAAAGGAAGCTGGTATGCATGTTCGGATGCTTACTCAAGAGATTCGTAAATCACTTGACAGTCATACAATTTTATGCACTACGCTTTATGAGCTGTCCGAGACATTGGGATTACAGTACTGTGCAGTTTGGATGCCTAATGAGAATAAGACAGAGATGATCCTGACCCATGAATTGAAAGGGAGAGATTATGCTATTGTGTCTGATTTTACTATACCTATCAGTGATCCGGATGTTGTTAGGATCAAGGCCAGTGATCGAGTTATTGTTCTTCGGGAAGATTCAACACTTGTTTCAGCAAGCAGAGAGCTAGGCGAACCAGGACCTGTAGCAGCAATAAGAATGCCTATGCTTCGAGTTTCTAATTTCAAAGGGGGAACACCAGAATTAGTTCATACTTGCTATGCTATATTGGTTTTGGTTTTGCCAGGTGGACAACCTAGATCCTGGAGCAGCCATGAGCTCGAAATAATTCAAGTGGTTGCTGATCAGGTGGCTGTGGCTCTTTCTCATGCTGCACTTCTTGAAGAGTCCCAGCTCATGAGGGAAAAATTGGCAGAGCAGAATCGAGCCTTGCAACAAGCAAGAATGAGTGCTATGTTGGCAAGTCAGGCCAGAAATTCTTTCCAGAAAGTAATGAGCAATGGGATGAGAAGACCAATGCACTCAATCTTAGGTTTGCTTTCGATGTTACAGGACGAGAATTTAAACACCGTGCAACAAGTTATAGTTGATACAATGGAGAGGACAAGCAATGTTGTATCAACCTTGATAAATGACGTGATGGATGATAGTTCAGCAAAGGATAGTGGAAGATTTCCTGTTGGGATGAGATCGTTTAGTTTGCACGCCATAATAAGAGAAGCTGCTTGTGTTGCTAAGTGCCTGTGTGTGTACAAGGGCTTCAGTTTTGCAGCAGAGGTTGATAGGTCTCTGCCTGATCATGTTGTTGGTGATGAGAGAAGGGTTTTTCAGGTAATTTTGCACATGGTTGGGAACCTCTTGAATAAGAACACAGTTGGAGGGTTGATCACATTTCGTGTTTTACCCGAGAATGGCAGTCAGGGAAGAAATGACCCAAGATGGGCAAACTGGAGACAGGGCTCGGAAGATGGAGATGCTTGTATCAGGTTTGAAATTAGAATGAGGGACAGTGGTTCTCAATCAGAGGGCACTAGTTCAGCTCTACAGCTTAGTAGAGGATTCAACAGCGATGGTGCTGAAGGAGCCTTAAGCTTCAGCATTTGCAAAAAACTAGTGCAGGTGAGACCAGTAAACACGGTTAATTTGCATTTTTATGAATTGTGTTCAAGTCTTTTTGAGTATATTGGAGATCATGATGAAGAAATTTGTTTGCATTACTTTTCTGTTAGATGACACTTGATTTAAAATATTTAAATCAAGCTTTACTCTGCATAAGATAATGGCTGGAATACATTGCTTGCTGGTTGTGGAAGAAGTTTTCTTTCATTATTTTGTTTAGAACTACACATGCATTTTTCAAAGATAGTACTTATTACTGCCTAGGAATCTTGAGAACTTGATAGTTTTACAAGAGAAATAAAATAAAAGACCACTGATCGCAGTTTTTAGATCGGTGCTTCATTTGGACACAAATTACACAAATGAAGAGGTTTTACATTTACTTTTATCAAATTCTACTTTAGTGATTCGAGCCATGGTATTCTCTGGGAGATGCCAAGCCTTTACCACTCTACTAGAGAAAAACTTGTGGAGAGGTTTACATTTGGTTACAAACAAAATGTAAATCCGTTGAGCAATGTTAAGGGATAGTGCTATGTTGCTTTTTTCCTCCATTCTCTATTTTATTGCATCCAAAATGTTGTGTATTCTCAAATGTTTGAACTCATCTATCTTACAATAGGAACATTGAGGACATTGTCATTTCTATCTAAAGAAGTGTGTCAAGAAATAATTTTCCCAAAAGCTCATGCTTACGGGAGGTAGTTCTGACAATTCATTTATACTCATTCAATACTATTAAGTATGACATCATCGAGGTGCATGTTCGATTGACTTGTTCTTAACGATATGAAACATAGTTTGTCATTTTTCCTTTTCCCTTGGGGAGGATTACTACTAACTTCTATAAATTGAATGAAGGTTTAATTGAATTGACTTCATCTTGAGACAGTGAAGAATCAACATCATATCTCAACTTTTGTACTCTCCTTTGCTAATATGATGATTTATATTTCTCATCTTATTTTTCTAATTACAGTTAATGCAAGGGAATATTAGGGTAATTCCAAACCTCCAAGGATCTGCTCAAAGCATGGCTCTTATTCTTCGTTTTCAACTTCGGTCTTCCATTGCAATAGCTATTTCTGAATCCCGAGAATCATCTGGACACCGAAATTCTAATTCTATTTTCAGAGGATTGCAAGTGTTATTAGTTGACAATGATGATGTGAATCGAGCTGTGACAAGGAAACTACTTGAGAAGCTAGGCTGCCATGTAACTGCTCTTTCATCGGGTTTCGAATGCCTCACTGCTATCAATCCACCTGGATCTACATTCCAAGTCATTCTTCTCGATCTTCAAATGCCTGATTTGGATGGTTTTGAAGTTGCAATAAGAATTCGAAAGTTTCGAAGTCGGAGTTGGCCACTGATCATTGCCTTAACAGCTAATACTGATGGTAATGTTTGGGAAAAATGTATGCAGATTGGGATTGACGGATTAATCCGAAAACCGGTTTTGCTTCAAGGCTTTGCCAATGAGCTCAGGAGAGTCCTGCTTCAAGCAAATAAAATTGTAAGGTGAGACGGCTTGTGGGTTGCACAGTTGATGCAACATGAGCTCTTCAAAATTATTGGAATCTTATACACAGTGTTATCAAGTCAAAAGTATACAAATTAATCCTTCTTTATCCTAATTAAATTAGATTTCAGGTTAGGCCACAGTAAACGAAACTCTCCTAAAATAAAAATAAAAAGAATATGATCAGAATATATATATATATAGAGACTAAAGTTTCAAGTTTTTAATTTTTTGGAATGGTTTAATTTATTGGCATTCCTGAAAATTTAGATGGTGAATATCTATTTGTATAATCAGGAGTCATTAAAAATATAGACGTTTCTTGGACTCTTTAACATTTTATTTTTTCAGTTGCAAACTTACTTTCTAACGTGTAATTATTGTTGCTATTAAGTGTTGGCTTAATGCCATGTAGTTATTTAATATTGTTCAAAAAAAAAAAAATAGTTGTATTTATTTAATAAAAAAGGAATTATTGTTGAAAAAATTACACAAGTAGTCAACTTTAAAAAATATAAATAGCAAAAAAAAAAAAAAAAATTAATGGAGATAGGGTTCCAATTCAAGAGGAGGGTATTATTTGTTGTTTGGGAAGATTCTCTCAAAAAAAAAAAAATATATATATATATATAACCACAAGATTTATCTATTTTCCATTAATTCTGATTCGAATAACAATTTTTGAATTTTTTTTTATAATAAATATATATGATAAATGAGTACATATCATTTATTTTTTAGAATTTAATACTTTTTTAAATTTAATAAATGTACTTTTTTAACTGAGTACATATCATTAATTTTCTAATTTTAATTTTTTTGGAATTTAATAAATGAGTACTCAAATTTTTTAATTTCTTATTTTTAAAATTTAATATTTTTGAATTTAATACTTTTTTTTCTCTCACATCTATTTTTTATTTATCCCTATCTCTTTCTTACTATATATATATATATATATATATATATAAATGGATCAAATCATAAGAAAAAGTAGGAAAACCAAATTGACTAAATCTAAATTTTAAATTGATATCAAATTTTGAGCTAATTATGTAAAAAAAAAAAATTGGACCAAATCAACAGAAAAAGTAGGAGTACCAAATTGACTACAGCTTAAAAAAGTGAGAGACTAAAGTAATAATAACAATAGCAATAATAATTTTAGAGATCGTTCGTATACTAAAAGCGAATTATAAAAAATAAAAATAAAAAAATATTTCTGCCATTTGTTTATTTTGTAAAAGCACATACATGAACCTAGGAGGGAGTCATGCATGTATATGGACTCTTGCTTTCCTTTTGTGTCGACTTCATATGCTAAAGGACTTTCCATTTTATATTTTCTTCTCTGTACAAAAGAACAAAATTATTTCAATGTTTTTTATTAATTTGGTTCTCTAGGAAAGAAAATAAAAACCCAAGAATATGATTTTTTGCTGGTCCGGTTATATCCGTTAGAGGTATTAATCAAATTATTTAAATATGATACTAATGTCAGATTTATAATTAATCATGAAACTTATATATCTCATATTGTTTATACATTATATAAAATTTACATAATATTATAATATCTTTGTATATTATGAGAAAAAAAAAATTTGAAAAACTCCAAACATTTCAAGGGGTTAATAAGGCAATATTTTATTTGTCTATTTATTTTTTCTCTTATTAAATATATGTATGTGAGTTATCGGAAAAATCATAAATCGGGTTAAATAGCACTAGTCTGAATGAGATGATGGGTATTATAATAGTATTTAGAAGGCAAGACCTGTTAATGTTGGGAATGCTTTTCCATGGAATATTGGACTAAATTCTCCTCTTTACGAAGTCTTAATTAAATGTCATACTCATACGTCACTTTTTGACTATTTGATTCTTTATACATAAATATCTAGTAAAGTGTGGCATGATTTTTGTGGCTCATTTATACCATTTTTGATTGCATGGTTCCAATGTCAACATTATATGGCAAATCGCAGGTCAATTCTTCCAAAAAAAAAAAAACTTCAAAATGAATTATATGGCCATCTTATAAAAAATAAAAAAAAAACGTGAAATTCTATAACATAGATTTATTTTTAGTCTTTTTTATGCTATTAACATTTTTTTTTTTTTAAAAGACACTAAAATTTTCTTCTTTTTTATTAATAAAAAAAAATATACTTGTACACTTAAATAAAATTCAAATTTAAATTCTTACTTCTTACTGAAAAAATTAAAAGTTTTATCACTTGAATCATAAAAAATTCTCAAAAACACATTTTAAATAGAAAAATTGTAATGAAATAGGTGCAACACAAGAACTTCTCAAAAGGTCAAATTTTTCATGTAAATCTTCTAGAAAAGGTCTATTTACGTATGCTTTTTTTTATATCGTAAATAATATATGTTTATGGCATATTAAAAAATGCAGTGCATGTGTATGGGTGGGTGCACACACATATATCTATAATATAGAAAATAAAAGTAAAACCAATTGTATCATATAAAAATTGTAGGTTGCAACATAATCCGATTCCCACCAAAAATGTTGAAAACTAATCATCTCCATTCTACAGGAATCACCATTGCATTTAAATGGCTGGAATGCAATGGCAGAGTTGGGTACTGTTTCCAAATAGAACATGTATTCTATTTTTTATTTATTTTTTATTTGCTTGAATACCAGGAATTACAAATTCAATTTAAAAAACTTTCTTCCAAAAATGTGTTCAATTCGGGAGATATCCGCAAGTCAAAAAAATCAAACTGTTGATCCATTTTATTTTTTTTCCCAAATAAAAAAAATTATAATTTTTTATGTAATTAAAATTTTTAATAAACAAACAAGTACTCGAATGTGTCCCAAACCGAACGAATTTTTATCCTAGATCGAACTGAATCAAACTGTTTTAAATAAAATAAATAATGTCTCGACTCATTTCGCCCCAACCCGATTTGACCCAAACAAGTCGAATACCCGAACTGTATGATCAAATTGTCATCCCTATAGAAGAGATATTCTAGAAAAACTAAAGAGTCGTTTAATAACCATTTTCATTTATAATTCTTAATTTTAATTTTCAAAATTTCCAAATCTTAAAATCAGAGACATTTAATAATTCATTTTCAATTTCTATTTTCTAAATTTAGGAATTTAGACAAATTTTAAAATTTTAAAAAAATGTCAACTTTGTAATTGAATTTCTATTTTTTTTTCTTAACCCTAAATATTTATAATACAATTATAATCAAAATGATTAAGGAGCCAAAATTTAATTAAATTTTTTTAAAAATATATTTGAAATTAAATTTTAGAACTTAAAAATGAAAGAACTGAAAATTAAGATTTTTTTATCATTCAAATAATATCCAATTTCAATTTCTAATTTCAAAATTGAAATTAGAAATTGGTTATCAAACAAAATCTTTTATCCTAAAAATTTTTGAAAATAAAAATTCAATTCCAAAGTTCAGGAATTAAAAATTGGAATGGTTGTCAAACACAACCTGAATAAAACTAATTAATTCCTTCTTTCTTTTAATGATAAAAAGAGAACAAAGGAATATGGCTCCTTGTTTTCATAGGAACCAATTGATAATTCAAATTCTGTGAATCAAAATACCTAACTTCATACCATGCTGCCCCATAGGCCATAACCTCTTTTGCCTCTCGATCATAAGACTCATCTATAAAAAAAGTAATCCAAAATTGTGCAACAAGCACGTGGAGCTGCATTTCGAGCATGCTTGATCACCTTCTAAGATGACTAGCATTTAAGGTTTCATTTTTGGATGTAAAAACAGGGCAAAAAAAAACTCTCAAGCAGAGAATTTATTTCCTCCTTTATCACTTTACAGGCACAATAAATATGTGCAAAGAATCCAAGCATGAATAAACTGTTTAAACAAATTCTCATGAATTCATGATTAACAGTAGTTCAGTCCACAAAGTGCACCCTGCCTTAAGTTAAGGCACTGATCATTCAGTTTGGAATGATGTCCATTTGCACTACTTACTCTGCAGATAAAAGGACCGAGAAACATTGCCTAATTGTCTCACATGTAGGTAGTACATAGTTACAAAACCTCACCTACCTGGAGAACCAGAAGAACAAGGTTTTCTAACTCTGATTCAACCACGCATCAAATATCCAAGGAATCTGCGCATAAAAGACAAATCAGGACCGACACTGCTTCAGAAAGCTACATGTGTTAAGAGGTTCACAAGGGTATTAGTTAGTGCATAAATCCACTTTAAACAGCTCATTTATGGCCTTATGGCATGTTTGGTAGACAGTAATCGTAATCGTAATAGTAATGAGAATTATTCAAGATATTACTGTATTTTGGTTTGACTGTACTCTGTAATGAAATGTAAATGAATTATAACAATAAAAATAATCCTCATTACGCCTGCAATCCTTAAGAATATGCTATAATCCTGTATTTTTCTCACAATTTGCATAATCATTTATGTTTTTTTTGTTCATTTTATCTCTTTCAATAATAAAAAAAGTTTATTTTTTAATTTTATTTCATTTATAATTTTATAACATTTATTTTAATATTATTATTTATTTTGATTATACTGCTTAAATAAATATTGCAATAGTAATACTGTTTCCTTTACATTCAATTCTATTACAATTACCATTTCCATTACTTTTACATTCAACGAACCAAACGTCACTGTAGTATTTCAAAAGACATTTTTTAGGCTCAAGCACTATAAAAAAGATTTTAGGCCATAGCCTTAACGGTCATCTAACACATCTATGAGGCTTGTACCTTTATGGTATGAGACGTATGCCTCGATGCATCATGGCTTTGGAGGCTTATGCCTCAGATTTTACAACTTTCATGCAAAACATTTTTATCTAGACATTATATTTGTGCTCTTATTGGAAAATAAATTTGAACTTTTATCCCAAAAAGGGACAAAATGAATCAATAATTAAAACTGCCAATTTGTAACAATGAATTTTATTTCTCTTTATATGCTCACAAAAAATAACTTAACCATTATAAGTGTTTAAATGTATTATTTATATATATTTATTATTTTTTTAGTACAAAAATTCAAAGCTTACACTTCGTCATGTCAAAGAAAAAACCTCCATTCCTAAACTATCGTTTTGAAACATTGGATGGACTTCTATATCCAAGTCATGTGAAAAGCTACTTTTAGCAAAATCACTAATTTAGTCCAATAATGGAATAAATATCAATCACAAAGTTTAAAGTCCAGTCTCAACAATTAAAAGAGGCGTTTCAATTAGGATGTAAATAAATTTGATAGATTTTAAATCCTACAAAGTCTGTATTTTAGTGGATTTTTAAGGACTTCCAACTCTAAATTTAAATAGATTTTATTAGACCTTTGTCGTGAAAGTTCATAGATTTTTTTGAATGTCCAGCTAAGTTTATATAATTTCTCGGATTTTAAGGTGTTTACCCTTATCCTAGCACTTTCCCAATGCACAATTTATCATTTATAATTACCTAATGAAAGCCATAACAATTATCAAATTCAAAAGTACCAAATATTCTATTATATGTTTTATTTAAAAACAACGAACAAAACTCGTCTTATTCTTTTAATGTGAGAGAATATGAATAGTTGTGTCATGAAAGTATTACAGTTAATACATTTTTACAATTCCATCATCAACAGAATGAAAAACATATACTAAATTAAAGGTCCAAAATTATAAAATGTTACTAAAAATATTTTCTAAAATTGTTTTGTTGTAATTGACAGTCAAAGATTTTCTTCATTAGTGGCTACAATATATCTGGCAGTGTCAATCGTGTAGTGTTGTGCATATTTATTAAGAGTTTGTTTGTGTTTTCCATCCCAAACAAACATATATTTAATGTTATAAAAATTTAATATAGCATAAATAAAGCCTATATTGAATAAGCATGAAATTCAGAGAACGAACAACTCCACAAAGAATAACCAAAGCTTTTCTGGAAGAAGTATTTCCCATCCAAATAGACTTATGGCAATCAAGAAAGGATACTTAAGTTGAATGCTTTACCTAATGATGTAGTAAATGAGTATGAAAGAAATGACAAAAGATGCCACAAGCTTACACATCCTCCGGTTAGATTTTTTTGCAAACACCTGCAAAGATATAGCTTATACATGTTAAGCCATTTCTGACAGCCATTGAGGATTAATGAAAAATAAAAAAAGTGAGCAATATAGAAGATAGATATGTGCAGTACCATCTTGAATCGATCCATCGTTCCTGACATTATTCCCCTTGATGCATCCATAGCATTACCCTGATTACAGCACAATTCAATTCAAGCGTCTACAAAAACCCTTCAACCAAAAAGAAATCAGGGATAGATTAATCTATCAACAGAAACCGGCATACCATTTTGTCAAGAAAACGATTATGATTCTCCACTTCTTCATGTATGTCACCTGTTAACTGTCAGCAAGTAATAGTACATTAAGAGTTATAATAGAAGCCAACATTTTCTTTCAATGCATTTCATCTTCAAAACGACTTGAACACTGGACCAACTGCAATACAATTCGACCATTCACATAGTAGATATCAACAAAGAAAAATATCCACAGGGAAGAGACCCCTATTAAATTTTTTATTATGGAAGAGATGTTGAAAGCATATATTAAATGACAATGAACTTTAAAACATGGGAATGCTTCAAAGACATTTTGCAGGTATATTTGCACATAGAATCCAATAGTACACAGAAAGGATTATATATTAGCATAATCCAGAATTCCATAGCTTAAAATACAGATTGCTACTTCAAGAACACCCCTACGTGATAATAGATAGCTACTTTTGAAAAGGGAAAAAGGATAAAAAAAAGAAGCGAAGAAAGCACTCAGATAAACACACCAAAAACAACTAATGAAGTATGTAATTGAATGTATATACAGATATAACTTACTCTCTTTAGAAACACAACTCTGTCTTCTAAACTTTCAATAGCTTTGTCGTTGTCCTGTTCGTTAATGTTGTGGGAGTATGAAGTGGAGGCCCTAAGACCACCTTCCTCAATGTCAAAGAGAGAAGCCCTGGACGAAAGCTGCTCCCTGCACAAAGAACGTGTTAGATGCCTATAACATAAAAAGACTCAGTTGGCTCCAAAAAAACAAATAAAATAAAAGTAAAAAATGCACCAGATATAACTAGAGGTATAGTTTAATAGTGGTAGATAACTGTTTATGAAAAAACTTATATTATTCATCATCCCTAACTGGTATTTATTCACATACATGTTCTATTTAAGGAAGGACAACAAATCCTAAATATACACTAATTAAGAATAAAGAATGAGAATAAAGCATATTCCTAGAATAAGACAGAAAAAATCATAAACATAATGCATTCACTTTAACTTATGAATAAGAAGGCATAGTGGTGATCACTAGAGGAGTGATTAATAATTGAGCCCTTGTTCTGATAAATGTAAATGATGAATACGAGGATCAAAGCTTCAAGTAACAAACAAAAATCAAAATACTAAAATTTAATTCTCGTTGCAACTGTTAAGTCAACATGGAAATGCATCTTTTACTCTTTTTCAGGGGAATTTTCATTTCAAACTACATGATAACTAGTCATTGAAGAAAACTAAAGGTGCTGAACTAAGAGTAATTGAGAAGGTGATGACGTGAGAAGAAGCAGATGCAGAGAAGCAAGAGAGATGAAGAAAAGAAAGGGAAGAAGAAAGTAACAGAAAAGGAGAGAGAACTCTTACTATTTCATGTTGCAAAAATCATTCCACACAGACTGTACATTCATCATATGTATTTATACGCATAGCACAGCTTCAACAAGAAGCTTTCTTGAAACTAATGGTGAAAGTGAATTGTAATAAACTTACCCTCCAACTCTAATAACAGAATGAGAAAACAGTTTTTCAATTTGCTATACAAATGCTTAGTTGATTAACTAACTGGCAGAATGACGTGGACATGGTTTTTGTATCCTCATTGTTCAATCGTTTCTGAGTAATATCCTCAACAATCATTGCTCAATACAAAAACTATAATGTACCAAATTAAACCTTCGCAAGGGGCAAAGACAGAGTATGACCAGTTTCAATGGTTTAAACTACATGCTTAAAGCACTCACAGTCCTAGTATCACCATTGTTATACTTGATCTTCTTCTCAAAAGCAAAAATTCAAAAAACAATATTGTAGCTTTGGTACACTACCATAACCAAAGGATAGGACGTAGTAGATTTATACAGTTTTAACCTCGTTTTTTAGTGCTTCTCAACTACTTCATATTACCACATTGATGCGTAAAATTCCCAAAACTATAAGAACAACAGTAAAGACTGTCACTATCCAAAACATTGATCCGTACAATGGCTTTGCATTACACAAGTTAATGTACTTTCCCTCACCACATGATTACTCAAATTACTGAATGAATCAAAGAGTAGAGTTTCAACTCATGAAGGGAGAAAGATTCCAAATTTCGTAGGGCAAAGTAATATCTCCAAAACTGCCAAACATTCTTGCTCAATAACCCAATCGCACTCAGACAACAAGAAAAGTAACTATAAAAAAATTGAAATCATAGTTTGTGAACTCAGATCGGGCAAAAACTTAGCACAAAACCCAAAATTCCACGAAATCTAAATATTGGTGAATGTAAATATGCATCAGACAAGTGTGACTTACCTTCTATAACTCATTGGTTATTTTGGGCCTCACAGATTCACAAATCAATCTTTGAGATTTTGAACGATGATGAATTCCCAAAGTAATAAAATTGAAGATGGAAATGAAGCCGGATTGAGTATATATGAAAAATTAAAAAACTTAATACAGCATTTGGCTTATAAGAAAATGTGGGAAAACAAAATTCATGGAAAATCTTATGAAATCAACTGCTAAGAAAGAATGAGAAGAAGGGGAAAAAAAAAATCAGGGAGAAAAATTAATTGGTAACGAAAGGGAACTTAGGAAAGAAATAAAGTTGAGATTCCTGATTTCCTGCAATTATATTTGGCCGGGTAACAAGCGGGCTGTGCTAGTTTATGATGAGCATTCTCACCAAATGGGCCAATAAGCCCAATATTTTATTATTTTAGGCCAATTCTATTAGCATCCCACAAGGATTCTAAATGCATACCCTTTGAGTATTTTTTTACTTTTTTAATTTTGCTCTTTGTGGTATAAAAGTTTACTTTCTTATCCAAATGTTTAATATTAAAGATTTTTTGAGTCAAAATTCATGATTTTTGAAAATAATTTTTCCCGATATTTTTGTAATTTTATTTTCTTTCATATCTTGGAATATTTTATTCTCTTAGTATTTTTAAAGTAATTCTTTTAATTTTTCTAAGATAATGTCTAAAAAAACTTTAAATTCTTCTATAAAATTTTCTTTGTTTTCATATTTTTTAAATGTTTTAATTTTTCTTTTAAAGTTTCTATTTGTTCTTGTGATAAAATTATGTTATTTATTTTTATTTCTATACATGCTAAAAGTATTTTTGTAAAATCTTTTTTAAATTTTTTTTATTTTCAATTTTTCGAACTAAATTAAATAATTCCTTTAAATTAAAAATTTGTAATTGTGTAAACATTTTTATTATTTATGGTGTAACTACGTTAATTCTTTGTTCCAAAGATACTCAAGTATATTGGAGGTTTGATGGCATCTCAGTCGCCATCACTAAATCACTACGTCACTTGCAGCTCAAAAAGATGGAGAAAAAAATGAAAGAAGAAAGCTAAATTGCCTATCTAGAAGGAGAAAGAAGCCGCAATGAGCTTAGCAGTGGACACGCAGAGGGCTCCCCTGAAAAAACCAAAGAACATAGAAGTCGCTGCCTCAAAGAAAATGGCATAGGGAAAATAGAGGGCGAGAGTAACGGTGTAGATGGAAACAAATATCGGGATCGCCGAAACCTTATGTTGTTCTGACCAATTTCCAATTACCGTTAGTGCTGCATCCTTGTCCCATTCGTACTGCTTGCTCAGTTATCGAATTATGCTGATCAACTCAACTATTACTCCAATTTTCCACCATTTCATCGTCTTCTCTTTTGAAATTCGATCCCTTCGATTAATATCTAATGGTCTCATATTTGACACCAAGTCTAATCTTTCACTCCCCAGTGATGGATTCAACATTGTTACTTGAATCAAGACCATCCTTGAGTTCGAATGTCTTATTCTAATTTCCTTGCCGCCTCTACCAAAGACCTCATTGTCATCATCATGTGACTGAAGAATAAAATATTTGCTAGGATCAAAATTGTAAATACTTGTCCCAAAAACGACGACGTAGAGAAATAATAGAAAAATATGTTATTGATACTAAATCATGCTAATACAGGGCAGTAAGTTTATGAATTGAGTTAGGGTTGGACCAATTTGAATTAAACAAGTTTTGAAGCCCTAACTAATACGAATTGCCACCCTTAATTGTGATTGAGGCAAAAAATAAAAAATGAAAACCCATTGCATAAGCTAATGATACCCTGCTAGCATAGATAATTAAGGAAAAAAAAATGTTGATACTAAAATCAATTTATCAAATATTATTTGATTCGTTATATCTAATTAATTCAAGATATTTGTTTTTGTAAGTTAATGAAATTTATAATTTTCTTGTAAGATTAAACTAGATTATTAATAAGGTTTACATTTTTTAATAGATAAAGGGTAGCTGGAGTTTGCTACTTACAATAAAAATATACTTTTGACACGATATTATTTGGTGAAATAGTACAAATTCGTTTCTTTTTATAAAATTTTAGACTAAATTTTACAAGAAGATGTTTGGAGTTTAAAGGAGACAAATGTGTTCTCGTTTAAGGGGAATTGTTAGATGTGCGAATAAATTTCATATTAAAAAAATATAAATAATAAATTATGAATATAATTGAAATGAGTTACTTATTATTTTAATAGGTTAACTTTAGGTTGGTACCTCAGCCCAATGAAATTTACCAAAAACATTAAGACGTATAAACTGATAAATATTAGTTTGTGGTATTTATAATTATCAGCAAACTATTAAAAATTAGATCATAAAAAATTGACTTTTACAAACATATGCATCTCTGTTCTATTTCCCTTTTTCTTAATCAGTTGACATCTGAATTTCATTTCACAAATATGAATTCACAGCAAGTTTGAAACTTTCCCATTAACATCAAGTCTATCATTCATATAATGAGGTTATGCGAAACAAAAAGACTTATTTTACAAATAGGCAACAAAAAAGAAAAAGAGAGAGAAGCAGACTTGAAATGAAGTTATAGATATTACAAGTAGAGTGCGTGAAAGAAAGAAAGAAAGCAGAATAAGAAGAGGTCAAACTGAATGATTCAACAATATATGACTTGATCAAACAACTTAGTATTTATTAATTATATATAAAATTAAAGATGTGGAATGATTAAATAATTCTAAGATTTTAATTAAATTATATTATATAGATTATAATATACATTAAATTATAATAAAAAAATTATTTTTTCCAATTTTATCACTTTTTTATGAACTCAAAATTTTTTACGATCATAAATACCAAAGCAAAAAAAGAAAAAATAAAATAAAATAATATGCTCACAACTTTTTCCATTTGAAAGTTGATTTTTATTATATATTTTTTATGCCTTGAATGACAATTTATCATAAATTTTATTTAATTTTGTCATTTTAATGTAGATTTTTCTCTTCCACATTATCATTCTAATATAAATTTCTCTCATTTATATTATCATTCTAACTTAAATTTTTCTCTTTTATATTGAAACTTTAAAAATATTATCATTTATTTTTCAACCGGAAAGTTGATAATAAAAAAATTTCGATATTTATAATTATTTTTTATATGTTTCAATTTTATTTGTAATTGATATTTTTTTGAATTAGATTGTGCTTTTTCTGAAAATTTGAGTGATCATATCAAGGGAGTACAAATAGAGAGATACGATGATGTGGCCTCTCACATAATATTCTGAAACGTCTTTTTTCGCATATGCAAGCATCTAATATCTTATTCATATATTTCCTTTACTAACTTTGATTTTTGTTTCGATAAATTTCTTCTCTCTTGTCTTATACTATTTGTAGTTCTTGACTTGTTGCTTTCACTTTGACCATTCAAATCTAGTAGTTGGAAATAATTGTTCAAGATAAAAAAAATATATATTGAATTTATCGCCCACAAAATATCATATTTAAAATAATATTTAAAAAAAAATAAAAAAATACTAACTTTGACGATTCAAACTATAATTTTTCTTCATGTCACATTTTTTGTATGTTAGTTCAAAAGTATAAAACTCAGGTAGGAATTTTGGGTAATGAACGATTTTTCGATTATCAAAACACTATGATATATTTCAAATATTAAGTGTTGCACTGTAACTAGTATATACTATTCATGAATATGAGTTATATTTATTTTTTAACGCACACTCAAATACTATTATTAGTTCAAAAATTAAAAAAAAAAAAAAAAGCTCATTTTCTAACTTCCAAAAGAAATATAACAAATTTAATGTATTCTTTTCTTTTTATGTATATTATTATTATATGAGTAAAATAAAATCCTTACTAAATATTTAACAACCTATAGAATGATTCGTATCTATGATATTTTTCCAATCTTCTAACCGAACAACTCTTTGTTTTATATTATATATTTTTTTTCGTCTTAATGAATCTAGATATTAATGACTAGAGATTGATTGAAATTGAAACTACTATAAATGTTTGAAAAAAAAAACAAAAACTCAAACTCCAATTGAGTTATGTGTATTATACAATTGGACCTATACAAGCAATTTGACCTTTGTAATCGATTCGACTTGGTCTTTTTGGCAATTTAGATATATATATTTTAAAATAAAATATAAACTAATTAAAGTCTTAAAATTAAGAAAGCAAAATTAAAAATGATATTACTTCTTATTTTTTATATATGAAAAATAAAGCAACCTATTTTGATTCTTCATTTCAGAAATGAGATTTTCATTTACTTTTGAAAAATAATGTCCACCAAATATTTGTTCTTATTTTTATTTTTTGGGCTGGTAAGTGGTAAGTAACCAAATACTTCTATCTATCACACTCTCAATAATATTCACAACTGATTCATACTATCATACAATAGCTTAATGCTTTTTTTTTCATTATATTAATAATTAATATAATTATAAAGAACTAGTTTCCTTCGTGAGCTTCTTGCATAAAGTTGAGGGAAGATCACAAAATTTAAAAGATCCCTCGGTGTATTATTATTTTGGTACCTATTATTTTTTAATTTATTTAGTGATATCTTATTAATCCACAAGTTATTAAAAATATATATTGTTGATCCAAAATAAATAGTACAACTTTTATATTAATTTATTGAAGAGATATTATTATCATTTTAATCCCAGCTCTTATAAATAAATAAATAAATAAAAATGTTTTTATTACAAAACAGTTCATGAAGAACTTGTTTTTCTCATTTCCATTAAAAGCCTCTCCTCATATTCAAATCAACATTTTATTTTGAATAATAATAATAATAATAATATAAATTTTTATTATAATAATAATTTATTAAGTATTTAACAGATAATTAATAATAACAATAAAATCAATTTTAATACATTTTTATTCATAACAATAATTATTATTGTTATAACATTATCTTTAGCCTATTACTGAATATACTTTAATAAAAAAAAAATTGAGGCAATATGGATCAAATAATATATTGTTATTAATTAGATATAAATATAAGAAAGTATCGTAATAAAGTGATTGTAAAACTCTATACTAACAAGAATATTAACAATATATATTTTTGTGTTGCGAGTTAATATTATTTAAAAACCTTAAAAAAAAAATATTCTCTAATTTAATAAAAAAATAACTCATAACATAATATGAAAATGTGCATGTAAAATTGTGTGTGATCACATTGTTATATGCTCTTTCATTCCATATTCCCATTATTGCAATCCGGCTTTGTTTTGTTTAAAATATTTTCCCGGTTTTGCTTTCATGTTTTTAAAATAAAAATGATATTTATTATAATTTAATACAAATATTAATTTATATGACACAATTTAGTTGATCATTAACTAAGTAGTCATACAATCATTTTATAATTTCACATCTCAACTTAATATTTAATTAATAAATAATATATAACTTAATACATATAACAATTTTATACATACAATATTATTATTTTTTATAACGTGTATAACATTATTTTAGTTCTATATGAGGTGTTTCAATTCTAACAATCTTTCAAGCAATAAAGAGTCGAAGACATATTACTCATTAATTCAAAATTATGGTAAATATCAATTACCTTATTAAAAGTTGATTAATGATTAATATATCTTTAAATTTGAAAATAATAGTATTAAAAAACAAAATAATATTAATTTGGTGTGAATTCATAGTTAAAATTTAATGCCGTTAATGATGATATTTATTTGAAGTATAACATTAAATAATAATACATGGAGTTTGAACTTATAATTTAATCTTATTAATAAAAAAGTTTTACAAATATTTCATTATTATACATTTTTAAATTTATATTTAATTAATAATAATATATTAATTACTGCATAATATCCTAGTCTTCTTATTAAAGTTTATGCAAAGATAATTTTATAATTATTTTTAAGGTGAAGAGCGAAAATAGTCATTGTGTTTATGTAATAAGTGTCATTTAGTCCTCTAGTTTATAAAAGGTGTCTTTAAGTCTATTTGCTTATAAAAAAAATGTTCTAAAGTCTCTTTACTTATAAAAAAAAAGTGTCAAGGAAAGACAAAATTAATTTTTCATCCAATTTTTGGTTAAATCTTACATAATAGTACATATGTGACATGCATGTTTATATTTTTCGATAGATATATATCAAATTAAATAATTTTTAATTAAAAAATTATTCTAATTTTTTACAATTTCTTTCTATTAAACTTAAATAAAATTTTCATTGTCTAATTTGTAATTTTAGATATTAAATAATGAAAATTCTATTTAAATTTTATTCAATTTGATCAAACTTAAATAAAATTTTTATTATCTAAATTGTGACTTTAAATATTATACAATTAAAATTTTATTAAAAATTATATTTAAATTATATTGAAAATTTTATTTAAGTATTTTTTGAAAACTAAAAAAATTAAGTAATTTTTTAATTAAATATATATATATATATATATGCATGTGATACATCTGCTAATCCGTTAGATTGGATAAAAAATTAATTTTGTCCTTACTTGACACATTTTTTTACAAGTAGAGGAACTGAAAAACACACTTTTCAAAATAAAAGGATTTAAAGACACTTTTTATAATTTAGGGGACTAAATAACACATTTTATAAAAAACAAAATGACCTTTATGACACTTTTTCATTATTTTTATTATTGTTATAAATAAAAATTGATTTTATTGTTATTATTAATTATCTTTTGAATACTTAATAAATTATTATTATAATAAAAATTTAAATTATTATTATTTAAAATAAAATATTGATGTAAATATGAGAAGAGGCTTACGATGGAAATGAGAAAAATCTGTTATTCGCAAAATATTATGTAATAAAAGTAGTTTTTTTTATACCTTTTTTTAATATTTATTTATTAGAGAGGAGATTAAAACACAATAATATATCTTTAATAAATCAATATAAAAATTATAGGATTCATTTTGATATAAAAATATACATTTTTAATAATTTAATGCTAATAAAATACCATTAACTCACTTAAAAATAATAAATATCAAAATATTAATATAAATATCTACAAAATACCAACCCCTCTAAACCATTTAATAAGCTCATCTATTGTAGGATTGCACTTCCTACAATCCACCTAATACTTATAGAATAGCTTAATGCTTACTTCAAAAGTTTATGTGATAGGTGGACAAAGTGGACTCTTTTCATTGGTTGAAAAGTTAGAATTATAAATAAATAAATATAAAATATGAACGAGCATTTTGGAAAATTCTACTGTGAGCCTAGTTTACAGTTTGAAACCGGTGCCGTCCATTTAAATTATTGAATTACTCAGTAAGTTACTTTAAATTTAGGTTAGACCTGAAAACAATTCGACAAAACAACAAAAATAATTTATATTATATATAAAAATTTAAATTATACATAATAATTTTTGGATAAAATTATCATTAAATTTTATGGACAAATTTATCCTTACATTTTAAGTTATTGACATTAGTTGCCATTTTAGTATCTATTATCACATTAAATAAAAACTATAAACATAATAATAGAATAAGTATCATATCAAATAAAAATTCTAATCATATAATGATTATCAAAATCAATAAGTAATATAAATATTATTTTACTTTCGTAATTAATTTAAAAGCATAAGAATATTAATTTTGTATTTATTTTAAATATTTTGTAGAATTTAATCAAAAAGAAAAATTAAAATACATAAAATAACAGTTTTATTTTTCTTTTTCAATGTGAGTTGTCATATAAGAAGTTCTTACATTCATCAAGATATTTTATGATCAATAAAAAAATAGAAAAAATTACAAATAGATGCAAGAACGCAATAACTTGAGTTAGGAGTGGGCATTTTTTTTTCAAAAATCGACCAACCAACTCGAGTCTAGGTCCAAATCGAGCTTATGCCTTTTCTTTTTGGAGGTTGATTGGTCCGATAGGTATAAAATATTACAAAACCAACTTAGTCGGTTCGGTTGTAGGTTTGCCAAACATAAAAACCGACAAAATCGAACCGACCTACACTTTTATATATTAGTATATTTTTTAAATATTATATAATAAATGTTATAAAAAATAAATAAAATGAAGTATTAATTAATATTATACAAATATACAATGTAAAAGTCTTAAACAAATATTTAGCTTTTGAAATCATGATTTTAAATTTAAGAGGGTGAGTAGTGGAGCATTAAACATGAAGTGTCAATAATAAGATATTATTCCCATATGACACATAATATGAGCAAGGATAGTAGTTCTTATAACCGAAAGCAACACATTTGTATACTCTAGCTTTTAAAAAAGTATTTATAGGGGTAAAATATTGTTTGTATTTTTTATTATGATAATAATTTTTAACTAAAATTATAGGTCCAAAACCGTCAAACCAACCTCCATCAAACCGACATTGTAGGTCGGCTTGAATGTTGGTTTTTTAAGGATTATAGGTCGATTAAGGTTTTGAATTTTTTAAAACCGCCAAGATAAGGTCGGCTTGTAAAATAATTTAATAAAAGACCTATCGGACCTACGCCCATCCTAACTTGAGTGATTAATGTGTTTAGAAAGAGGAAGCACATGGCCTCAATAGGAGTAGTAGTCAGTTTAAATCAAATAATCAAAGATTGCTAGCAGAGACGGACGTATGGCTGGGCTGTACCGGGCTTCAGCCCGGACAGCTTTTTTTTTTTTTTTTTTTTTAATTTTTTTAATAAATATTTATAATATAAATATAATTTAATATATTATATTAATTATAACCCTAATTAAATTATTACTTTCAATTGGTCTGCCTTTCATTGCTTTGTTAACTGCTGCCGCTTCCATTGCTCTGCTATCTGCTTTTTATTGATTATTGCTTTATTTTTTGGTTTTACAACCGTGTGCATTTGATATCTTCTTTTTATAAAAAAAATAAAATTATTATAGTTATATATTATTCTTTAAAAATACTAAATACTTAAAATATTTATATTTCAATTTATACTCGTATCAATAATTATGTATTATATATTCATAAAAATTATAGCTTTTAAACGTTTGATCGATAAATATTATATAATTATTAATTTATGTGCTTATTTAATTATAAATTTATATGTATTTAACACTCATTTTTTTCATAACAATTCACCATTATTACATTAAATATGTTATTTAAAACGTCAGTTAAAATTCTATGAGATTACTGTTGTACAACACTTAGATTTTTGAAACATACATTCTCTATCTAAATTGTGTGAAGAGCTAGTTAGAACAGGAAAGTCACAGATATACTATCTGATTGATAGATTAATTTGTTTGGTGTTGACCCTTCCAGTCTCTACAGCAACTACAGAACGTGCATTTTTAGCTATGAAACTCATTAAAACATCACTTCGAAATAAAATGGAAGAGGAATTTCTTCAAGATTGTATGATTGTCTATATTGAAAGAGAGTTTACAGAAAAAATTGAATCTGATTTGATAATTGATGAATTTTATGTTATAAAGTATCGTCGGGCACAACTTAAATAAAATTTTTTTTGTTTATTTTTTAAGTTTATATTATTTTTTCAATGTTAGCTATAAATCTTGATATTATGAATAAAAAAAATTAAATTTTTTTTTAATATATATCAGCCCTTCTAGAAAAGTATTTCTGGGTACGTCCCTGATTGCTAGGCATGTTCTATGCAATTGTTAGGAGTTTCATCAATTGCTACTTTTACAACAACTGTTAATACTTAAATATGGGATAGCATTAGGTAGGATCAATATATTACATGATTGTTGAATTTATTTTACTAGAAGGGTTCTTAACTGGGCGTTGGTGTGGGCTGGCCGCATGAGCGGTGGCAGAGGGCGAGAAGGCCTCATTCTCATTCCTCGTCTTCAATTTTAAATTTGTCTACATATCAGAATCTTTAGTAGAAAGTATGATCGAAATAATATTAAAATTATTATTTTTTATTTTTTAATATTTTTTATTTTTATTATAATAGAAAAAATAAAAATATAATTTAAAGATAAAATATAAATAAATTTATATACTTATTAAAATAAAAATATAATTCATACAATATTTATCTTTATCTTATTTCATATTATAAAATATAAATTCTGATTTCTATTTTATTTTTCTGATCCTTGTCTTCAGTACGAAAAATTTGACAACCATATTTACCAGTAATACGTTTCTGATTTTATTGTTAAAAAGTTCTATATAGTATCAAAATCAATGGCTTTGACTTGAACTACGTGGTAGGGTGATCAAACTCAATCAAACTAATAAATAGAAATCCCATAAAAGAGTTGATTAAAAATAAAATTATTTATACTATTAAGATCATTTTTGTTGAAACAATTACGTAAATAATTGATAGGAACGAAGTTATCAATTTATTGAAATAACACTGCTTGGGTTGAGTCGCAGACTAGGTCGTTCTCTTTAAGACGTTTCGCAGCTCTGCCCAAAATTGCGCAAGCAAACACAGCCTCGTCGTCCCTAAGATAAAACAGCCTAGCAAAATTCTGTCTCGGAGTTACACTGCACTGATGAACTTCGGAATGCTACACCCTGCAAAATAACTTTTGTTGCTCGGAAACTAAAAATTATATTAATTTGGTTTTTCTTTTCTGGATATTTTCTGATGCTCAATAGTTAGAGCGAGATAGAGAGAAGGAATTGAGAGAGAGTTGAATGGTTTGAGTGATTTGAAACTGAGTGGGATGAGCTCTATTTATAGGCTTAAAGGTGTCACGGAAAACGGAGCCCAAAAACGATCGTGGAGAATGTGCAACGTTCACACGTTCCGTAAGACTCGGTCCGTAATGGAACGGAACGGTCGCAAATGCAATGGTCACGACGTGATAACAGATGGCAACGGTTCCGTGAGACTCGATCTCAAGGGAACGGAACGTTAAAAAAAAAATATAATGATCACATCTATGTAACGAGACTGTTAGAAAATTTAATTTTAATAAATAAATTTTTTATCAAAAAATAAAATGCTACCTCACCTCACACACGCACTCAGCCAGCAGCGACGCGCGTGTGTGGTGGACCCACAATTGCCTAGATCCTTTCCCCTTCTACAAAATTGAGTGCTCTTCGGACCCAATCCCACTAGCATATTTTTTTTTTATATATATACTTATAAGGAGGAGTAAAAAAGCAACGTGAGATTTGTGGTTCTTTTAGTTTATGCACTTTTTTTTTTTTCTCTTTTTTATTCAAATTCTTCCAACAATCTTGATCATGTGTATGAGATTCAGACTAACCTCATTCAACATACACAAACAGATCTACTACTTTCTTCTTCATCATTATCATCTTAATCGTTAACAATTTACAATATACATACTTTAACTCCAAAATCTGAATAATCAATCAATCTAAACAGGAATAAAAGACGGAACTATCGGAGCGGGCTCGCAGCAGAACGGACCCGCCGGATGCTGCCAATTCTTGAACACCACAGGCGTCTCCGTCTCCATCTCCGACCCCTGATTCCGTTTCGGTTCCTCCCTAGACTTATTTAATACAATCCCTTCAACTAATTTCGGCGAGACTAACGGCGATAAAAGAGGAATAGCGATGTTCCAATCGGATACTGGTTTTCTGATTTGTAAATCCGGAGCTCGCCGTTGCAGCCTACTCGGCTTTCGTTGTGTTCCGTCGGAAATCGAGTACGGTCTCGGAGTTCTTTGAGCGTCGGCCATGGATGAGATGAGAAGTAACAAGTTTTGTAAGGCTAGGGAGAAAAATTAGAGAGAGAGAGAGAAGGGTTGTTTTTTTTGTATGTGTGTGAAATGAGATGGTGAGAAAAAGATTTGGGGTTGGGGAATATAAGAGTGGGGAGGACGCACGTGGCGTACACGTTCTTTCGGGAAAATGGGGTCTAGAATAGGTTAGAGAGAGAAAGCAAAGGAGTTTCTTTCCAGTCGTCAGACTCACACGGCTTGGCAGCTTGAAGTTAGCTGTAACGGACTAAAAACCCCGTTATTGACGGAGCCAAGTGGATCTAATTTAGGAGAATACCGCAAAAAAATTTGGATACTACATAGATTCTTTGTATATAATAACTAAACATATTAGAACAAATCTATTTAGGGACATATGTTACGAAATTTTAGGAATTAAAATGCCTAAAAGATAGTTATTAAAATATAATAATTAAATTTACTAGTTAAAATTAAATTTACTAAAAAAATATAAATTTAATTATCATAAAAATACTTTTTCTTTAATTTTATATAAAATTTAAAAGCGTAAACTTACCTACAATTGTTACCAGTATAACAAGTGGTATATAATTTTAAGGGTGACAATTGTATCGTATTATTTGTGTATGTGTCATATTTATTTCGTATTATTTGTATCTTTATCGTATTATTCGTGTTAATTAATACATGAAAAAATTTACTCGATTTTTTTTCGTATTGTCTATTATAATAGTAAAAAATAACAAAAAATTTAAGAATATAAAAAAATTATCGATCAATTCTTATTAAAAAATTTATTCATGTAATATTTAAACCATGTCAAAAATTACCACTCTTATATAACTTCCCCCTCCCCTAAAAAAATAGCTAAACTACTTTATACCCAAATAGTTCGTCATAAACATTGATTTTACACTTCTTAACTTCTTTTTCATAATGTTATGTAAATTATCTTTTCAAATTTAACATATGTAGCCAATATTTAAATTTAAAAATTAGATAAAATTATACTACAACAATCAAAATTAACATGTTAGAAATTTTTTCTTTATATTATTTAATTCTTTTAACTTTTATTATATTTAATAAATCATCTTTAAATTTTAAATAAAATTGTAAAATGAAAATGAAAATGAATTTAATATTATACAAATCTTGATTTTGATGTGGTAAGAATGACCTCGTGAGATGGGGCGGGGTTGCGATCACCCTCCCCACCACACCTATTTTCCAATCCTGCATTCTTATGATTTATTTTAAAATTCAATTGTAAAATTTTAGAGATTCATTTAATAAAAATAACATTTTTATAAATAATTAACATTTTATTTATAGAAATTTAAAATTATGATATAATTATAATAATAATAGTTAGTAGCTTCATTCTTTAAACTAATAATGAACTATATATTTAGTTTAAAGATAATTTGTTTCAAATAATTGAAAGAATGTCACAAAATAAGAAGCAAATAAAAAGTATAACTAAATAGAGGATTACTAAAGTATTGACTTATAATATTTTTAAATACTTACTTTTTATTGAATATAAAGATTATTAAAGTATTGAATAAAAAAAAATATAATTAAAGAAAAAGAAGAATGAGAAAATTATGCGGACGATATGTTAAGTTGGCCTAACTCAATCAAAGTACTATAAGCTAAATAAAGTTAATAAATCTAATACTTAACACGGCTATTGTTTTCCTGTATTGAGTTATTTAAACTTTACTATTAATAGAGTTAAATTAAGTGTTATTAATCCTCAAAATTTTGCACATGCTTTTGTCTATCACATTTTACATTTTTGAGCCCCTGACCCTTAGTTCAGGTAGTAAATGAGAGTGTTTCACATCTTAATGGCATCAAATTTTCTTATAAGACATGTAAATAGAAAGATAGGGATTCGATTTCTAATATATGTAAATTGTGTAATATTATTTAAAAAAATTCTAATAATTATATTGATATGAGTGTAAATGTATGTACAAATTTCTATAACCTAAGATTTTTTTGAGAGTTACAAATTTCTTTTCTTTTGCCGATATAAGAATAGTGTCCTTTTTTTTTGTTTCTTTTTCTTTAAAAAGTAGCACTTGTTTTAGGACACCTTCAGATTTTATTGTGTCTCCCTCTTATAAGAGTGATAATTTATGTTGTAGCTAGATTCATCAAATTGAACCCAAACAAAGAATACAAATCAAATTAAATTTGAGCTAAATTGGATCAGCTCAAATAACTTAAAAAAAATTAAATTGGATTGAGTTAAATTTAGACCAATCCATTAACACGTAGTTAAATAAAATAAAATTCAATTATAAAATAAAAAAAGAAATATGTTTAAATTAAACAATATTCTATCTATTTTAGCATTTTTTTTTTAAATATAAAAGAATAAATAATTTTAATTTATTTATTTTACCATATTATTATATTATGTTCTTTAATACCGATGCTTTTTTTGCCTTCAAACTTATCCATCTCTTTAAATCGAAAAGAAAAGAAATCTACCGATCTTTAATTAGAAATTAGTATTATAAAGTTTTCATTTTTAAATTTATTAGGCAATAGTATTTGCATTAAAATTTTAAAATTTTTATGTGATAGTAAAAATTGTGTTCTTGTGTAATATTCTATGTTATTTAACTCTTTATTTTTTAATAAGTATCTGTATATTAATAATATGTAGTTTAAAATAACTTATTTATATTTGATTTGAATTTAAATGTATTTTTATTTATTTTATTAAATTTATTTTGAGTCAAGATCGAATTAATTTAACTTCATATTCTCCCAACATTCTCTTTAACGTTTGAAGCCGAGCCAATTCGGTGAAGCCACGGCTACGAAAGACAACAAAACTAGCCCACGAAGGAAGGAAGGTAAGCACAAAACATGAGAGCATCATATTCACTCGGTCAAAGATACCAAAGGCATAAAATATGATGCAAAGATACCGAGCTCCTATCTAATATATCAAGCTCTATTCCATGATTTTTTTTTTTTTAATAGTTATAGATAGTGACGAAGATAGATTTTAAATTAGCACTGATAACAAATTTTTAATTATACTTTTATTTTTTACTTGTACTATTCTTTAGATAATATATGTAAATTTTAATTTTTTTATATATTATTTTTTCTTAAATAATTAAAAAAATTTGTTAACAAAATAAAATTTACACGTATCATTTAAAAAATAATAGTATAATTAAAATTGTTCTTAGTATTGATCAAAGTCAAATGTCTTTCTTATATCTATATTTAAAAAATTATATTGTATTTTTCCTCTCCGTATTGATTGCATAAGTAATTTTATTTGTGCTGACTAGGGTACAAATTTTATTAACTACTAATTTTATATTGATTTTTAAACATTAATTTTGCTATTAAATCATGTAAGATCCACGCATATTTAAGGATCATTTAATTTATTTTTGAATGAGGCAGTGAAGATACAATTTTAATAGGGATATATTGAATTTTTATAATTCTATTAATATTGTAAACAATGTCAATATTTTAAATAGTTTAGTGGAGTAAGTATATAATAAGATTTTAATTTTTTTAAATTAAATATATTTTTAAATAAATGTTAAAAATATAAGAAGCGTCAGAAAACTACTACCCACTTATTATCGACAATTATTTTCTAAATCTACTTGAAATCAATGTAGATAGGTTAGGATTATTAGCATAATCATCCCCATCCCTAATCTCTGTGACCTATTTGTGTCCTTCCATGACCTGTATGTGGTCTTTTTGGGTATAGACCAAAACCCATTTATGATTGACGAGTTATGTCCAAAGAAGTGTTTTTCCAAAATATGTGTGCCTAGTGGTTGCATCTCTATGAATGTTGCAAAATGTCCTACAATCAAGCTTCTTTAAGTCACATGCTTGCAAGTCGAAGGAATGTTGACCTAATTGGAAGCTCTATTATAGAGCTACTTTTGTTCTTGATACGAAACCCCACAAAGAAACGTGATACTCGAAGATCAATATTAAGACTTTCACTATGACCGTTTAAAATAAGATTTTAAAACGAACAAAATAGGGAACTTGACCAGTTATCTATAAAGAGATAAGAATAAAATGTATCAAGAAAAATGGTAGATGCCACACTCAAAAAAGGGAGAAAGATTGTGAGTGATAAGTCTAGTTGAACGCCACACGATTATTCTTGATAAATTTGGAAAAAGTTCTCAAAAGAACCAAAGAGAAAAATCCTACCAAATTATATTCAAAGTCCAACTAAAAAATTATCTTTAGGGTACATAGGCTTATATAACTGAATTGTTTACTTATTTTCTAGAAAAATAACTAAATTCATTCATAATAATAATGGCCTATACGGTTATAACAAAATAAGCAAAAAAAAAAAATCACTCACAAGAAAGGCATGTAATCTGCCATTTATTTAAAAGGAAAGAACTTGTGCTTCACTCCATACCTAGCATGGGCTCCATGCCTAAGCTCTTCTACTAAGCCCAATAAATTCCTTGGATGACATTGATCAAATCGTGATCTTCCTTTAGGTCTAACTTGAGTTGAATCTTCGTAAGATCATCTTGAATTGCAAGATCGACTTATGAAGTGTCTCTGTGAACCCTTTTGCTCTTGCTCTTGTTATTGGCCCAATGGGAACTTTCAATAGATCATTTAGTGGTGCTCCTATGTCCTTCATTCCCCTTCTCTTGAAAAGGATTTGTTCCAAATCGTCACCTACATAAAAAAGAGATAAATCAGCAACATTAAAGCTAGTACTCACATTATACTCACCTAAAAGATCTAGTTTATAAGAATTGTCATTAGTGCACTCAATCAATTGGAATGAACCATCACCGCTTGAAAGTAGTTTAGAACGGCTTTGAACGAGAAATCGTTCCTTCCATATATGCATTCATACCCAATTTCCTAGCTCAAATGTAACTTTCTTGCACCCCTTTTTAACTTGGTTGGCATATTGCTCAGTGCACCATTCCATGTTTTGCCTAAAAAATTAGCCTTCTTTTTGCCATCTAAATTAACACACTCAATCATAGGTAAATGAGTTAAATCCAAAGGTGTTGATGGATTAAAACCATACACAATTTCAAAATTCAAGAATTTAATCACTGAATGCATGCTTCTATTATATGTGTTTGAGAGAATCCTAGTAAGAGGGTTATGGCTAGAGAGGGTTGTAAGTGTTTTCACAATGTTCAACTATTCACATATATTACTAGTGAGTTTGTACACGTGTCACTAACTTACTAGTTATTTATAAAGCAAAGTGGGTGCACATAGAACCCTTGTAGGGGGTAGTGTGGCCTACTCTCTACCACATCTGAAAAGCAAAGGCAAATACACTCTTACTTTGAATATGAAACGTACTTTTGGCCGATGTAGCTTGTTTACACGGGCTAGAGCATATGTATATAGTTTGGGGTTGATCAACGTGGGCTTGATTGATTAACGTGGTATGGGTTGATCAATACAGGTTGGACTGATCAACTCAAGCTGGGCTTGGTTCAATAATGGGTTAGGCTTGTTATTTGTGGGCCTCTTCATCCAAATGGACCATTTGGTGATGGTAGGGGTTTAGTAGTGGTCATATACCAAACATCAAGTTCCCCATTCTTTAAGTTTATATGAAAATGGAAGAATAACTAGCATGTAGTTCCATAAAAGTAGCCCTATCATATCAATAGGGATCATTCCCACATTTTCTTGGAGGTCTATAAATAGTAGTTCAAGTTTTTCATTTTAATTTTTATCGTTTAAGCTTCACTTTTCCTTGAGAGAAATTTATCTCATTAAAGAGGTTTTTAGGCTGTTTCCTTTTATTGTTAGACTATTGCAACAGGTTTTCAATCTATCCTTCCTATTACTAGGCCGTTTGTTGTATTATAGTGGTAAGTTTTAAAAAAAATTCAAGAAATTTTTAGTTCATCTTATTTCAATACGAGCTAGGTTTTTTACTTTTCGGACTACAATACCCCATTGGCCCTCTGAAAGTTTTACTTCATTTTGAGGGGAATGAGTCAGGTCAGTTTAAGCTTGTACCAGCCCACAATTTAACTAGTATGTAACTCTCTCCTCTTTTATAGGTAAATTTTTGCTTATACATTATGGATGATGATCTCAACGATTTATTGGCTATTTTGTCTAGCTACGAGTTCGTTAGGGACTTGTGAAGTGCAATTGTGGAAAGTCTTAAGCAATACATTTTTAGGACTAAGCGGGGTGATAGACGGGGTAGTGAAGAGCATGCAACATCATCTTAGGGTAAAATACGTGAAGCGACTTTATCTCTCCTAGCTCAGTCCCCACTTCGAAATGGAATACTAATTCCAAGAGTTCCTTTAGTTGAAAGGAAGATACGACCAAAACAGCCTAAGAACCCTTGACTTCCAAAAGGTCGTACGAAAGAGAACGAGTTCCAATGTGCTCGTTCTTCAAGTCAATTAACTTTCGAAAATGTTGAAAGGATTCAAGGTGATTAATCATTTTTGACTTTATTGCTATCCCAGTGCCACAAGACAAACTCGACCATCATGACCTTCCTTTAAAGTTCATTACTTTTCATGAAGAAGCATTAGAGGTCGGTTTATGGTTTCCTTTACCTTGTCTTGTCCATTTTTTTGGACTCTACTCAGGTTGCCCTTAGCCATTTAAGTCCAAACTCATGGAGGATTTTATTATGCCTTCTCGTTGTAAGTACTAAATTAGGTATTGAGCAAGGAATTCCTGAGTTAAAAAATATGTATCTTATTAAAAAGAACGGGGTGGACGAGGGAAGAGTTTATTTGTTAGGTCATCCAGGCAGAGGTTTGTCTTTGAGACTACCTAATTCAGTTTCTGCCTAGAAAGACCGCTTCTTCTATGTTTTCGGCAACTTGGGATACACGAACTGCTTGGGTACCATGCCAGTTCAATGGAAGTTTAATACCTTTGATTTAATGTATGGCACAACCTTTAGTGCTAATGTTCTAACGACCTCGTAAAAAGAGAATGTTACAAAAATACAAAGTTTCAATGTTCTTAAACAAAGATATGGGAATATTTTGGTCCAACATCGTTTAAGAGCTGCTGGCATGTAAAGGCAACCCGAATATTTAGGTCGTTCTTTAATCAAAATTTCAACTCATTTCTTGTTTATTTTGTTTTTTGCACATGCTGTTCGCAAGTATGGACTTTTCAAAGTTAAATGTGAAAACTTGTATAAAAGTTGTTGGTCCCGAGGCTAGTAAACTCGAGAACATAGTGGCCTCAACAAAAGCGACCAAATCTAACCCAGAGAAGCGTTAGAGCTAGTCTGAAGCTTAGGCTTCTAAGAAGTCTTCTTCTTAAGGTGTTAATAAAAGTAAGGCCATTATTTTAGACACTGACTTGCCTAAGACTTCTGCAATCGAAAGAAGATGAAGGTCGTTTAGCCCACTACTAATGAAAGTGGGACTACTAATATCTTGGACGAGGATGAGCCTCAAGTTCAGAAAATGAAAGTGTTTTTAAAAGCCTCTAGTTAACCCTTTTGATGGGGGAACATTCAACAAGGGTTAAGAAATTCGATGAGTTGTACAATTATTTTGCTAGTCCAGATGATGAGGTCGAGATTAACTGTGCTTATGATGCTTAGCCTGATAATGTTTACTTGATGGGTTTCCATTGCGCCCTTGATGTAAGTGATTCACTCTTTTTTATTTTATAAAAAAGGCTAAATTTTTTATTTTGGAATATAGAGTTTGGCACTCTTCAAGACTGGTGATCTCATAAGTTGATCTAGAAAGGATCAGGCTGAACATGTAGAAAGAAAGTTGCAGAAGGCCGTTACTAAAATTGAAAACTTCAAAGGTACCCTTCAGGAAAAGATGATTTCTCTTGAAGATGTTAGCTGAAAAATAAACCGCTTGAATAAGGGTTACATTTTGGAAAAGAAATGAGATGGTGATCTTGCTACAAAAAAATATTGAGCTTGAAGAGACTCAAAAGAAATTAACCAAAGATAGTACTTGCGCCCTCTTTGAAGGTGCTAGTCTTTAAGATTTGAAAGGAGCTGGTAAGGCTCTAAATCTAGAGGCCATTTTTGAACAAATCAACGACCATCTACAGTTTGTGGGTTCATAACCTAAAGTGCCCGCTCAGTCCCAATGATGAAACTACAAACACAGAAGGCTGCACTATAGATGAGTCAATTGGGCTAACCTTGGAGGAGTTTGGTGAGCTATGTGAAGGTGGCGACATCGCTGGAACTAGTGTAGACACTGATAAAGGCTCCTAGTAAAAGTTTTAAATTTTTTTTTTTTGGTTTTTTGTAGGGGAATGCCTTACTTTTGGTAATGTAACTTATTTTAGAATAATTTATAGCTCGATTTCATTCGAGCTAACTATTATGTTAATGTTTGGATGTCTTTTCAAACCTTATAAACAGTCTCTATTCATGGTCAATTTTTATTTGACAGGTGGTTGTATAATATCTCTATGTCGTTATATAAGCCAGGCTCCTAGCTAGCACATGTAGTAGGGTTTAAGGTTTAAGATTTAGGGTTTAGGGTGCTAACATTTTGAGGTCACTTGATATGCCATGACTCAACAATCATCTTAAAGGTCACTTATCTTATCAACAATTACAAATTTTCAATCATCGCCCAAGCTATTTTTATACATTGATAAACATGTTGGTTCTAAATGCAACATTGAGTTTCAATCATCGTGCATGCCATTTTTATACGTCAATAAATGGATTGGTTCTAAATGCAACATTCGATCACTTATCATGCTATCACTTGTACACATTTTCAATTACGATATGGGTCGTACATTTGCGACGTAGGTCGCATACTTTGTTCATACTGCATGACAGATACTTATTTCTTGCACCTGACATGATTTTTTTTAACTGTATGACAATTTCCATAAATCTAGGTCGTAACGAGCACACCTGGTTGATATGAAGGTCGTATAGTAAATCCATAATTTTTAGAAAATTTTCATGTAAATGACCTGAATGGCTTTTCCGTGCATGCCATTTTTTACAATCTAAATTTCAAGCTGGCCCTAAATGTTTATCATTTGCAGGCTGCTAATCACCTCATGGTAAAATTTTTCAAGAATATAGGTAAGTTGTTTGTCATGCCGAGTCTTTTATTTAACACTTGTCTCCTTTATGTAAGTCCTGTAAGTTCATTTGAGTCTTTGTTGGTATTACTGTGAGCAAAATTTAAAATTATTTATTTTACTTAGTATTTTTGTCTACCTTTATGTACAGTACTTTGCTTGTGAACTGTATTGCACACACTTACGTAGATCATTATATTATTTTATATTTATATGATACACACACCATGGGGTAGTTGGAAACATATAGATTGCATATTAAAATATATTTTTACTTGCATTTGTTTTCTTGAGTTGGTAGGTATTTATGAATTTTTATTTAGTTAAGTTTTGCCTTATAAAAATCTATTTTTAGTAATTCGTGGGGATCTCGTGGAGGTTTTGATGATGACTTGCCGGGGTGATTGGAGATGATTTGCAAATGTGCACAGGGTGAATCTGTAGCTCGTTGGACCTTGTTGACATTTCATAGGGGGTTCATTGGGGTAGTTAGCGAGGTCGAGCAGCAATGCTCAACGAGGTGTCAGTGAGGGTCTAGGAAGCTGAAAAATTAACTATCAATACCCTCATTCTCTCTCTTATTTAATACACATTTTTACACACTTTTTTATCATCTCTTTCACCACTTCTACATATATTTCTTACACTGCATATTTGGTGTTTCTCATTTTTCAAATGAGTGAAACATTTATTTGTTGTATTTAAAAATTATTTTATAATTTTCTTATCACTAATACGTTAAGTGTGGTTCCATATTGGTGATTAGGTGTCGATAATATCTTTTCAAATTTTTAAAAAGTAATTCCTCTTCTCAATACATCGAGTGTTATTTCTGTATTACGATACAAGGTGAAGGTAAAATTTGTTAAAATTATTTTATCAAACGAAGTTGTAGTAATAACAATACATTGAGTATTTTTTTGTATTGTTATTACGACGTGGAGTTTCTGTGTCAACAATATGTCGAGTGTGTTTTTGTATTATTGATACAATGTGTTTATCCTAAAATCATATTTTGGATAAAATTTCATATATATTGTACACGCATACTAATTACAAGTATTTGTATCACACTACTTAGTAGTGGGGCTTTGAAGGTGAGTTGGATCCAATGAGAATTAACGTAGCTATGGAGACAGCTGGTGATAGCAGCCTAGGTAGTGAGTATAAATGGTCCCTGATTGATAGAGGTATTTGACATTTTATCTTTATCGAATTTGTAATAATTGTTTTAATTCTTTAGTGAATTTGGCTGTTGAGTGATTGCCTTAAGCAATTCGTAAATTTTATTACTTATGATTAGGGCTTAAGTGGGTTTACCACGTTATATTGCTATGTTTGGTTGATCTATTGCACAAGTTAGTACAATCAACGTATCATCAATATATGTGCTAACATATTGAGACTATATAGTGATTAGAAAGCATTTATTACTTTATTATGTTTTTGCTATCTACCTTATTTTATACCTGTAATTATCTGTTGTTTGTTATCTGTTTTGTTTCACTATTTGTACGAAAATGACAAGTGCTTAAGTGTCAATATTACCAAGAATTGATTGTTCACCGAGTTAGAAGTCTCTCAGAACAAATTACCAATATCAGCATCATCAACATACAAGTCTTTAATGTATTCAAAACCTAGTAATTTTCCATAAAAAGTGGAAAGTAAAACATACCTTCGAGATAATGCATCAGCCACCACATTTTCCTTCCCTTAACTGTATTTGGTCACATAAGGAAATGTTTCAGTAAACTCAACCCATTTTATTATTATATTTTTTATTGGATCACTTGTCTTTTTACTTTTTTTTGCAAGACCATATTGTTTTTTTAGGAAGGCCATTAGTTTTTTTTTTTTTTTGCCCACTAATCGACTGAAGCTTTCATGTCATGTGAAAGTTTATAAAATCTATGAGCCCTCTAATTTAAAAAAATTAACCCAATGAATAAAGATATTCATACTTCTTATAAACTTTTTTACAGTATTATCTTTTATCATTGTGGGGCAATTCCTCTAACACAAGTCAATCTAGGGATTTCATTTCCAAACTACTTTGTGGTGGAGAAGAGGGAGAAAAAGATTGGATCAGTGTTGGCAATAAGAGATGTGATGTTGAGAGGGTTAAGGATTGAAGGAGATGAGGCAATGAAGATGGGGATTGTGGATTCTGCGCATGATACTTGGGATAGTGTGGTTAAGGCTGCCTTGCTCCTTGCGAAACAGTTAGCTCAGAGGAAGTGGAATGGGGTATGCTCAACTGAGGAAGACTGTGTTTCCTAAGTTTTAAGATTGAGCTTAGTAAAAAACTTGAACTCAAACCCAAATTGAGGCCTACCTAACCTGATAAATTGTACAGTATCATTAGAAACATTACAAATAATGTTAAAAATTTGTTTGGCATAAAAGACTTGAAAAACTTAAAAGGCCTATTACTTTCCAAAAAGGCGATCTTACGAATTCGATTAGGTCACCATGCTTGCCCAAGCATCCGAAATTTGGCTTCGCATACAAGAAATGCTAATTGAATCCATTTTATTACTGGCATATTTTAATGCGTAAGAACACAATTATTCAGTGTTTTTGCCTTTCGAAATATACTAAAAGAAAGTCTCTCATTTTGATCGTTGCATAATAAACAAACAAAAAAATATAGTTAAACAAATTGTTGTATAATATTAATAATTAATAAATGATAATATAGAGGGTCGGCCTAAGCGAGCCAACCCTATAGAGTTCCAGAAATAATGTCGGCCATATGTCTTGATATCCATACAGCACTCACCGACAAAGGATGAGCGTGGCATATTTAGCCAGCCGACCCTTTTAAAATGTAATGCAGCCTCACAAGTTTCATTTATACACGTCTTTTTTACTGCTCTTTTTCCCTACTTTCGATGTGGGATAAGTAACCGCAACACTGGCTTTGAATAGTATAGGTATTAGAGAAATACACACACAATTATTAAGTATTAGAGCTGTTCTGGAAATCCTGTAATAATTTATAATGTGTGAATTTACTCGTCTTCAACATACTTTTCCCTTATCCAAGGAATGAGAAATGATTCCCATACAGAGTATTTTTATTTACTATATGAACAAGACATCAATTAATTCCAAAGATCAATAACAATTTGATATCGTCTCAGCCCTAAACCATCTTAAAATGCATTCCACAATTAATTCAAACTTGACAAGTTAAAAAATAAAGTGATCTCATTGATTCTGTTTTATCTTTGCTTGATCAGTATCTTCATAATCACCAAAATTTGAAATTTCCATTCAACAGTAAAAGACGTGCCAATATATCTGACCCAAAGATGTGAATAAACAAGTACTAAATCCTAAAAATGAAAATGTGTACGTTACACAAGTAAAATAAATTATTAAAATCTGCTCAAAGATTTGATGCTTGACACCCTGTGAAAAACCTAAGAGGAATGGTTGTTTACCCCATCTAATCTAGTTAAATTCTAAAACGTCTTGGATTTTGGAGCCTTCTTCTTGAGTTGCCTCTTCGGAATTGAGTTCTTCATCCCAATGAAGAAAAGTAATGCACCAAAAAGTGCCATGTTCTGACAAAAAGAAGCGAGGTAAGAAACTAGACTTCAAAACGAAATTGTTCGAAGTTGGCATCAGACTTGGTTTCTCAAAAACTTCTAAAACATAGTATTAGAGTTTGAGGGTCTTCTTTTCAAACCTAGCTTTGATTGATACTATGTTAGAAGTTGTTGGGAAACCAGCTCTTTCAAAAAACTTCAGCTATTAGGAGGAGGGTAACAATACATTTATACAGAATTACACCAAAAGGACTGAATCAATATCTAGCATATACAGTTACACAAACCTGCATGAAGCCATCTAATAGTACACCAAATAACTGTCCCTTGTCAGGGCCATAGTTGTAGAAATCATACAGAATTGGAGCGGTAAAAGCCAAGAGAAGAAGCTACATGAAAAAAAGCATATTATTCTCTAATCAATACTGTAAGAATGCAATACTCCTGTTCTGGCTTCTTTATGTTCCAAAACAAGTACTTGAAAACCTTAAAGAAGAAAGTGCCAACCAGGATATAAGCTCCAAAGGAGCTGCCAAATACAAATAGAATGCCTCCGAGCCCTTTAAGTGTGATAATAGTTGCCATTAATAGTCTGGCCTGCATAAAATTTTATAAACACGAAATCAAAGATGGAGAAAGAAAAGGGATTCCCAAGATAGAGATTACAAACATTAAGAAAAGAGGGGTCTTACATCAATATCTGGTAATGCAACCCCAAACTTTGAAGAGAGGTAATGTTTGAAATACGTGAATTTGGGAGCCAACACCTTTGCAGCAGGCCCACCGTCAACACCAAAGTCATGGAACCTATGTGTCAAATGAAACATCAATCCAAAGGGAACTAGCATAAAATTTCTTACTTATTTATGCTGAATCTGACATAAATATTGTATACATTGCAACATTCATATTGTTACAGCAAGTAATTTGTTTTTTCCGAAGATAAAATAGGATCACCTAGCAATTTTTGTCCAAACTATTATCTACAGCTAATCAAACATGGGGGCTAACAAAAGAAGAACCAAATAACAAGAATTAGTTGATGAATCACCAAAAAGAGCATAAGGGCTATTGGTGAGATGATCATTGTGCAAAACCTAAGGCTTGCAACTTCCAAGGCAGGTGGATTCATTGGATTGATAAATGCTGGGTAGTTTGGTTCCAGTCCATATTTTAAAAAGAGTACAACTGGCACTACTACTCTACATGATACTAAATTTCATTTTCTTGTAATCACTGTTAACAGTGAACAACAAAATAATATAAAAGAAAATAAACAACACCACCAAGCCAACCAACCATCCAACAATTAGCTATCCCATAAACAATCAACTACCATCTTCACCTTAAGCTTGAGTTGTACAAATTCATAATATCAAATAACTGTAATAGATCCAACACTCTTAAATTCAATTAGCTAAATCATATAAAAACCACATTTAGGAAGACCATCATAAATTATTCAAGAACCTTATCCAATTTGTCAGATTATTATAGCCAAATCTTTAAATAGCTTTCAATAACAGTTGACATGGAATAAAAAACAAATAATGGACGAGCAGACATCACTTCCCTTTTGTAAATTGGACATATTAGTCTTGGTACACTTTAGAAATATTTTGGTATACCTTGGTCATATGAATAATGTAACTAAAGTGTCTAAAAATGACTTAAGTGTACCACTTGTTAAGGATTAAGGTGAGTAACATATGTACCAATTTTTAAGTAACTAGATCTAATTTACAAAACATAAGTAACGAATACGGCACTTTTACCATAGAATAAATCCTATTATTATATTTTCCCCTTTTTCTAGCCTATTGAGTGAAAATAAACAGATTATAAACATATAATCATGTAAATAGATCTCAATACAAATGTATAATTCCAAATGCGTGTAAATATAAAACGCAACAGCCCACAATACACACTAACTAGAAAATCTAATAGCAAAGATTTAACGACTATTTTCCAAACTCAGGTTCTAAAAACCAGGATTAGCATCATAGGATTTAAAAAATATATAAAATAAAAGTTTCCAATGCGTGTGAAAATGAAATCAATAAGCAAATAAATCGAAAATCACAAACAGAATTTTAACGTGGAATGTAATAAATAAATAACATGAATAAGAAGAATGGAATAAGGGAAAAAAAAAATAGGGAAGAAAATAGATTGAAGCCCTAGTGGGAGCAGATCTGAGAGAGATAGGAGCATACGATTGCCAAGCGGAAAGAATGAAGAGGGAAGCGAAGAGGACTCGGCCGAGAAACGAGAAGAAGCCCATTCTTCTTGAGTTGGAGAGACAGAGACGTTATTTGCAAGTTCCTCACCTCCTCCTTGTTATCAGTTATCACTTTATGACTTGAAGAAAGAAAAAGAAAATGAGATACATGGTCGTTACCCTTAATAGTTAATAGATCAAATTATAATACTAAAACATATATTAAAATTTGTAAATATATACACATTATTTATGTAATAATAAAAATATTATAATTACATAAATTTATGCATATTTTTATAATTATATTAAAATACATGATAAAATTATCTAAAAATTTGAATTATTTTTTCACTTTTTAAAATAATTTTATCATATATTATAATATAATTAATATAAATACAAAAATAAATATAAATTTATATATTTTTCATACTATTGTACTCAACCCTTTTTAACTTTCATTGCTTGAGTTAAAAAAATTCTTCTTGTTTTGCTCGCAAAATAGAACATTCTATTTATTCTATTTTAGAAAAAATATCATAGAAATTTCATGGAATGAATTTATATTATTTAATTTTTTAAATTATAAATAATATTATTTAATTTTTTGGCTTTAAAAAAAAGGTTAATTAAGAACAAAATACATAATTTTTTATTAAAATATTATTTTTTAAGAAATTAATTAAAATAAATTATATTATTTTTATATTAAAATATTACTATAAAAAATAATTTTTTAATTAAAAATTTATTAAAATATGTAATTTTTTAAAATTAAATAATATTACTTATAATTTAAAAAAATTAAATAAATAAATAAATTTATTTAAGGGAGTCCTATAGCACACTTTCTTAATTTTATTTACTAAATAACATAAAATGCCTCGTCTTTTGGTTACCTTCGGTAAGTGCAGAACCAAAAGTGTTAAGTAGTTAAATCAATCATCTCTAATGGGAAAATTTTTTCTATATCACAGATATATAAAAATTATAAGTATAATAGAAAAAAAATAGATATAAAATAGAGATTAAATATGAGAGAGAAAAAATATTAAATTCTTAAAAATAAAGAGTCATAAAATTTATGTTTATATTTCTCTTAAAATATATTCACTTTTTAATACATATGCACTATTGAAAAAAGTTTCCTCTAACCGATGGCTTCACTAATAATGAATGTCACATGTATCTCATTCTTTGCCTTATATAGTATTCTGATTTTTCTTTTCTTTTTTTTAGTTTTTCAATTTTTTAACCTAATGAATCTAACTATTATAATACAATCATGTGCACATTAAGTAGTCTAATTATGTTAATTTAAGGATTAAAAATTAATAATTATATACAATTATATCATTGTATAAACTTATAAATATATTTGCTGTAAACTAAATACATTATGAGTACAAAACGTATTATACCTTTAGCTTAGAAGATAAATTAACCAAAATATCCTCAAAAATGGTCACGTGAACAATACATGGTCTATTTTCATTAACTCAATACATAAAAGTTGACGGTTTAATATGATAGTACCATTGCATAAACATTGTGAGCATATTTTGAACTTTTTAGACATATTTGTTACAATTTTTTTTTTTTTTTGATATATAACGTAATTAATTTTATAATCCAACACAATGATTAATCCAACATAAATAAGGAACCAATACAGCACATTACTTTTTTAATACACGAAAAATTTCAGTGTTATTCAAATTTGTAATTTGAGGAATATAAAACTTCAACAACTATAACTGAATCACAATATGGTTTAATCCATGGGACAAATTAATGTGGTTTTGAATATGGGTCGGACAAATTTTTAACATTCACTTATAAAAAAATGAAAAATTATTCCATAAATAATTTAGTAATTTAATTAGTTTAATTTTAATTATCTCAATAGAAAACATACGTTCATTTTCTTACAACTTTAAAAAATATTTGTTCATTTATGTTGTAAGAAAATTAAACATATATTTTTTACTTGGAAGTTAAAAATGAAATTTTATTTATGAATTATAGATTATGTCATGTAATTAAACAAAAAATTTCCAAAAATAAATGTCAAATATTGGTGGTGAACTGACTGTTATTTCAAAGAATGGGACATATCATACTCCATATTACGACCCGAACTAGGCCGGCCAAACCGGCTTGAATGGGTGGATAGAGACCCATTGCATCAAATTAACAGCCACAGAACCACAGGCAGAGGGAACATATAATAATGATGTATAACATATATGCTACAAGAATACAAGAACAAATACTCAACTACATGAAGCAACTGATAGAAAGGAGATCCAATGCATTACTTTTGATGTGTTGTTTTACATGTCATAAAGTGGTTGACAAATAAGTGGACATAACATTTACCTTCTATGTAAGTAGCACATTCTCTTTGTTGTTATGGATTTTAAGGGTTGTTCAGGTCATTGCCTCTTTTGGGACCTAAAAGGAGGAAAAATCACTTATATGTATATTTACTTATGATCTTTGATTCTTAATTGCAGAAAACTAAGCCAAAACTCACCCTTGCTCTTTTCTTGGAAATTTTTGTGCTTTCTTTTTTGGGGTAAGGCTCTATAGTACATTATTGTCTATCTATACCTATGTTACATTTTGGTAATTTTCAAATTTTTTGAATCCATATTTAAGGTATGTTTTTTGACACCTTGTAAAAGCACTTATGAACTGAATTAAAACTTTTTTTTTAATCAGAAGTGCTCTTAGGATTCACAAAAATATGTCTACTTCTTGACTAGAGGACAAATTATGTACTTATTTTTAAAAAGCACTTTCTTTAACTTTTGAATTGAACTACTACTAACAGAAACACATTACCGGCTTCCCAGTCATATCAACAAAAAATAGCTGAATCATCCATGAATAATTACAGGGTGGGTTCGAATCTAAACACATATTATGCAAGCTCGAGGTACACATCTCTAACCTTTGTTGTTTCAATGGTTAAAACAATAGCTTCCCTAACTTTCATAATAGCAATTGTGCTAAGGTACAAAAACATACCCCTTTAATTATCTGTTAATTTCAGTACATACGATTATATTGAAAGCCACTAATTTTATCCTTTTAAACTAAATGGTTAAGATGTAATAATGCAGGTTATAGGCACTTGATATTCGAAATCCAAGAGGAATAGCAAACGTAATGGGAACAATAATGTCTTTAAGTGGTGTGACAATTATGACATTGTATAGTGGTCCTCTAGTGAGAAATCTATAATTCATATACAAGGAAATGGAGTCACACATGAGAACTGGTTACTGGTTCACTTCTTACTGTTTCAAGCTGCATTACCTTGTCTATTTGGTACATTATGCAGGTTTTTAGCTCTTTTACCCTAAAAATCACAAACAATATTTGTGGGGGAGTATCCAATCAAGATTTTCCTTGATTATGGGTATTCTAGAGATCATTTGTTGGTCCTATGTAACATAAAGACTCTTTTAGAAAGTATCAAAAAAAAAATTGTATGTGTATTTGAGTATGGATACACCTATTTTCTTCAAATTTTCCTTTTAAGTTTTTCTCAATTTGGAATGTTGAGTATCCATACTCGTATCCATGTTATATGATAGAAACGGGAATTCATAAAAAAATGTAGAGTTTATGTAACATAATAAGATATAACTGTGAAGATAAGCTAATGAATCTACAAGTACTTAAAACTAGGATGCTTATAGTTCATTTGGCTTGTCTAACACTCTTAGACACTTGCATGTCTTTTACATACTGAAACGGTAAATTTTTTTTAAATCTAACTGTCAGTTATAAGCAAGGATAAAATATCTTCCACCTCAACAATATCTGTGTATTAGAGGCTTAGATATCAATACATATTGTTCACAATAATATAGACAAAATATCGAAAAAATATTGATAGATCATCTAATAATATATATATATATATATATATATTTATTATTGTTACAATAAAAATATATAAATTTACTATTATATCTTTATAATTAATTACACAATAATGCTATTTTTATTGGTAAAGTTGTCATTAATAAAAAATAGTTGTAGTATAATAATTTTTGTTGTGGCAATATTGCCACCCAAATTTTGTTATATTATAAATATTTGCACAATTGTGAATATTTTACTATTAATTTAAATAATTATTTTAAACATTTAAACCCCTATTCTATCACTTTTTGATTTATTGGTCCAAATAAATATTACATACATTTATATTTATAATGTAGTAATAAGAAAATTAGCGTAAAAAATAAGTAATTGATTATTTTAATATTTTTTAATGTTTCAATAAATATATATATGTAATATTTTTTTTTTCATGTTTATTGTAAGTTTTTATAATTTTCTTAGTCTTTAGTTTTTTTGATATTTAATTGCACCTCCCCTGTAATTTGTTATAAACATTGAATTATATGCTAAAAACTAGTTTTGGTAGAACTAATATGATTGAGAGTGAGACGTACAGTGGTAGAGTCTTAAGAGTGGTTATAATATATATTTCGGTGGAAAAATTGCAGGCATTTACATTAAAAATATATCCAAAGATATCCAGCACAACTATCATCAACAACTTGGAGGAGCACAATCAGCTGTATTCACAGTGTTTGTGGAACATAAACTAGATGCTTGGACATTTGGTTTTGATGTCGATTCTATACGGCGTAAGTACGTATCATCTCTTTTAAACCACATAAACTACGTATTTATAATTCATCTAGTAGTTTGGTGGATAAGAATTGAAATACATCAAGTACCGTTTGTTTTATTTACTACTATGTAATGAAATAATATGAGAAGCCAAACCCTGCAGGGAGTAGTAGCATCAGGCATAGTAATATAAATTCAACTAATAGTGCACAGAAGAGAAAGGGCCAGTTTTTGTGAGTGTGCTCAATACTGTTTGAACTATAATGGTGGCTGTTCTAGCTTACTTTGTCCTTGGTGAGAAACTTTACACAGGAAGGTAATTCTATTTCTAACATGTAAATAATCGTGAGAGAGAACAAGCATAAAATGAGTTCATGTTTGTAACTTCATGTATGGATTGTAAAACTCGGGATGGGGCAGTTATAGTTATCGGTCTGTATTTGCTGTTGGAGGGGGAAAAAAGCGACGAAGAAACTCGAATCAAATTGAAAGAACAGTCGGTTCAGACTGGTGACAAAATATAGAAAACTACTGCAGCTCAAAACAATGTCTTGCTAGGTGAACCTTAGGATCAGTCCCTAATGCATAATGCAGAGAGTTGCAAATCCAATATAGATGTATAAATTCTGTTCTACAAGTGAAATTACATTTAGTTCTAGTTAATATAATATTTCATGACCAACAAAAAATCACAATTGTCAACTTAGATTTTCCAGAATTAGCACAGTTCTCATCTTAGATTAAGGTTACTTCATCTAAATAAAGACTGATTCATCTGGCTTGATAGGATGAAGGCCTCTTCATCGAGATCAACAAGCAGTCAACTCGATTAATCTGCTTTACATCCAAGTCAACATACCAACGTTGAGGATAATGTTTATAAAAAATAATAAAAATAGCACCCTTAAAACTTGTAACCACATAAAAACTCCCTTATATACAATACGGCTCGTATATTTTTACTGTTAAAAAACAAGTCTGACACATTATTTCATATTAAACGTCATCTAATTAAATACCGTCCAAGTTAGACTACGACCATTTAGACCCGTTAAATATTGAACACTGTCTAATAAAAACTCATTTAATGTTCTTGTTAGGATGTTATTTTTGTTGATATTAGTTTCAATTTCCTAATTTTGTCAAAAAATGAGCTGAGGAGGAGGAGGAGGAGGAGGAATACTTTTAAGAGAAGATCTAACCTGAGGCTGATACTATAACTAGTTCCAGCATATATTCCACAACACAGTTTCTTCATGAAACATTTTCAAGAATTTCATGGAACCAACCTTACTGTGTCTCTAAACAAACCAGGGGAGCTTTAGATAGTATGGTATGGTTTCTAAAATTCTTAGAACACCGACCTGGACACCAACTTGGGTACCATACAATTCCAACACCATGATACAGATTCTGACCAATTGATGTAGAAATATTATTTATATGCCAAGTTGTCAATAAGCATTGAACTTTCAGATAAATGAAAATTGAAATGCATAAAAAAATTGCAGATAGAATGGTAAGCAAAACTAAGCAGCTGGTGGCCTCATCTCATGATCAAGGGATGTATCAGCTAAATATGGAGGTAAGTAGTGCCACATTGGAACAAAACCATAGCTAGGAAAAACAGCCATCTTGTTTTGATATGCAGCTGGGTGAGTTGGAACATACCCTGGACGCGAAAAGGCCATACATTTCAACTGCTGCTCCGTCCTTTCATTATTGGCTTTTAGTACTAGTTTCTCTTCACGAAGTTCATTCTTCTCCGCCTGTTTAAATAAGAGAAGTTAAAATGCTGGGTATGTATTCAAATTTTAACCAGAAATCTCAATTATATAAGAGAGTATCAATTTTAAAATTTTTACAACCTTCAAAAATTTGTGATTCTAGCATCTTTCTTTTCTATAATATATTTTTAACCGAACTCTAGCATCTTTCTTAACTAAAAAACTATAATAACTTTAAGTTCAGAACTGCAGAAGAACATACAATAATGTTGAAGTCAACAACCAAAATCCCTCTCATCATGATATCACCAATGATGCCAAATCTTAGAAGTTAATTGAGGGTTTTAATAATAGGTCAATCACTCAAAAAATTTGCATGTTTTTGGCTTTGAAAAATATGAAACTTTTTATATGGATGTGATGTGCAATTTCTATAATTTTTAATTGCAAACGAATTAATATAAGCTAGCCAAATTTCCATAATTCTCATACATCCGAGTAGAGTGGAAACTGCAAATTCTTCAAGGTTTTGTCAATATTATGCACGTTCATAACTTAGATTTTTCACTTTTTACATTCACCTTAATATCATTTGAAAATAAAAAATAACTGACTATTTTTATTTTTGAACTCATTTAGACTCCTTTATTTATAGCTATAAATAATAGAAGACCTAACAAGTTACTAACTATATGTTTGGTTCAAAATATAAAAAATCCAAACTTTATAATTTTTATACAAATCATTTATTTGACTGTAAAATCAAATCATACCATACAAAATAAAAATTACACAGATATGTATAAATTTTGACCCACTCAGTGTACCAGTCTAAATCATATTGAATACTCAACTTTGTCTATCTGAATTTTCAATTCTAAAATTTGTCTTTGACTTTGTTTTTAATCTCAAATTAAAAATACATTTTTTTTAATTTTTTTAAATGTAACAAAAATAAATTAAATATTGATTAAATAAATTTTATAATGAAATTACTTTGCTATGTAAGAAAAACTACATAAACAAATTATACTACTTTAAATATAAATTGTTTTATTAAATATTTATCTTACTTTATTATAAATTATGGTATATACAATTCACTCCAATACTAATAATACGGTTCACCATACATGCAATAAGTGTTTCAACATTAACAACGTCACCTTGAACCGGTAACTCATACAAGAAATTTACGAAGTTTATATATGAATCATAGCCTAAAAAAAAAAATGAAAAACTAGCATGTAAAATAGTTGCACATAAACAAATCTGTCTAGGAAAAATATAGATATGAAGAAAGAACAGATCTATCAAGACAGAAATACTACGTAGGAAAACAAAGATATAACCTTTAAATTTTTTATTTCTTCCAGTAGCATTTCCTTTGTTTTTCTGAGCTCCTGAGATTCATTTCTTAGTTGGGTCAGAACTCTTATGGCATCCTCAAGAATAGCTTGCTTGTCTGTTTTAGCCAGTTTCCCAGGTTCTAAAACAGAGCTCAAGTCAAAAAACCTGCAATAGCCGCGATAAACCAATAAGGATATCCTCTTTCATGTTATTCTATTTATACTTTACATGTGTGCACAAGGGCGAGGGGAAAGGAGAAAACAGGTAAGAGTAAGAGAGAAAGAACGTCAACAAACTATTCAAGGTTCATTGTTGTCATTACAGGCAGGATCACACTCTATTCTTACTGCACATCATCAGTTGCAAAAGTCATATTTTTCAAGATTATCATCCCAATCACATGAGAACTTTGATTTAGGCAAACAGTATTTCATTTTGATAAAACTATCAGATTCTAAAAAGAAAAACATGCATTTTATGCTCAAATATGCTGGCAAAAATACCAGTTGGAAGAATTTGTTGAAGCTATTAACGCCAAGACTCTATTAATTAACCAGAATAAATAAGATGCATGCCTGTCATTAAGTCTCTCCCTTCGCAATTTCTCACGACAAACTTTAGTCCCTGGCTTGCTGCAAGAATCCCCACGTCCCCTGTTCAAATTGGAATATTATAACGAATAAGCAAAAGTCATATAAGCAGATGCAAACGATCTATTTCTAAAAAGAGAGAAAAAATAAACATAGAAATATTTGCTCAAGTTTTTAACAAAAATATGATCTATCTTATAGTTTTTAATGCCAATCACCAAATCAAATCCAAGCCTAAACACATGACCAGTGAATCATGATAATCATCTTAACCCTCTAATAATATTTCAACCATATATCCATTACTGCATTCACCTCACAATAATTTTGCAGACTACCAATTTTTTTTTTTTTTTTTCTATCTAATAATTTTTCTTGTAAATCATAAAGAAATCAACAGTCAGAGTAATGGATGAACAGTTCAAGGCATCTCTTAATCCAAAATCCCTCTTCAGCACAAAAAATTCAAACGTTTCTATCCTTTTACATCGAAATAATACCACATCTCCATCAACAAAGATGGGACTTAAATAGTACACTGAATCAAGGAACCCATGAAAAACAAAAAATATTGCAAGCACAAGGGAAAAGCTTACTCAGAACTCTCCATGCTTCATAGCAAATACCAAAATTGGTTTATAACCAAAACCATAAAATTGTATGAATTCCAATTACCTCTAGCGTTTGCGCGGGAATTCTTTCTCTTCCTTATCCACTGACACACCAACACTTGTCGAGAATTCAATCTCATCAAATCCATTGTACCCCAAACCATCACAACCGATAACAGTCATTCTATCGATTCAAATTCCAGTAAATAAAGATTCAAAATTTACGAAGAATCAAAAAGTAAACACCTGTTGCTGGGCAAAAGAAAATCAGGGGAATGAATATCTTCAATGTTGAGAAAATCCCAATTGTTCAACTCCAATAGATCCATCAGCCTAAGATCGGACCAACATCTACTATTGAGTACTTACATCAGTTTGACTGAAAAATTTCCTGTCCATATATTTGAACGAAAACCACCTACTAGTCTTCTTATTTTCCTACCGCAATATTCTAGGTAATGCATTGGCTGAACGTCTCATTACTATCTCATCAACCAATACAAGTATGGCTTTATAAGCCCGTACTTGCAAAGCCAGTAGAAAACCATATACATTGTACGATGCAATAGAATAACATTTCTCCAAAAATTTGCCTCCTACATTTTCCCCATTCTCAGTATCATTTTCATCTTCAATTTCTTCTTCACTCTTTACATTCAATGCATCCAATTTATTATTGTTCTTACAAACTCTATCAATTATATTATTTTTAAGCCTTTTAAAGGTATATTTGTATACAATCTTTTTCCATAGGAAGTTGTAAAATTTATCTAAATCATCAACAAGATGAAAATATCTTCATTTACTTTTTGAGCCTTCTGCTCACCAAGTAAAATTAATTCTAATGCAACAATAAGTGAAAGATGAATAACATCGTTCTTTTCCGTCTTCTGTGGCAACCTTTTGTAAACATCAGCTAATTTAGATTTACTTATGTTTTGATCATTCATGATATACTGTATCTTCAATCGACTTTGTCTTTTCACTAGTAAACATCATTCCCGTTATAAGGCTAAATTCTTCATAACTAAAACGATGAGGTCGTCCATTTACAATTATCCTTAATTCCTTACTAAATTGATGCATATCTTGCATCATTAATATATGGTGAACTAAAGATCCTGTAAACGCAATTCTATACATTTTTAATAGAAAACCAAAGCATGACACTTCAAACTCTTACCTCACTTCAAACATATCTATTTTAGACTTATTGTTTCTATCTCTTCAAGTCGAGACATGTTGGAAATCTTTTTAATAAAATAATCATCACGTTTAACACATGGATTAAATTCATTATTCTCACGAGCCATAATCTACACTCCTACAAAACGTTAAATATAACAACTAACACATGGTTATGATAAAAATATGTCTCACATTAAACCTAAAACTAATAAATACAAAATGAAAAATTATAACAGGTTATTAAATAGGTTATTGATACACAACACAAGAAAACACAATACTATTTAGCCAACTAATTATCCATCTAGATATAAAATTTCATTCAAAAGTATAATATTACATTACATATGAACTAAATTATATTAATTATAAATTTCAAAATCAAAATATTATGCTTAATGTATAAATATTATAACATTCATAACATTTATTCTATATTTAGCCTAAATAAATTCCTCTACATATTTCATAATTAACTTCAAATGTAATGTTCGTCTATCATATTTGTTTAGGCCTTGTTTGATAAAGATTTTGATTTTAGGTTTATGAATTATTTTATTGATTTTAGATTTTTTTTTTTTTAAATCATTAGTGTGTTTGATAATTGATTTATGATTTATAATTTAAAAATTTAGAAATCAAAATCAATAATAACTGTTTGAAATAGATTTTTAATTTCAATTTTTTTTTTAAAATAACAAAAAAGTGTTACATATTATTTGTTGTTTTTTCTAAAACAAAACCAAAATATTTTAATGGTAATTCTTTAATATAAAATTAATTAAAAATATATATTTATAATTTTTTAATGCAATTTAGTGTATATGAAGGACGAGGGATAAGAGACCCATAAACATAACTGTATTTTAAGGTATAGTTTATGCATTAATGAGGCCATAAACATAACTGTATTACTTATACACCATGAGCATATTTAATCCATTTTGCCAAATATAGATTTGAACATGTTTCATCCATTTTGCCAAACATAACTGTATTATTTATTGATGCGAACCTCGTAACACAATTCCTATGACCCACTAGAGACAAAGACTAGAGAACCACAAGATATACAGTTCAAGACCCAACAACACATTAGCATGCAATTTCTAAGCACAACAACAGATTTTTGATTGCAGAAATCTCACCTCAACATATGGATATTACGCACCATGCACTAAGAAGAGAAGAAACGCCATAAAGGGATGCAAATCCTTTGATAGGTTTTGGTTTGCAAGAAGCAAAGAGCTCTTTGGCTCTCGAATTTGATTGGAGAATCAAAATTTTCATTCATGAACAAAAGTTATGTTTGGACTACTACAATTTGTCCTTTTATAGAGTACAAACAAAACCTAAAAGTAAAGAAAAGATCCTAGCCATTGGATTTGATCCAATGGTCCAAATTAAATAAACTCATACTGTGCCACGGCGGGCAAAATAATTGTGTCGCAGCGAGGAGACTCGCGATACAATTTTAAAGTAGGCGGGCCGAGGAGGAGTAATTTCCATGCCGCGGCAGGGAACATACAAATTCAATCCGAGAAGCTTGTGCCGTGGCGTACTAAAGCTATGCCTCGGCGTGCACACCTGCCCACACTCCCTCGCACGTCTTCCCATTCTGCGCGTGCGTCTACCCAGCCTTCATGGCAAAAATAGATTGTCTTGTGCCGCGGCGCCCATAATACAAGCCGCGGCGCGCACCTCTGGCAATATGTCCCAACCAAAACAGAATGTTGTTAGCCGCGGTGCGCACCTCTGGCAATATGTCCCAATCAAAACAGAATGTTGTTAGCCGTGGCGAACAAATTACATGCCGCAGCGCAGCTCCAAATTTCTGAATTTGACATTTAAGTGCGATACATCCGTGCCACCTATTTGTGCACACATTCTCGTGTTGTGGCATGCTTGTTTGTGCTGGTAAGTCACCCTTTTCATGGCACAATCCTTAAAACGTGTTGTGCTTGTTTTGACATGGGATATGTTTCTTGGCGGTGTCATTTGGTTCGTATCACTTATACACCATGAACTTAATTATCCTTTCTCAGTTTTTGATTTTCCAAGATAAAAGAATGAGTTTAAAAGTCAAGAAGTAAACATTGGGCCAAGGAGAAAACAAAGAATAATACTTTGAATAAAATCCAACTACAATTTAGTCTAAAAACCTAGAAGTAGGATTATCAAATTAGAGGGACTATGTTACAGGTTAGTTGTTCATAGGATTGTTATATTGACTTATAACCTTCAACAAAATGAACCAAAAAATTGAATCCATTGAGTCAAAATAAGTTGCATACCGGTGCAAAGCCTCATCAACTGAAAGCTTCTCTCTTATTCTAAACCAATATCTCAAACTATAATAAAATTCCACTATATCTAATTAAGGATGTCCCTTAAGTCCATACTAAACAATTAATCTATTAAGAAATGAATGTTTATACAAAATACCAAACGACGGATATTAGCTTCAAAGCCACCATTAGGAATCATAAATTCAATCATTAGGAATAACTACTGGCATTTCTTCTTTGTAAACTTATAAACATACAGTCAGACATTTGTTAGACAAGAAACTCATTAATAATTTAATTCCTAATGGTATCCTCATATCACGTGAAAATATTATCGAAAAATCAAACAGTCAAGAAATAATCCGCTCGGATTTCACAGTGATCAAAGCTACTACAGTAGAGCTAAATGCTGAGAAACCCAAGGCTTAGGCTTAACTAATAATCGAAAAATGGAAAATGAGAAATGGATAATAACAAAGGGAAAAATAATCAAACAAATACTGAGTATACCGAACAATAAACAGTGAACAATGACTACTAATAATCGAACAGTGAAGAAGAAGAGAGAACAATAAAAAATGGATGATAATAACAAAGTGATTCCAATAATTGCAGCATTATACAAATACCGAAAAGATACAATAAAGTAAAATCATGAGACTAAGAATGAACATAACTCACAATGACGTACAGAGATTCGAAATAGAGAATGAGAAAGTTATAGAGGCGGCTGAGCAAGGGAAGTTAGGGTAGTCTTTGTCTTTAATCTAAATTTTAAAGATTTACAAATCAGCTAATATTAACAAGGATTTTCTCAAAAAATTATAATCTAGAAACAATAATCTTTACCAACGAGTTTCTATGGTGGAGAAGTGACTGGTGGACTTACCGCTCCTTATTGGATTGGTTTCCCTGTCGTTGGTATTGAACTGGTCTCCCCCCTCACGTATGTCAATGGAGTTTGGGTGTTGACTCAATCAAGTGAGAGTCAATGGCTTAGAAAGGAAACTTAGAAGTAGAAAGATGGAAGAATGAAATGAAGAATGAAGCTTGGTTTTATGCAAAACTCGTTTGTTTCTGAAAGAAGAAAGGTAAACTGACTCCTTACCGAGTGTTTTTGCTTTTCTATTTTTTTTTTTTTTTAACTTATCAGCTTAGGGTTGGGCATTTAGCCAAAGGGAAATTCTGAAGAAATCCCAATTATTACTCATGGACATCCCACTAAATGAGAAAAAATTTAATAAAATGAGAAATTACAAAATTACCCTTAGTATATTTTACACATTCCGGACATCCCTCACTCACAGAGGTTCGGTAGGGGTTACCGAACATTTTAGACATGTTCGGTATGGGTTACTGAACATTTTAGACATGTTCGGTATGGATTACCGAACATTTTAGACATGTTCGGTAGGGGTTACCGAACATTTTAGACATGTTCGGTAGGGCCTACCGAACATATCATAAACGTTCGGTGGTCCTTACCGAACCACTGCGCGATTTGCAGAAAAAAAAAAAAATTTTACCAGTTTGATTTGCTTTTTTATTCCATTTTTTTCATAAAAATCCACTTCTTCTACATTATTCATGTATGTATCTTCCATTTTTAATTTCTTAAGTTAAATTTTGGAGGTAAATGTGGGTGTGGAGGTGAAGGTGGAGGTGAAAATGAGTGAAGAAGAAGGAGTGGGATGTATGAGAAATTTTTAAGAGAGTGGGATGTGTGGGGTGTGGTGGGTTGGGGTGTGGTGGGGGTGGGATGGCTAAGAAACACTAAGGGTAATTTTGTAATTTTCCATTTTATTATTTATTTTGTAAATTTTTTCTTATTTAGTGGGATGTCTTTGAGTAATTTTTGGGATTTCTTCAGAATTTCCCTTAGCCAAAAAGTCTTAGAGTACTTATGTGATCTTTACCACTTTAATTGGACCCTTTTTAGACGAATGCCCGCGTCAATCTTCTTCCATTTTCATACCGACCAAGTCTTGTTCATCGCTTACTCCTCGTTCACCATGCGAATCATATCGAAATGTGTGGCAAATCCATCAAAGTATCACCTTTACCCAATTATCAATCCCGAAGCCTTTTCTTTCTTCTTCATTCGCCACTTTTCTTCAGAACCCAATTCACCACAAGGCTATCAGTTGTTTATAACCCAAGTTGTTCAACTTCTTCAACCGCCACACAGTGATTGGAACTTTGATGAGCTTCGAAATCTCCTATTCTCTGTCTCTGATTCTCCTCTCTCTTCTCGTTGTCTCTTCCAGGTCACTCGTCGCTTGGACTCCTGTACCAAAGCCCTCAAGTTCTTTGACTATATTCATGCAAATGGTCCGACCTCACAAAAATTGCCATTGCTTTCTTCGACATTTCAGGCTGTTCTTGAGCTTGCTAGCAGAGAACCCAGTTCACATATTAAGCTTCTTGAGCTCTATAAGAGGTCAAAAGAGAAAAATGTTCCTCTTACTGTTAATGCGGCTATCCTTCTCATTCGTTGCTTTTCCAGGGAAGGTATGGTTCATGAGTCGCTTGTTGTATACAATGAACTTGCTACATCTTCTAAAAACTCCCACATTCGCAATGTGCTGATTGATGTGCTTTTGAAATCAAGGCGATATAATGATGCGTTCCGAATGCTCGACGAAATGCTTGAACCAAACTCAGGATTTCCGCCTAACGATGTTACTGTTGATGTTGTGTTTTCTGATTTGTTGAAAAGAAGGCAGCAAGGAAGTGAAATCAATTTGGAAGAAATACCTGGATTGATATTCAAATTTGGTCGGCATGGGGTCTTTCCTGATACTGTTAAACTCACGAATTTGATTGTTAAGCTGTGTAGGAATAGAAAGACTGATCTCGGTTGGGATGTTTTATTTGAGGTAATGAAGTTTGGCGGTAAAGTGGAGGCTGCTTCTTGCAACGCACTCTTGACAGGTTTAGATAAGATTAAGAATGTTGCTAGGATGAATGAACTTATGGAAAAGATGAAAGAACTGAATATTCAGCCAAATGTTGTTACTTTTGGTATCATCATTAATCGCTTGTGCAAGAATTGGAAGGTTGATGAAGCATTGCAGGTGTTTGGAAAGATGAAGGGAGGAGGAGAGAGTGATAAGTTTTCAGTAGAACCTGATGTGATCATTTATAACACTTTGATTGATGGTCTATCTAAAGTGGGGAGGCAAGAAGAGGGATTGCGTATGATGGAACAGATGAGATTACAAGAGGGTTGTGCTCCTAATACTGTAACCTACAATAGTTTAATTGATGGTTTCAACAAAGCTGGGGAGGTTGAGAAAGCTTGTGAGCTCTTTGCTGAAATGAAGGAGCAAGGAGTGGCCCCAAATGTCATTACTCTTAACACTATGGTTGATGGAATGTGCAAGCATGGAATGATTAGCAGTGCTGTTGAGTTCTTAAATAAAATGCAAAAGAATGGTTTGAAAGGCAATGCTGTTACTTACACAAGTTTGATCACTGCTTTTTGTAATGTGGACAATATCAGCAAGGCAAAGGAATTGTTTGATCAGATGTTCGAAAATGGATGCTACCCAGATGCGATTGTTTACTACAGCTTGATCTCTGGTTTGAGTAAGGCTGGAAGAATGGATGATGCTAGTGTTGTCGCATCAAGGTTGAAAGTGGCTGGGTTTGGCATGGATATCGTTTCATACAATATCATGATTAATGGGTTTTGTAAGAAGAACAATCTGCAGAAGGCTTATGAGATGTACAAGGAAATGGAAGAAATAGGAATTAAGCCTGATAGCATCACATACAATACCTTGATATCTTTCTTCTGCAAAACTAGGAAATTGGAAAGTGCTCTATCAATGATGAAAAGGATGAAGGAGGAGGGTGTTATGCCCAATGTTGTTACTTTTGGATCCCTAATTCATGCACATTGTTTGAATGGAAATACCAAAGAAGCCATGAAAATTTTCAGGGACATGAATATTGCCTCAAAAATTCCTCCCAGTACTGTAATATACAATATTCTAATAGATACACTTTGCACAATTAATGAAGTGGAAGAGGCCCTTTCTTTAATGGAAGAAATGAAAGAAAATGGGGTGAAGTCCAATACCACCACATACAATTCTTTGTTCAAAGGCCTTCAAGGGAAGAATTTCTTTGAAAAAGCACTTCACTATATGGATCAAATGGTTGAGCAAGCTTGTCAGCCTGATTATGTGACCGTGGAAATTCTTACTGAATGGCTTCCTGCAGTTGGTAAAAGAGAAAAGTTGAGGAAATTTCTAGGTGTATATGAGGCTTCGACCTTCAAGGAAAACAAATGAGGTTTTGACCTTCAAGCAGCACAAAAAAATAGAGGTTTCGACCTTTGTTGTATGTCATGGATGAACCATAGCAATAACGAGGTTTGAATTTTTCTAAATTCGTTGTTGCTAAAGAGACTAATGGAAGTGATCAAGTTTCCAGCTCTGCACATGCAGTCCAATAAAATAGTGATGGAGTGCAGGATAGCAATTCTGTGATAAGACCTGAGGATTATAACTCTAATTTTGATAAGTGTAAAGTTGTAACATAATTTAGTTTCCAGTGAAAGGCACGTGTATGGCTTGATAGCCACGCTTATGGTCTTGATAGTGTTTGTTTATCATAGCTACAGTAAGTGTGGTCTATAAATAGTATAGCTTGTACTATTCAGCACTATACATTTTTCTCTTTTGATTAATACAGTTATGTTTATGGCCTCATTAATGCATAACTATACCTTAAAATACAGTTATGTTTATGGGTCTCTTATCCCTCGTCTTTCATATACACTAAATTGCATTAAAAAATTATAAATATATATTTTTAATTAATTTTATATTAAAGAATTACCATTAAAATATTTTGGTTTTGATTTAGAAAAAAACAACAAATAATATATAACGCTTTTTTGTTATTTTAAAAAAAATTTGAAATTAAAAATCTATTTCAAACAATTATTATTGATTTTGATTTCTAAATTTTTAAATTATAAATTATAAATCAATTATCAAACACACTAGTGATTTTTTTTAAAAAAAAAAATCTAAAATCAATAAAATAATTCATAAATCATAAATTTAAAATCAAAATCTTTATCAAACAAGGCTTAAACAAACATGATAGACGAACATTACACATGAAGTTAATTATGAAATATGTAGAGGAATTTATTTAGGCTAAATATAGAATAAATGTTATGAATGTTATAATATTTATACATTAAGCATAATATTTACACATTAGATAATATTTTGATTTTGAAATTTATAATTAATATAATTTAGTTCATATGTAATGTAATATTATACTTTTGAATGAAATTTTATATCTAGATAGATAATTAGTTGGCTAAATAGTATTGTGTTTTCTTGTGTTGTGTATCAATAACCTATTTAATAACCTGTTATAATTTTTCATTTTGTATTTATTAGTTTTAGGTTTAATGTGAGACATATTTTTATCATAACCATGTGTTAGTTGTTATATTTAACATTTTGTAGGAGTGTAGATTATGGCTCGTGAGAATAATGAATGTAATCCATGTGTTAAACGTGATGATTATTTTATTAGAAAGATTTCCAACATGTCTCGACTTGAAGAAATAGAAACAATAAGTCTAAAATAGATATGTTTGGAGTGAGGTAAGAGTTTGAAGTGTCATGCTTTGATTTTCTATTGAAAATGTATAGAATTGCATTTACAGGATCTTTAGTTCACCATATATTAATGATGCAAGATATGAATTAATTTAGTAAGGAATTAAGGATAACTATAAATGGACGACCTCATCGTTTTGGTTATGAATAATTTAGCCTTATAATGGGAATGATGTTTACTAGTGAAAAGAGCATCCAGTCTATACAAAGTCGATTGAAGATGCGATATATCATGAATGATCAAAACATAAGTAAATCCAAATTAGCTGATGTTTACTAAAGGTTGCCGAAGAAGACAGAAAAGAACGATGTTATTCGTCTTTCACTTATTGTTGCATTAGAATTAATTTTATTTGGTGAGCAGAAGACTCAAAAAGTAAATGAAGATATTTGCATCTTGTTGATGATTTAGATAAATTTTAGAACTTCTTATGGAAAAAGATTGTATACAAATATACCTTTAGAAGGCTTAAAAATAATATAGTTGATAAAGTTTGTAAGAACAATAATAAATTGGATGCATTGAATGCAAAGAGTGAAGAAGAAATTGAAGATAAAGATGATACTGAGAATGGGGAAAATGTAGGAGGCAAATTTTTAGAGAAATGTTATTCTATTGCATCGTACAATGTATATGATTTTTCATTGGCTTTGCAAGTACGGGCTTATGAAGCCATACCTACATTGGTTGATGAGGTAATAATGAGACGTTCAGCCAATGCATTACCTAGAATATTGCGGTGGAAAAATAAGAAGACTAGTAGGTGGTTTTCGTTCAAATATATGGACAGAAAATTTTTCAGTCAAACTGATGTAAGTACTCAATAGTAGATGTAGTATGTCTTTTAATTAATTTATTGTTTATTTTTCATAATTATTTAATTGTAACTAATTTGATAATAAATTTATTTTTAGCTTGTGATTTAGATGTTATACGTCTAAACGAAGAAAAAAATGATACATCATACTACAAATCAAGTGTGCTTGTCAGGATAAGATTGACTTAAGAGTTTGTTAACGATGGAGATGATAATATTGGGCATGTGGAAAAGAAATGCAATAAAAATATTAACAATGACTACAACACGTCCTCATCAAGTATAACATCCATTGATAACGTTTGAGGTTGAGTGTGGTGCATTAGGTGTAGGTATATGAGTTTTTTTGATGCAGGAAAAGAGGCCAATCGCATTTTTTAGTGAGAAACTCAATGCCAATGGAGTAGCCCTTACTACCAAACATACGACAAGGAGTTCTATGCTTTGGTGAGGTATCTTGAAACATGACAACATTACCTGTGGCATAAGAAATTCGTTATTCATACGGATCATGAATCCTTAAAATATTTAAAGAACCAAGGTAAGTTGAACCAGAGGCATGCAAAATGGATGAAATTCATTGAATCATTTCCTTATATTATTCAATATAATAAAGCTAAGGAAAATATAGTAGCTGATGCCTTATCATGAAGGTACGCCTTATTTTCTGCTCTAAATGCTAAGTTACTAGGATTTGGGTACATTACGGAAATATATGCTAATGTTGATGATTTTTCTTTGCTTTATAATGCATGCAACAAAACTGCTTTTGGAAAGTTTTATAAAATGTATGGGTATTTATTTAAAGAAAATCAATTGTGTATACCCAATTGTTCTGTACTTGAGTTGTTGGTTAAGGAAGTTCATGAGGGAGGATTAATGGGGTATTTTGGAGTTAAAAATACTTTAGACACATTGCATGAACATTTTTATTGGCCAAAACTTAGGCAGAATGTAGAAAGAATTTGTTTTAGATGCATCACTTGTAGACAGACCAAGTCTAAAGTTCTACCCTAAGGATTGTATACTCTACTACCCGTACCTATTACCTTGGTGGACATTTCCATGGATTCTATTTTACGATTGCCCAGGTCGAAAAAAGGTAGAGACTCAATTTTTGTGGTTGTGGATAAGTTTTCAAAAATGGTACACTTTATTGCGTGTCACCAAATCAAACAAGTGTAGCGGATTTGTGTTTTAGAGAAATTGTGCGGCTCTATGGAGTTCCCAAAAGTGTTATTTTTGATAGGGATGTTAAAATTCCTGAGTCACTTGTGGAAAACTTTATGGGCTAAATTAGGGAATAAACTTTTATTTTCTACTACTTGTCATCCCCCAACTGATGGCCAAACTGAAGTAGTCAATCAGACTTTGTATACTTTGTTTCGTACGGTCATCCAAAATAATTTGAAAAACTGGGAATACTGTTTGCCTTTTGTTGAATTTTCTTATAATAGGAGTGTGTATTCAACCACTGATTATACACCATTTGAAATTATTTATGGTTTTAACCCACTTACTCCTATGATTTATTACCTTTATTGTTTCAGTAAGAATTGATTTAAATGGTGCAAAGAAAGCTGATATGGTAAAGAAGTTACATGAAAGCAATCATGAACCTATTGAGAAGAAGAACAAAGAATTTGTTTTCAAGACTAACAAAGGACGATACAGAGTCATTTTTGAATCCTGTGATTGGATTTGAGTACACATGAGGAATGAGAGGTTTCCTAAACCCTCTGCACGCACATCTGCCCATACTTGAGCGCACGTCTACCCATTCTGCGCTCACATCTGCCCAGCCTTCCTAGCCAAACAGAGAGTCTTGTGCCGTGGCACCCCAAATGCATGCCGCGGCGCGCACCTCTGGCAAAATGTCCAACCAAAACAGAATGTTTTTAGCCGTGGTGGACAAATTACATGCCGTGGCGCAACTCCAAATTTTGAAATTCCTTGATTTGGCTTGACACTTCCATACCTCACATGCTTGCACGTTTGCTCGTGTTGTGGCGTGCCTCTTTGTGCTAATATTCCACCCTTTTCTCGGCCTTGTCCTTGATACTTGTTGTGCCTTGTTTGTGGCGCGATCCGGTTCGTATTAGTGCATATGGCAAGTAAGGTGGAGAGACAATTAAAGAAAAGGAGTAGCCGTATGATACCACCGAAGATAAACTTTCTGACACCGAAACCGAATCCTACCCCACCATGGAAGACCAATTGGAGGAAAGAAGGAGAGACTAGCTCCAAGCCTAGGTTTGAGCCTAACAAAGGCAAAGAGGTGGAAGCTAGTAAGGATATGGCTAAAGTTGAGAACCCAACTAGGTACCGTGACCTCACATGTGTTCAATGTCTTGGACGTTGTCACATTGCTTCTCAATGCTCAAACAAGAAAGTAATGATCGCCCAAGCTAATAGTGATATTGAGACCGCTAATAGAGTTTATTTTTTATTTTTATAATAATGTCTGTCAAGAAGTTAGTACATAGTAATTGGAGATTCATTCTCTAAGTTCGTTCTCCAATTACTATGTACTAACTTCTTGACAGACATTATTATAAAAATAAAAAATAAACTCTCTGACAAAAAATATAGTAAGCAAAATTTTTGTAAAAGAAAAAAAAATGAACTATGTTTTTTTTTTTTTTTTTAACAAAAGTAACGAGTGTAAATTTTTAGAAGAAAAAAAAAAGAAGAAGAAAGGGATAAATATTTTAAAATTATCACATTTTTATAAAATTATTAAACAAAAAGTATCAAATAAATATGAATTCATCAACTCTCTTTTATATATATACTAATAGATTTATGTATATTAATAGAAGTATAGATAGATTAAGCATTTTTTTTTCTTGTCGAGTATTTGAGTAGGTAGTTGAAATAGATCAAACTCTTGATCAATAGTAGTGTTCTCAGTAAATCCTTCCTTCTGCTACTTTGGAACAAAAGGAGGGAAAAAAAAAACAATCTAATGAGAATAGATATTTAGGATATTTAATTTTATATAAATTGAAATGGGACTTGCACATTTATGGTGGATGTTTCTACAATGCTATAAAGCTAAGGGGATTGATTTATATAATTATGAGGCAAATCATGCTCTAGGGTAAGTATATTTGGACGAGTGAAGGAACAATATGCTTAAAAAGTGATTATAATGCAAATTTTAAATTGGCATGAATGCCAAATACCAATAATGGACAGGAGTGAGTTTAAAAAGTCATGGCAAGGTTGTAGTGTTTTAGTTGAAAAAAGACGAGAAAATTTTTGAGATGGTTGGGTTGGGTTATATGCAATAAAAATCTAGGACACATTACATATATATATATATATATATATATATATATATATATATATATATATATTATTTTGTCAGAAAGATGAAACAATTCCATTAAAACACAAAACAAGTCCAGCTACAAAGAAAAGCAAACCCAGCAATTAAGGAAAGCAACACAACAGACCCCTAACAGCAACTAAAAATCTCAACTTCAGCTACTAACCCTCTACTAACCCTTAGCAGCCTAAGAGGCCAAACACTAACCATATTAGCCACCGTGAGCTAAACATCAAGACTTGAAAGAAACACACCATGGAATCGAAGGGCTAGAGAAAATCCGGGTTAGCCAAAAAAACCTTAGCTGCCTCCTACAAGCAACAAACTCACAGTACCATAACCAGAACACAACCAGTCCTTTAAACAAAAAAAAAAATATAGCACATAGACTCAATAAACATAGATTAAGAAAAACCACAAATAGCTAACCACATAACTCAGCAAACAAAAAATCATCCCTACAGGAAACCAGAACAAATCAAAACCAACCAAAAAGCCACCAATGTTTCAATCCATGCCACCAGAATGAGCATTCACCTCCCCTGCATGATCACTGGTTGCAGACAGGGACCATTAGTCAAAAGGTCTTGCACATCTTGAAGATGACTAAGGAATGTAATATCCTCTAGCCCATTCCTTCGTCGTTTACCTCCCTTAGAGCCTTTAGCACTACTTCCCTGACCAGTGCACCTTCCTTTTGAAAAAAAACGGAAACTGCAGAGATAATAAAGAATATACAAAAGAGTAGAGAAGAAGACGAAGATGCAGAGAACAGAGGAAGAAGAAGAAGATAGAGAAAAGGACACTAGTACTTGTTTGTTGACCCTCATTTCCCCACTATCATTCAACCATTGTAACTTGTAGGGCTTCGGATGTTTGATTATTGACAACCCTAGTTTCTCCACTAACATAGTACTAGCCACATTAGTGCAACTTCCACCATCAATGATCACATTACAAACCTTGGAGTTCACATGACACCTTGTGTGAAATATATATGTTCTCCCTTTGTTGTTTTACATTTTCATCCTTGTATTGAATACTCAAGGATCTCATTATCACTATGGTCTCTCCTTCTACTGGCCCAATCTCCTCATCACTAACTTTCTTTAGTGGTGGCATCTCCTCCTCCTCACTATCCTCACTGGTCTCAATATCACTATTAGCTTGGGCGATCATTACTTTCTTGTTTGAGCATTGAGAAGCAATGTGACAACGTCCAAGACATTGATGTGGCCTCAAAACCTGTTACCTGGGGGAGGAAAATAATATAAAAGGGTGAGCTTAAGAGCTCAGTGAGTGGATAAGTTTTATAAAATAATGTAATAATCATGTCAACTTCATATGAAATGTTTATGAATTATCAGGATATATAAATATATGTTGACAACAATATTTTGTACATAATTTTTATGATAATTAATGTACTCATACATCCATAACCTGAATTTTATAAAATAACTGTAATTTGGTACATGTGAAAACTATGAATGACATACTCATGACATAATGAAATAATATTCTAATAAAAATATATGTTCATGATCTTTAAAATATAATAATGTTATGATCAGTATATGAATAAAGTATATAACCATGAGAAATGTATTTTTATTGTCAAGAGAACTTGGAGATTTGATCGCACATGGAGGAAACATTTAGCACTTGCACTAGCTCTCAACTACACATGTGTGATATTAATCGCACACGGAGGAGACATTTAGCACAATTGCTAGCTCTCAACTACTCATGTGGGGAACTTGCTTGATACATGCCATAAAATGGCGCAGTTGGCTTTACTGATACATGAATCATGATGTCTTACCAAGTCACAGCATATCTAAATGCTAAATATAGCCAACTATCATGAATACATAAGGGAAAGTACTCTGGCAACTGTAAAGTATTTGTGAAACTTGCAAACTTGTACAAAAATTAGTATTATTAATAAAATTGATTTAATCATAGCTTGCTTGCAAATTATCTTTCATTTACTTGATTTATTCTATTAATATATATATATATATATATATATTCTCATGGTATAAAAGTTATTGAAGTGCATTAAAATTGACATATATTTTTCTAACACTAGTTAACATGAATGCACTTTTTATAAATATGCAACTTGTATAAATTGGATTTACTTGAACATGAATGTTTTTCAAAACAATGCTATACATGCTTTAGAAATAATTAAATATCCACTCACAGAAAAATGTCTCTAATGGTCCTTTATGTGTCCTGTAGGTTCTGCGTGCTCAACTCTTCCTAAATAACCACACTTGTGTCAGAATAAGAATAATTTCATAGCTTGCTTATTTAATTTAAATTGAAAGGTACTTTAAAATTTATAAAATAGGGAAAGTTGATAGTTATTTAACTTTGACTATTACAATTTAAATAGTTTTAGGGTACTCTTAAACCTACCCTTGTATAATCATATATAACTTTTGGTAGAAATGTCTAAATTCATTTCTGTAAAAACATACAAAAAATAAATATTTCAAATTTTAAAATCAGTTATTACACACTCAATTATCATATATATAACCCCTTTCAAGTCCATAGAAACAAATTACTTTCAACCAATTTTTCTCACCAAAATTGCAGCAGGACGTACCTTTAATTACGTTGCTATAAATTTGTCTAGAAAACTCAAAATAATACACCGTAAAATCCATATTAAACTAGACATCTTAAGCTTTAAAATAAGACATAAAACGTCCAATTTCAATCAGTAAAACTATTTTAATTAACAAAAATCCGATTGTTTTTTTTTTCAAACAGTTTTTCCAGCACCTCTTTCACTTGACATATCCTTGGTTAAACAAGGATAATTTTGTCTAGAAATATCGAAACGACAAACCGTAAAAATTTTCAAACACTAGACATTTCAAGATTTAAAACAAGATATAATTTTCTCAAATCCAAATTGTATAACCATTTCAAATATCAAAAATACTGAGAGCCTTCGCTGTTCGTGTTTCATAAAATAACCTTCATTTAATTAGGTATAACTTTGAGTAGAAAGCTCCAAATTACGAACCGTAAAATTTGTTATAAACTAGACATCCAGAGATTTTCAGAAATATAATTTAAAAACCATAATTCATTGTAGAATTTTCTCAATTTTCATTCCAATTTTCGAAAAAAATAATTTTTACATGAAGTTCAAATAAATAAATAAAAAGCCTTATATCTTCTTTCCAAAATTTCCAAATATACTAGAGATACATTTAAAGACATAGCAATCATAAAACACTTAGAAAATCATTCATCTAAATTAAAATACAGTAATAAATTTTCATGAGGATTGAAGAGTATAAGAAAGAGAGCAAAACTAATACCTATCTTCTCTTCTTTTCTTCCCCTTCTTCTTTCCTTTGTTTTCTTTAGTTTTCTCTCGTCAAACAGTTTATTTTTCTTTTGTTTTTGCTTGTTAAAAGAAGTAAGGGACAGCATATTAGATTAAAAGGAAAACATCACTTTTATTCCCAAGTGCTTCAAAACCACTACACGTGGTTACTTACATTCAACTAAGGCATATTAGGTCTGCCACAAGCTGGTACCTCATAATTGATAATTATCTAAATAATTCCTTTACTCAATATATAGATATATATCCTCTACGTAGCAAACAAAAAGATGGACATGTGTCCTTCTCTTTTTCTTTTCTTTTCTTAATATTATTACTTTATATATATATATTTATATTTATAAGAAATATTTCATTAAAATATCTTTGTCCCCTAATTTGTAAATTTCTTTTAAGAGTTAGGGACATTTTAGTAATTTTGTTCAAATTTACAAATTTTAATTTAAATATATTTTGATTATTAAAACATCCTCACTTTTGAATTTAAGTTCGTAAATTTCATTTTATAAATATTGAGGGTAAGATCATAAAAGTTTTGAAATTATAAGTTTGATTAAAATTTTAGTTCGTGTAAGGAATGAGGTATTACAATATATACATGTATATATATGTATGTACATTTGTATATGTATATTCATTTATATATATATATATATATATATAAAAGTTTTGGAATTATAAGTTTGATTAAAATTTTAGTTCGTGTAAAGAATGAGGTATTACAATATATACATGTATACATATGTATGTACATTTGTATATGTATATTCATTTATATATATATATATATACATACATAAAAGTTTTGGAATTATAAGTTTGATTAAAATTTTAGTTCGTGTAAAGAATGAGGTATTACAATATATACATATATACATATGTATGTACATTTGTATATGTATCTTCATTTATATATATATATATATATATATATATATATATATATATATGCGAATTGTTCTCTATATAAATAATATTTATTTGATTTTATTTTATGTGATTTTTTTCATTTGATCAAATTATTTAGGAGTTGATATCAAAAAATTCTCAGAGAAGTAAAAAAAATTATATTTGTTTTTTTTTTTTCCTAATATTTTTATTTTGTTTGTTAATTTTTTTTATATTGTTGTTATTTTATTTGATAATGTTGTTTTGAAGTTGATGTTAAAGGATATACTTCTAATTGTATAAAAATAATATCATACTTTATGAGCTTTATTTGTTCCCTAGATATGACTGAGTTGATTCATTTTCTATCAAAAAAATGCAAAGGTAACTTAAATTTGTACTTACATTTTTACCCATATTAATTATAATAAGATTTTTTTAAAATTTTTTTTAAAAGTGAATAATTTTTTTTCTTTTCAAAATTACTTGATCATTTGTCAAACCATAATTAATATGAGTATAAATTTATGTGTCTTAATATTACATTTCTACCATTGACCCAAAAAAACCCTCATCTTCTATCAGATCATTTTTTGTGACATTAAAAATAGATATATATATGAGTATTAGTTCAAGATTTTTTTATTATTTAATTTTAAATAATATATAATAGTTTAATTAGCTATTTTTACGATGACATTATCTATTTTAAAAATAGTTTATTGAATAATATAACTTGTTTGATATCAGAAGTTGAATAATTTAAATAAAATACATTTTTTAATATCTTTAATTTATTATACATAATTTTTTACGTTTAAAAAAAAAACTTATGACATAAATTTTATTTAAAAATATAAAAATTTTGTAATTCAAATTTTAATAATAATTATATTTTTTTATAATTTGTATAAAAAATATATATAAAGGAGTACATATCTTGCACGTGCCCCAAAATTAGTACTCTATAAAAAGAGAGTTGGACCTCCTGCTTATTTAACAATGTTTTGTTTTGACATTTTTATTATATTTTTTCTCCCTTCTTTCTATTTCGGAAACTTAATTTTTATCATGTTTTATATTTACTTTTTTTTTTCATTTGTTTCAAATAAAATAAGGGAAATACTAAAGAAGAAAATGAAGCTATTTTATAGCCCTTTTTTTATTTTATTGTTTATAGCCTTTTTTTTTTCTAGTCTATATATAAAAAGGAGTTTATTTTTTCTTATTTATTTTTTCTTATTTATTTGTATTTGATATTTTTATTTATTTTATGTATTTGTATTTATTTTATTTTCTATCTATCTATTTTTTATATATAAATGAGAGTTTACTTTCTCCTATTTATTTGCATTTGATATTTTTATTTATTTTATTTTATTTTTTTATTTGTATTTGATATTTTTATTTATTTTATTTTATTTTCTATTTATCTAATATTTATATATAAAGAAGAGTTTACTTTCTTCTATCTATTTGTGTTTCTATCTATATATAAAGAAAAGTTTACTTTCTCTTATTTATTTGTGTTTGATATTTTTATTTGTATTTAATATTTATATTTTTTATTATGTTTGAAATAAAAAGTAGGGGGATAAAAAAAATATTTGGTAACCTATATAATTGGACAGTATATTGATGGATATGTATTATATTTTTAGTAACGTTATATGTATTAAGTTATTATATATATTAAGTAATATATAATAAATAGGTAATTAAATTATAACAATTTAAAAAATAATTATTACATATAATTTGTAGAAATAAAAAAAAAATCAAGTATCATATTACCTTCATGAAAATACTCTTTACAAGAATACAATAAGCATCTCTTATAAACATTGAGGCTTTTACCTGATAATTGAATCTTAAAATAATTTTTATTGCTATTTTTTTAACAATTATATATTTTTACGATTCTTTGAATAGTAAAAAAGCTTTTAAAGAAGAAATTGTGAATTTTTTTTTTTAAATTTAAATTTGCAAATAAATAATAACATAAGTAGGCGAAGTAAAGAGATGATAAATAAGTTAAAAAATATCGAATGCATGACACGAACCTAGAAGACGAATCTCCAATTATTATGTACTAACTTCCTAACAGAAATTATTATAAAAATAAAAAATAAACTCCCTAACAAGCATTGTGAGAAGTGAAAAATATGTATTTTATTTATTTTAAATCAAATCATTTTTCTCTAGAGCTAGCTTCATATATATATATATATCTATATGCGAATTATTCTTTATACAAATAATATTTATTTGATTTATTTTGTTTGAAATTTTTTTCATTTGATAAAATTGTTTATGAGTTGTTGTCAAAAAATTATCAGAGAAGTAAAAAAAAATTATATATTTTTTATTTTCTAATATTTTTATTTTGTTGGATGATTTTTTATATTGTTGTTATTTTATTTGATAATGTTGTTTTGGAGTTGATGTTAAAGGACTTTCAATTGCATAATAAAATAATATTATACCTTATAAGATTTATTTGTTCTCTAGGTATGACTGAGTTGGCTCATTTTTTATCAAAAAATACATAGATAACATAAATTTGTACTTATATTTGTATTCATATTAATTATAATAAAACCTTTTTTCAAAAAAAATTCTTTAAAAGTGAATAACTTTTTTCATTTTTAAAATTACTTAACCACTTATCACACCATAATTAATATGAGTATAAATTTATGTGTCTTAGTATTATATTTCTACCACTGACAAAAAGAAGCACTCATCTTCTATCATATAATTTTTTTTTACATTAAAAATAGGTATATATATGATTCTTAGTTCAAGATTTTTTTATTATTCAATTTTAAATAATATATAACAGTTTAATTAGCTATTTTTATGATGATATTATTTATTTTAGAAACAGTTTGTTGAATAGTAGAACTTGTTTGATATCAGAAGTAGAACAATTTAAATAGAAGACATCTTTTAATATCTTTAATTTATTCTACATAATCTCTTACATTTAAAAAAAATACATATCACATAAATTTCACTTGAAAATATAGACATTTTGTGATTTAAATTTCAATAACAAGTGAATGAATATAAATTGTTATATTATACTTTTATAAAAAAGAACAGGTTTGATTATTATATTTATTTCATTTATTTTGTTTGACATTAAATTTTTATTTTCATGGAAGAGAAAAAAAAAAATATTTGACAATTTTATTTGATTTGACACTTAATTAAAAAATATCATTTTTAATTTTATTTTATAGAGATTAAACTACACAAATAATTTTTAAATTTTCAACACTTAGTTGTCTTATTTATTTCTATTTATATATATATCTATTAATTTTATATAAAAGAGGGAGTTGTCCCCCATAATAATTATTTGACATTTTTTTGTTTGATGATTTTTTTATTATTTTATTATCTTTTGTTTGTTGTTACTCCTATTTTGAGAGAGAGAAAATTGCCCACATCTATTAACTTTATATAAAAGAGGGATTTATCCCCTATAATATTTATTTGACATTTTTTGTTTGATTATTTTTTATTATTTTATTGTCTCTTGCCTCTTATTACACTTCTTTAAAGAGAAAAAATTTCCCACAATATTTATTTGATACTTTTTAGTTTGATGATTTTTTTATATTTTATTATATCTTATATATCTTTTAATATGTATATAAAAGAGAGTTGATGATTTTATATTTATTTGATAATTTTTTTTGTTTATTTATATTTTTTTACTTCTATTCATTTAATATATTTTGTAAGATAATTTACATTTATTTTAATATATAATTGGCGTGAGTATATATATTTTATATTTTTTTTTATTTTAAGATATATTTTTTTATTTTTTATATTTTATATTTTCTATTATTTAGAAATTTATATTTTTTTAGTATATCAATTATTTTATATATAAATAAAATTTTCTCCACGATATTTATTTAATGATGATTTTTTTTGATATTTTCTTTGACAATTATAAAAGATATAATTTTTTATTTTTATTATTATTTTTAAAAAAGAAACAAGAAATGTATTAGGCATGTCCTAAAATAGAGTGGAAAGAACTTAAATTATGAAATATGTATTATCTTAATGTCTTTTATACTTTTAATTATTTTAACCCTTATTATAAATGTGAAAAAAATTATTTCCTATTTTCATTATTTTTCCTTTTTATTTTCTATCATTTATTGAGTTTTATTTTGTACTTGTATTTTTATTGACAATTTTTTTATTTGATGTTTAAAATAATTTTTTTTCAAAAAAATTTGTTGAAATGGATTATTGAGTAGGTCACATCATTTTATCACAACTCATTGCAGTTTTATTTTTTTCTTATTGATATTACTTTATGCCTTAATTTATTTGACATAATTTTTTTTTTTACTAATTTTTATTTACGGGTATACAATATAAAAGTTGTCACTCACATGTCAATTTTTTTTGTAGAATTGTACTTTCTTGCAAATTAAGGAGGTTCTCATACTTTTTATTGTTGAAATTAAATTTAAATAGTTCTAAACATGAGTTTTAAACTATTATGTTATATTAAATAATTTTGGTGAATAACTACAATTTGTATAATATTGTATTATATATATTATTTATAGTTGGTCATGTCCAAGTTTTATTTGAGTTTAAAGTTTTGATAAGAGACTTATTTTCCTGTCTTTTAAATTATATAATAAATAATTTAGTTCGTAAGCCCTTAAAAGTTATTTAAAAAATATAATTTTTAAATAAATTTATTATTTATTATGAGGACCTCATTCTAAATTGTGTAATATTATTTTAAAAAAATTTATAATTATAAAAAAAGTTGTTATTTTTAATTTATGATTATTATTAAGATATAATCACGTACAATGCAAGTATCAAAACTAGTACATATAAAAAAGGAGAGTTGTTCTCTATTTGTTATCCTATTTATTTGGCAATTATTTTGTTTGATGCTTTTTTTTTATTATCTATTATTCTTCTCTTATCCCTTACTTTTATATGAAAGGAAAAGTTGATTTTTGTTTGATGCCTCAATTTATTTTACATTTTCTTACTTTGTTTAATATTCTTATTGACTATATTTTTGTATTTTGACATCTATAAATGAACTCACAAATAGACAAATTTTAAAATGAGAAAAATTAAAGATAAAAAAAAGTAAAAATATGACATACTCATCATCAGATTTATAGCAAAGAGGTGAAAAAGAACCTAAAAAAACAGAGAGCCACAACTTTTCTGCATTCCATATGTCCACTTTAACATTTTCCTATGAACTTCCTTTTATTCTAATGACAGTAAGGGCTCTTGAGTATGTACTAAAACCAAATCAAATCCATTTGTGGCATGAAATAGATGCAGAGGAAGAAAGAACATAAGAAATAGAGAAGAGAACCAAACTTTGTGGATTTAGAGATCATGTTTTTTTTTTTTAAATATCTATGGCCTTTGGGGAATTCTTGTAGATGAATATGAAATGCTTTAAAAACTTTTAAAAAAATTTCAAATTTGACAATTTTTGGCTTCTTTGAAAACAATTTGATTTTTCCTATGAGGTGTTCCTCATTTAGCTTTTAGTTTTGATGCGAACCGAACGATACGACTCCTATGACCCACAAGCAACGAGACTTGAAAAGCACAAGAAATACGGCCCTGAGACCCGGCACTATATTAGCATGCAAATTTCTACGAGAAACTTAGATTATGGTTGCAAGACTCACCTTAACGCATGGATATTACCCACCACGAATCAAGACGAGGGAAACGCCACAAAGGGTTGCAAATTCCTTTGATAAGTTTGGTTGATAAACACTTGGAGCTTTTGAGCTCTCAAACTTGAAATTGAATTTCAAAGTGAAATGTTTGAACTAAAGTTTTTTTTTTTTTTCAGTTGCTACATTATCTATTTATACAAGAAATTAAACCCTAAAACCTAGAAGAAATCTAAGCCATTGGTTGAAATCCAATGGTCTAAAAATTACAATAATTGTTTCTGTGCTGCGGCGAAAAAATACATATGCCGCGGCGTGACGTCCTCGGGTTGCATTACAAATGGTCGAGCCGCGGCTGCCAAAAATTCATGCCACGGTGTGCAGGTTGAGGGTCAGCACGCATGTCTAGTGTTAGCGCTCGCAGGTCTGAGGTGTCATCTAGGGTGTCCTGTGTCAGCGTGCAGGTTTGGCCTGTCAGTGCGTGCACGTCTGCTCATGCCACGGTGCGCATATGTTTTTGGTTCCAAAACAAAAAGTCCTGTGCTGCGGCGCCTTATTTTCATGCCGAGGCGCGCATCGTTGATGGAAATTCCTCTCAAAATAGAACATCACTCCCCGTAGCAGCTATAAATCCATGCCGCGACGCAAGTCTTTTTTTTTTTTGCAAAATCTACCTCCAATACATTGGTTGATCTCCCACAAGCCTAAAGCTTCAATTTCATCACCCCTTGGTCTTGAATTAACTATTGGATCAGCCCATTCATAGCTTCCTTGAGTTGCTTGACTTTCGATCTTGTAATCGGCCCAGGTGGGATCCGTAGTGAATGTTGTGGCAGATTATTCGTATCATTCTCCCCTTCTTGAAAAGGATTCGACCTCGAATCGTCACCTACAAAATTAAAAGAAGAAAGATCAGAAACGTTAAATGATGCGCTAACATTATACTCACCGAGTAAGTCAAGTTTGTAGGCGTTGTCATTGATGCGCTCGATCACTTGGAACGGCCATCTCCTCTCGGTTGAAGTTTTGACCTCCGCTTATCAGGAAAATGTTCTTTCCTCATATGTACCCAAACCCAATCTCTGGGTTCAAAAATAACCTTGCATATCCCCTTGTTAGCCTTGAAAGCATACTCCCTATTCTTCTTTTCAATGCGCTCACATACGTTCTCATGCAACCTTTTCACCATCTCAACTATTTTTGTACCTTCAAGGTTAGTTCTTTCTGATACAGGTAAATGTAACAAATCTATAGGAGTTAGTGGATTAAAACCATATACAATCTGAGAGTGATCTGTGGTTGAGTGTACACTCTTATTGTAAGCAAACTCAACAAAGGGTAGACAATCTTCCCAATTTTTTCAAATTTTTTTGTAAGACCGCACGTAATAAAGTAGACAACGTTCGGTTGACTACTTCCGTTTGACCATCTATTTGGGGATGACAAGTTGTAGAAAATAAAAGTTTTGTCCCCAACTTGGCCTACAAAGTTTTCCAAAAGTAACTAAGGAACTTAACATCCCAATCCAAAACAATACTTTTGGGAACTCCATGAAGCCTCACAATTTCTTTGAAAAAAAGGTTGGCTACATTAGTTGCGTCATCGGTTATGTGACACGCAATAAAGTGTGCCATTTTTGAAAACCTATCAACAATGACAAAAATGGAGTCTCTCCCTCCTTTAGACCTAGGCAATTCTAAAATAAAGTCCATAGAAATATCCACCCAAAGTGAGCTAGGCACTGGTAAGGGTGTATACAGTCCTTGAGGTAGGATTTTGGATTTCACTTGCCTACACGTGATGCATCTAGAGCATATTCTTTCTACATCATGCTTCATTTTAGGCCAAAAGAAATGTTCGTGTAGAACATCCAAGGTCTTAGTTATACCGAAGCGTCCCATTAGACCTCCCTCATGGGCCTCTTTCACTAACAACTCTCTCATAGAGCAATTGGGTATGCACAAGTGGTTTTCTCTAAACGAATACCCATCTAACATATAGAATTTTCCAAAGGCAGACGTTTGACAAGCATGATACACAGTAGAAAAATCATTATCAGCAGCATACATTTCATTAATATACTCAAACCCTAACAACCTAGAATTTAAAGTAGAGAGAAAGGTATACCTCCTTAATAGTGCATCTGCGACAATATTTTTCTTACCTCGCTTATATTGAATAATATAAGGAAATGTTTCGATAAATTCCATCCACCTCGCATGTCGTCTATTCAGTTTCCCTTAGCTCTTTAAATGCTTCAAGGATTCGTGATCCGTGTGGATGAGGAACTCTTTCGGCCAAAGGTAATCCACCTTGCATACGTTTGGTAGTTCAGAGTTGCTCCATCGAGCTTCTCACTGAAAAAGGCGATTGGTCACTTTTCCTGCATCAAAACAGCTCCTATGCCTATACCTGAAGCATCACACTCAACTTCAAAAGTTTTAGTAAAATCAGGCAAAGATAAAACAGGCGCAGTACACAATTTATTCTTTAACAGATTAAAAGATTTCGGGAAAATAACAAAACTAGCACCCCCTAAACTTGTAATAACAAAACTAGCACCCCCTGTGTTCAATTAAAATTGAACGACGATAATTTAGACCCGTTCAATATTGAACGTTCAATATTATCCGTTCAATTAGAATTGAATGACGACAATTAGACCCGTTTAATATTTAACGTTCAAATTGAATATTAAACGTTCAATATTAAACGTTCAATTCTAATTGAACACAAAGGGGTGTTAGTTTTGTTACTATAAGTTTTAGGGGTGCTATTTTTGGTAATTTTCCAAAGATTTCTCTTGCTCTTCCCCCCATTTAAACCCCACAGTTTTCTTAATTACCTCGGTTAGAGGTGCGACTATGGTGCTAAAGTCTCTAACAAACCTACGATAGAAACCAGCTAAGCCATGAAAACTCCAAACTTCCATAACGGATTTAGGCGAGGGCCAATCCCTAATCGCCTTTACCTTCGTAAGGTCAACTTCTATTCCCTTAGAGCTAATAACAAATCCAAGAAAGACTAACTTTTCCATGCAAAAGTAACACTTTTTCAGATTGGCATAAAGTTTTTCTTTTCTTAGCAATTCTAGCACAAGTCTTAAATGTAATACATGCTCTTCTAAGTTTTTACTATAAATGAGAATATCATCAAAGTAAACTACTACAAATTTTCCAATATAAGCACGCAAAACATGGTTTATAAGCCTCATGAAGGTACTAGGAGCGTTAGTTAGCCCAAATGGCATGACTGACCATTCATACAGTCCATGCTTAGTTTTGAAAGCAGTTTTCCATTTGTCACCCTCTTTCATTGTAATTTGACGGTAAGCACTTTTCATATGAATTTTAGAAAATATGCATGCACCATGTAATTCATCAAGCATGTCATCTAACCTAGGAATAGGATGCCGATACTTTACCGTAATATTGTTGATTGCCTGACAATCAACCCACATGCGGCTAGTTCCATCCTTCTTAGGTACGAGCAACACTGGTACCGCACATGGACTCAAACTTTCCCTCACTTGTCCTTTGGACAAGAATTCTTCAACTTGTCATTGAATCTCCTTGGTGTCCTCCGTGTTAGTTCTGTAAGCTGGTCGATTCAGAAGCGACACATCCGACACAAAGTCTATTTGACACTCGATTCTCCGAATCGGTGGTACTTTATCTGGAATCTCATATGGAAAAACATCATCAAATTCCTGCAACAAAGAAACAGTAGCACTTAGAAAAGATTTGTCAAGTTCGTTAGTAGAAAAATTGACCTCCTTGTACATGAGTACAAGTACGGGCCGTTTTGCCAAAATGACTCTTTTCAAATTATGTTCCCTCGCGTAAAAATTTGTTTTGCTCCTCTCCTTCCTTCTTCCCCTTCTCCTTACTCATCCGAACTTGGTCCTCAAAGACTTGTTTTGGAGTCAAAGGTACGAGAGTAATCTTCTTTCCCTCCTTCTCAAATGAATATTTATTCTTGAACCCATCATGAGTGACTCTCCTATCATATTGCCAAGGCCTCCCTAGCAATATATGCCAGGCTTGCATAGGCACAACATCACACATAACTTCGTCTTTATATTTACCAATAGAGAAGGACACTAGCACTTGTTTATGGACCCTCACTTCCCCGCTATCGTTCAACCATTGTAACTTGTAGGGCTTCGGGTGTTTTATCGTTATCAACCCTAGTTTATCTACTAAGGTAGTGCTAGCCACATTGGTGCAACTCCCACCATCAATGATCACATTACAAACCTTGGAGTTTACATGATACCTTGTGTGAAAGATGTTCCCCCTTTGTAACTCTACATCATCATCCTTGTGTTGAATACTTAAGGACCTCATTATTACCAAGGCCTTTCCTTCTGCTGGCCCAACTTCCTCATCACTAGCTTCCTCTAGTGGTGGCATCTCTTCCTCCTCACTATCATCATCGGTTTCAATTTCACCATTAGTGTGGATGATCATTGCCTTCTTATTTGGACATTGAGAAGCAATGTGACCCCGTCCAAGACATCGATAACATACGACGTTACGGTTCCTAGTTGGGTTCTCAACTATAGCCTTACCCTTACTAGCCTCTACCACCTTGCCTTTGTTAGGCTCAAACCTAGGTTTGGAGCTAGTCTCCCCTTCCTTCCTCTAATTGGTCTTCCATGGTGGGGTAGGGTTCGGTTTTGGTGTCGAAAAAATGGCCTTTGGTGGTATCACAAGACTACTCCTTTTTTTTTTAACTATCTCTCTACCTTAGTTGCCATTTGCACTATGTTCTCCAACTCCACATAGTGATGCAATTCTACAATGTTGGCAATGTTGTAGTTCCACCCACTTATAAACCTAGCCATAGTGGCCTCCCTATCTTCTTCCACATTCGCTCTCACCATTATCATATCCATTTCCTTGAAATATTCATCAACCGATCGATGACCTTGATTAAGCCTTTGTAACTTCTGATAGAGTTATCGGTAGTAATGACTTGGGACGAACCGTTTTCGCATGATAGCCTTCATCTCTCTCCAACTATCAATTGTCCTCTCTCCACTTCTCCTCCTAAGGACCACTAGTTAATCCCACCAATTCAATGCGTAATCGCTAAACTCGATTATCGCCAACTTTACCTTCTTCTCCTCGGAATAATTGTGACAATCGAAGACATGCTCAACCTTTTTCTCCCATTCCAAGTATAATTCTGGATCATTCTTTCCTTGGAATGTCGTCATCTTTATCTCGATGTTACCTAAATTTTGATCAACCCTGTCAAATGGCCGAGGTGGGGTCTCCACATACCTCCCCGTCCATTCCTACCTCCTCTATGCTCATTCCTTCCTCCATAGGGCATCCTCCTTTCTTCATCATCATACTCCTCATCCCAATTCTCCTCTATCTCCTCCTCTACAAAGGGCCTCCTAATTTTCGGAGCCTCTTGGGGTGCTCTTTGTTGTAAAGTAGCGATTGTAGCTTCTTGCTGTTCTACCTGCTCACTTATGTTTACCATGACAACATTCATCCGTTCCATGGATTGTTGCATTGTACGCAACAAAAAGGCAGTGTTTGGACACTCCTTTGAACTGTTCCTGTCAGACATGATCACCACAACTTTCGCAAACAGAAAAATAGTTAATCAAGTAAAATTTAAAACCTCAAGTGTTTAATCACTCGGTTTGATTGCTCAAGCACTCCTCGTCCTTTAGCGAACCAAACCTCCAAAATTTTCCAACCACAAATAGAATTTTTCACCCACTCAAAGTAGTTTGCAATATCCAAAGTAAGGAAAAAACAAAAACTAACTCAAAGTGTTTAGAAGACTCTAACTCAATGAAAGGAAAGATTTCAATCAAGCAATTTTCAAACTCGTGATAATTTTAAACGAGTATAGAAACGAAAAATTGTAAAATTTTCTTTGGGATTTAAATTCTTACTCTCTTTTCTTTCTCTTCTCTCTTTTTTTTAAATAATTTTTGAATTCATATATCCTTTTTTTTTTTAAACTTTCGAAAATTTCAACACGAATAAAGCACAAGAATACAATAAAATGACCAAATTGCCCTTCACTTTACGAGCAAAGTTTTAGAAAAAAATTTCTACAAGAAAAACCTTCCAGCATAGCCTAATTCAGTTCAAACAATCAGGAAACACAACATCAATGCAGAATATTTTAGGAATTGCATTAAACAATTAGAAATTTGCAAGAACAAGAAGAAAATTCTGGAAAATATGAAGAACACACAGATTTTGAAGAAAACACACAGATTTTTTTTTAAGAAGCACACGGATTTTGTGGAAAACAAAAACAACAATAACAAGGATGGGAATCTAAAGTCACAACCTAGAGCTCTGTTACCAAATGATGCGAACCGAGCGACACGACTCCTATGACCCACAAGCAACGAGACTTGAAAACCACAAGAAATACGGCCCTAAGACCCAACACTATACTAGCATGCAAATTTCTATGAGAAACTTAGATTATGGTTGCAAGACTCACCTTAACGCATGGATATTACGCACCATGAATCAAGACGAGGGAAACGCCACAAAGGGTTGCAAATTCCTGATAAGTTTGTGATGAACACTATTTTGACCTACTATTTGTTATATTCTTAAGTATTTATTTTGCATTTAATTTCGATATAATCTTATTTTGGAGGGTATTCTATTATTTTGTAGGTCAAAGTAGGTTTGGGAAGAAATGTGAAAAAAGAGAGTAAAAATGAAGCAAAAAGTGTTAAAGAATGTAAGCCTTACATTGGGTGCCATTCACTATGTAAGGGGGACAAACAAAAGCTTAGGAACGTAAGCCTTACATCGAGAATCAGCAAATTATGTAAGGGTATTTACATGGCATTAAAACAACGCGCGTCGAGGCATAGAAAACGTGCGCCGCGGCGGGGAGGTTTCTATCTTGACTTGAATTCTAGGAAAATATAGCGCGCCGAGGCATAGAAAACGTGCGCCGCGGCGGGGAGGTTTTTATCTTGACTTGAATTCTAGGAAAATATAGCGCACCGAGGCATAGAAAATGTGCGCCGCGGGGCGCGTACTCAAATTTTATTTCCAGCCTTTCAACCCCAACACACACACACTCTAAAACCCTAACATAAAAATACCCATTTTTAACACTCCCCACATATCGAGATTGAACAGTAGCGTGAACACTGCCGATTCTTCTTCTTCTCCACATTTTTGAGAGAGGGATTACTCCATTAATGCTCCTCCATTGAAGCTCCATCAACAATCTTGAAGAAGGTGACCATCCAACATCAAGAGCTTGTTTCAAGAGTGGAAGTGGGGTATTTTATTGTTTGTAATCTCTTTTCTTTTTAAGAACTCACAGAATGTTATTTGTAATGGAAAATATTGATTTGGATTCTATTATGAGTAACTAAACTCTTTGTGTGTGGGATTTTGGTAATGTGACCATGAATGAATGATTGTTTGTGTGGATTATTTTATATTAAAGTGATTTATTTCATGTTCATTGTTCTTAACACTTATGTTCATTAATTACGTTTGGCCAATTTAATTTATGAATGTATGGAATATTTTAGGGTTGAGTTTTAGAAACACTATCTAAATTCAATTGGGCATTTTTAAGCATGAGCCTAATTTAAGTGCATTGACTTGTCTTGAATTAGGTGATTAAATTATTTTCCTAGGTTTAATGTTAATTAACTAATTAACGGTCCGGATCAAAGAAGCTAATTAGTTGATTAAGGGAAAATTGCCATTGATTTGGGATTTTCTAGGGTTAGTGAAAACAATCATTAAATTCTACTTTTTCATGCTTAATTGTGAAAACCACATAAATCAATCTATCCATGATTAGGTAACTAGCTAATTTCCCACACTCGTTCATCTCATCGTTTCGGTAATATTTTCACGCATTCACTTTATTTGCTTTAAGAATTTAGAATTTTAGAAACCGTTTACAAAACCAACTTTGATAGAGTGTTTAAAATTTATTTCATCGCTAAGTTTTAGATTACATTTAACTCTTTTAAAAACCACCACAATTCCTTTGAGAGACGATCTTAGGAGTATACTTGTCGCTTACTACAAGTGACTCGTGCACTTACGAACTTTTACAAATACAAAATTTGGTTATCAAGGTTTTGTGCATCAAGTTTTTGGCGCCGTTGCCGGAGAATTGGCATTTTTGAAATTGTTTATTTGTTTTTTTTTTCTTTCTTAGTTTATAGTTTTTGTGTTTTTGTTACTCGTTTGAGTCATATAGTGTCTAGTGCTCTGATTTGCTGTTGTTTTTTTTTTATTGTGCATGCACGGTAGGAGATCTCTTGGAAATCCACTCGTGCCGTTCATAGATAACGTCAACAGGAGGCGAGCACATTTAAGACCATTTGACGCTAACACTCTAGAGGAAGAGCAACCACCAATAATGGGAGAACATCTACCTCCAGAGAGAGAGATGACGATGAAGGAGTATTGATGCACAAAAACTTGATAATCAAATTTTGTAATTTATAAAAGCTCGCAAGTGCACGAGTCACTTGTAGTAAGCGACAAGTATACTCCCAAGATCGTCTCTCAAAGGAATTGATGTGGTTTTTAAAATAGCTAAATGTAATCTAAAACGTAACAATAAAATAAATGCTAAACACTCTAATCGAAGTTTGGGTTGGAAATTGTTTCTAAAATCATAAAAATACTAAAACAATAAAAGTAAGTACGTGAAAGTTTTGTTGAAACGATGAGATGAATGAGTGTGGGAAATTGGTTAGTAAACTAATCATGGATGACTTGATTTATGTGGATTTGACAAATAAGCACGAAAAAGTAGAGTTTAACGATTATTTTCTCTAACTCTAGAAAATCCCAAATCAATGGTGATCTTCCCTTAATTAACTAATTAGCTTCTTTAATCCAATCCGTTAATTAGTTAATTAGCCTAAAATCTAGGAAAATAGTTTAATCACCTAATTCAAGACAAATCAATGTACTTAAACTAGGTTCACGCTCAAGAGTGCAAAATCGAATTCAGATGGCGTTTCTAAAACTCAACCCTAAAATATTTCATACATTCACAAATCAAATTGATCAGAAATAATTGATGAACATACGTATTAAGAACAATGAACATGAATCAAATTACTTAATCTTAAAATCATCCACACAATCAATCATACAATCATAGTTACTTTACCAAAATCCCACACATGAGGAGTTTAGCTACTCATAATGAAATCCAAATCAATATTTTTCATTACAAATAACATTTTAAAAAGAAAAAAAGATTACAAATAAATTACCCCACTTCCACTCTTCAAACAAGCCCTTGATGTTGGATGATCACTTTCTTCAAGGTTGTCAATGGAGTTTCAATGGAGGAGCATTAATTGAATGATTTTCTTTCTAAAAAGGTGTGGAGAAGATGAAGCACTATTCACGTTACTGTTCACGATTTGGTGGAAGTTCAATGATAATCTGTAGATGGAGGCTCAATATTTGGAGTGGTGGCGGCTTGGAATCTCTTGGAGGCTGAATATTTGATCACTTGGAGGCTAGAGAGTATATATAGAGTTTTGTCCAATTAGGTTTTGTAAGGGTTTCCATAATTGATGTAAGTCTCGTGCCCTAAAAGGATTCCAGTACGCGCGCGCGCGCCGCGGCGCACATTTCCCATGCCGCGGCGCACAATGTTTTTACAATTTACGAGCCAAAACAGAAACTTCCTCGCCGTGGCGCACATTTTCCATGCCGCGGCGCGCGATGTTTTCATGATTTCCAAATTGCAACCCGAGAGCCTCTCGCCGCGGCATACAATTCCCTCGCCGCGGCGCGCCTTGCATGTAAGGGTGTACATGGTTTGTACATGAATGTACATGCCTTGTACATATTCTGTTGATTATCAATGTAAGGCTTACATAATGTATGGCACCTAATGTAAGGCTTACATATGTATGCATTTTTACTCCATTTTTGCTCTCTTTTTCCAAATTTCTCTCCAAACTTACTTTGCCCTGCAAAACAGTAGAATACCCTCCAAAACAAGATTATATCGAGATTACATGCAAAATAAACACTTAAAAACATCACAAATAGTAGATCAAAATAGTGTTCATCAAGTATGCAAGGCCAATCATTGGCACTGCAACTTCTTGCATCCAATTGGGAGAAGCAGCTCGAAATTATGAGCTTAAAAACATACATTTTAATATGTTGCCATCTTTTTATGGGATTCCTAACGAAGATCCACTAACTTTTATTCGTGATTTCTATGCTACTGTGCAGACTTTTCCGCTTCAGGGGCTAAATGAAGATCAGTTGAGGATGAGGTGTTTCCCATACACGCTCAAAGATAAGGCAAAGTCATGGCTTATGAATCTTCCACCCGGTTCTCTTTCAACCTGGGACGCAGTGTTCAACAAGTTTATGGGAAAGTTTTATTCCCATCAAAAGACTGCCGACCTAAGAACGAAAATAGCTACATTCTCTCAAATGGACGGAGAACCATTTCATGAGGCGTGGGATCGTTTCAAAGTGCTTCTGATATAGTGCCCACACCATCACTTTTCATTGCAACTCAAGAATCAATTTTTCTATGACGGGTTGACACAAGAGTGTCAATTTACTGTGGATAGTGCCGCGGGAGGGGCCATGGGAGAAAAGACCGCTAATGAGACGTATGACCTATATGAGATGTTAGGTGCTAATTCCCAACAAAAGAGCTCTAGAGGACAGAGGATGGGAGTTAACGAGGTAGCTCCGGGTAATGAGATGGCAATGCAAATTGCGGAGCTTACAAAACAGATCGCGCTCCTCACCTCAAAGAACACAACGACTCAAGAGGTATGCAGTATTTGTAGTACTTATGGACATGGTGCTAATATTTGTCCTTTTTTTTGTGATCAAAATGTAGGTACAAGTTACTGATGCACAAAAAATTGATAACCAAATTTTGTATTTGTAAAAGCTCGCAAGTGCACGAGTCACTTGTAGTAAGCGACAAGTATACTCCTAAGATCGTCTCTCAAAGGAATTGCTGTGGTTTTTAAAAGAGTTAAATGTATCTAAAACGTAGCGATGAAATAAGTTCTAAACACTCTATCAAAGTTGGTTTTGTAAACGGTTTCTAAAATTATTAAAATCTTAAAACAAATAAAGTAAATGCGTGAAAGTATTACTGAAATGATGAGATGAACGAGTGTGGGAAATTGGCTAGTTAACCAATTATGGATAGATTGATTTATATGGCTTTCACAATTAAGCACGAAAAAGTAGAATTTAATGATTGTTTTCACTAACCCTAGAAAATCCCAAATCAATGGTGATTTTCCCTTAATCAACTAATTAGCTTCTTTGATCTGGACCATTAATTAGTTAATTAGCATTAAACCTAGGAAAATAATTTAATCACCTAATTCAAGACAAGTCAATGCACTTAAATTAGGCTCATGCTCAAAAATGCCCAATTGAATTTAGATAGTGTTTCCAAAACTCAACCCTAAAATATTCCATACATTCATAAATTAAATTGGCCAAACGTAATTAATGAACATAAGTGTTAAGAACAATGAACATGAAATAAATCACTTTACTATAAAATAATCCACACAAACAATCATCCATTCATGGTCACATTACCAAAATCCCACACACAAAGAGTTTAGTTACTCATAATAGAATCCAAATCAATATTTTCCTTTACAAATAACATTCTATGAAAGAGAAAAGAGATTACAAACAATAAAATACCCCACTTCCACTCTTGATGTTGGATGGTCACCTTCTTCAAGATTGTTGATGGAGCTTCAATGGAGGAGCATTAATGGAGTAATCCCTCTCTCAAAAATGTGGAGAAGAAGAAGAATCGACACTATTCACGCTATTGTTCACTCTGGATGTGTGGGGAGTGTTAAAAATGGGTATTTATATGTTAGAGTTTTTAGTGTGTGTGTGTGTGTGTGGTTGAGAGGGAAAACTTGTAGTCCGCGCGCGCGGGCCACGGCGCGCATTTTTCTATGCCGCGGCGCGGCATGTCATTCTGAACTACGGACCAAAGCAGAAAGTCCCTCGCCGCGGCGCCCAATACTCATGCCGCGACGCGCAATGTTTTCATGATTTCCCAGGATGCACTCGAGAGCCCCTCGCTGCGGCATGTAGTTTCCTCGCCGCGGCGCGCTGTATTTTCCTGGAATGTAAATCAAAACAGAAACCTCCCTGCCGTGGCGCATGTTTTCTATGCCTCAGCGCGCGTTGTTGTAATGCCATGTAAATGCCCTTACATAATTTGCTGATTCTCGATGTAAGGCTTACGTTTCTAAGCTTTTGTTTGTCCCCCTTACATAGTGAATGGCACCCAATGTAAGACTTACATTTTTTTAACACTTTTTGCTTCATTTTTACTCTCTTTTTTCACATTTCTTCCCAAACCTACTTTGACCTACAAAACAATAGAATACCCTCCAAAACAAGATTATATCGAAATTAAATGTAAAATAAATACTTAAAAATATAACAAATAGTAGGTCAAAATAGTGTTCATCAGTTACGAGCAAGCTAATGCTATGGAAGGATACCAACCGAGGCCAAGGAATGATCCTTATTCGAACACATATAATCCCGGTTGGAGAAATCATCCCAACTTGTCTTGGAAGGGGAATAACAATCAAGGCTATGCTCAAAATAACTTCCTACACCATCCCAACAACAACAACAATCCAAACAATAACAACAATTTTCAACTCACTCTACCAAACAAGCCAAGTTTGGAGGACAATTTGAACTCCTTCATTCAAGTGAGTCAAGAAAATAATAAGAAGAATGATCAAAGGATAGGTTCTTTAGAGGCTTCCATGAAAAAGATAGAGATTCAGGTGGGCCAATTGACTGAGTACGTGCACAAGCAAGATAAAGGGAAGATGCCTGAACAATTGAATGCTATCACAGTCATTGATAGTGGTGAGGTCCTAAATGTTAATTTTACTGAAAACTCTGATGATTTGTCTATAGATGCAGGAGATACAGGAAGGAAACATGCAATTCCCAAGGAAAGTCAAGCTGAGGACATTGAAGTCCTAAGACCTTCTGTAAAGCGTACGGAGAATCTTGAAGAGTTAACCGAACGTCCACTTCTTCACAAGTCACCTAATCCATATAGACCTTCGATTCCATTCCCACATCCCTTAAAGGCGACTAATCAGGATAAGCCATTTCATGAAACTTTTACTTTACTTTCTAAAGTTAATATTAACTTACCTTTATTGAATATCATTAGGGACATTCCATCTTATCCAAAATTTCTCAAAACCCTAATATCCAACAAGAGAAAGTATAAGAATGAGGAGAAAGTAATAGTTTCAGAACTAGCTAGTGTGGTGTTGCAAAAGAAACTACCTCCCAAACTAAAGGATCCAGGTAGTTTTAATATCAAAATCAGTTTGGGAGATAAGATGGTGTCAAATGCTATGTTAGACTTAGGGGCAAGTATTAATGTCATGCCATATTCGGTGTACTTGCAACTAGGTTTGAGGGATCTTAAGCCCAGAAATATGTCACTTCACCTTGTTGATAGATCTATTAGATATCCCAAGGGAATATTTGATGGTTTGTTGGTACAAGTGAATAGCATAATTGTACCGGTCGACTTCGTAGTTATGGAAATGGAAGACTGATGTGTTAAAATGTGTACTTGCAAGTGTACGAATCACTCATAGTAAAGTGATAAGCAACTTCCAAGGTCGGTCTCTCAAGGAATTGCAGTGGTCTTAAATAACTAACTTTTTAATCTAAATAGAGTTCTAATGAAAATAAAACACTAATTAAATAGAGTTCTAGTGAAACTAAAACTCTAAGTAACTAGAATCCTAACGCTAATAAAACTGTAAAAATGTTGTTTGTTTTTGGTAACGAGAACAATCATACGACACTCAAACGAAAACAAAATCGCAATCAAACAATCAATTCAATTAAATCAAATATCAATAGAGGATGTATGGACGTTTAGCTTAGTTGACCATGCTTGCATCGAAAAGGTATGGTGAGATAACATGAACGTCCTATATAAACAAAACTACCGGCTTTCCTTTTAATTACGAAACTCCTTTTGGCGGGGGTAGGTCTCTTTGTTGATTAACTAATTAACTGCCTTTGGCGGGGGTAAATTAAATAGCAATCAAATTATGCGCAAGGAAAACATGCCAATCAAATTAATGCTATGACTAAGTCACTAACTTGAAGCTTTGATTCAGTGTTTCGGAATAAAGTTAAGGTGACGTTCCTATAACTAAATTCTCAGATTTTTCAACCTAACTACGAACATCAAATGGGCCCATGATTATTCATAATCAAATATCTAAACATGCTCTTAATCAAAAAGTAATTTATTCATAAATCAATAAAATACACCATACACAATTCTAGCAAACATGGCAACACAAACTAAACATCCATAATTAGACTAGCCGCTCATGTTCATATTATTATTCATAGACAAATAAAATATGATCATACACTTTAACAAATAGAGAAGAGAAATTAATTCTATAACAACAAGAAAATCCTAGATCTAAATACCGCTTATGGATTGGATGACGTTCTTCTCCGTAAGCTTTATCTTCGATCGTCGTTGGCTTCCTTGAATCCTTAGAATATTGTCTCTCGCTTCGTTAGAGTGTGGCAACGCTCTCAAAACTGATTGAATGTAGTGTTTGGGTCGCAAAATTGAGAAGAATGAGAGTTGTGTACGAATTGGTCGAGTTCTATTGTAAAGGGGGTCTAAGGGGGTATTTATAAATGTAAGGGATTCCTGATTGCATTAGGAATAGGCGCGCCGCGGCATGCATTTTCCCCGCCGCGGCGCAACACAAATTCTGGAAATTGTGTAAAAACCCGAGAGCTCCCCGCCGCGGCATGACTTTTCCTCGCCGCGGCGCGCTTTGTCTTTAGTTTCTTCACATGTACCCCCTTACATATGTGATGGTTCGTTATGTAAGGCTTACATATTTGTCTCGTTTAGCCCGTAACTCGTGATTCGAGCGCCGTAAGTGTTCCGTCTTTGTGTGTTTTCATTATTTGACTCATTTGACGCTAAAAACACCTGAAATACACTAAAATATACCCGTGACTCCGAATGGATAGATTTATGAAATTAATTGAATAAACAATAATAATAAATCTATATATCAAACAATTAAGCACAATTAATCACGAAATATTAGTGCTTTTCGAGCACTCATCAAAGACACCATACCTAAGGACAATGAACACACTATTATTCTTGGTAGGCCATTCATGGCTACCACCAATACAATCATTGATGTCCAAAGAGGGAAATTGACAATGAGAGTCTTAGGAGAGACTATAAACTTCAAAGTGTTTAACCCTTTACTTGCTGCTCCTATTTCTTCTGCTAATAATTGTGTTGTTCTAGATTCTAATAATTTACCTATTTTTGACAATCATTTGCAGAAGGGTACATGCAATAAAACTATTGTTTCATCTACAGATAGGAGGGTGAAGGAAACACTTACAAACTCAATTCAGGATAATACCTACAAAGACCATGTCAAGTGTTCCCAAATTAGAAACCTGGATTGTGAGTTTTTCTATCCTGGAAAAGATTGTTATGCATGTAATACTCATTTTAAGTCTTTTTCAGGTGACATGAAGCCTTGTTTTGAGAAGGGCAAAGAGAAAGGAGGAAGCAAGCACTTTAAGGATGCATTGAGGCCTCCATGATAAAAATGAGCATCGTCTTGCTAAGACGTTAAACTAGGTGCTTGGTGGGAGGCAACCCACCATTTTTGGTATTATCTATCGTTCCTTTTAAATTAGTTAAGTTTAGTTTAATTTTCTGTTTCCCCTTTCTAAATTCTTTTCTGAACTATTGTGTAGTTGAAAACCTTGAGGACAATGTTTAGTTTAGGTTTGGGGGTGTATTTTGGTTGGTAACAACATTTTCATGCTTTTGGTCAATTTTTGATGAATAATCGAGTCTTTATGCATTATTTGTCTGATTTTTAAATGTTTAAGGTTTGTTGTAAGGATCGGTTTTTAATTTGCAATCTTTGTTTCATGCTTTTGATGTTGAAACTGAGATGAACTCAAATCTTGTGTTTAAGAATCAAATAGTGGAGACTACCTTGTGAGATGATTATTGAGTCATTAACTTTTCATTCTGAGAGATAATCATTCTTCTACTCTTTTAAACACTTTTCTTTTTATTTCAAATTGTTAGATGATCTCTATAGGTTTTTGCATTGAATGTTAGGATTTAAACATATAATGAATGATCATGTACTTGATTGAATTGCCTAGATTAAATGATTTGAGTAAAATTTAAAAGTGTTTGCCTATCTCATTCATGCTTGACTTTAAAAATTTTTTGAGAGAATTCCTATATCCAACACAATAAGAGCTAAGAATTAGCCATTCACAAAATACATATGTATTTGGGTCAAAAAAAAAAAAGAATGATAATAAGTTTATTATGACCCTAAGTTATTCAATTATGAATGGTTAATACAAAAAGAGAAATAGGAAATAATTTCCCTAAAGTCAAGGTATTTTCATTCTAGGGCACTCACTTCAAGTTTTTGCTTGAGGATTTTAATTGATGCATGAGATTAGTAATGTGATTTCTTCATAAATCTTATTATTTGATTCCTTTCATGATATCAATGTAATGCACCTTTGAGCCTTTCTTGTTTAATCATATGCGAAATCATTAGCTCATTTCTTTATATAAATTCTATTCGCATATACTTTGTTGAGTGTTTGAACCCATAGGATCGGTGTGACTTGGAGAGAAATTCTTGTGAGGAATAGAGTTGAAACGAATTCAAATTCTTGAAACCAGGTTTGGGGGAGTCATTGTTGATATATTTTTAGTATTGAGATTTAGATTTGTGAAGCGAAACTAATCTAAATGGTGAACCTTGATGTGTTAGAATGTTGGATAAATTTGTGTATAAATTTTTGGTTCTAAATTGGAAAGAAACTAAAGCATGAAAAATTCTATTAATTTCAATTTTAGTTTTGTTATTTGTCTTTTCAATTTTAGTTTTGCTTGAGGACTAGCAAAATGTAGGTTTGGAGGTATTTGATGAACACTATTTTGACCTACTATTTGTTATATTTTTAAGTATTTATTTTGCATTTAATTTCGATATAATCTTATTTTGGAGGGTATTCTATTGTTTTGTAGGTCAAAGTAGGTTTGGGAAGAAATATGGAAAAATAGAGTAAAAATGAAGCAAAAAGTGTTAAAGAATGTAAGCCTTACATTGGGTGCCATTCACTATGTAAGGGGGACAAACAAAAGCTTAGGAACGTAAGCCTTACATCGAGAATCAGCAAATTATGTAAGGGCATTTACATGGCATTAAAAAAACGCGCGCCAAGGCATAGAAAACGTGCGCCGCGGTGGGGAGGTTTCTGTCTTGATTTGAATTCCAGGAAAATATAGCGCACCGAGGCATAGAAAACGTGCGCCGCGGCGGGGAGGTTTCTGTCTTGACTTGAATTCCAGGAAAATATAGCGCACCGAGGCATAGAAAATGTGCGCCGCGGCGCGCGTACTCGAATTTTATTTCCAGCCTTTCAACCCCAACACGCACACACTCTAAAACCCTAACATATAAATACCCATTTTTAACACTCCCCACATATCGAGAGTGAACAGTAGCGTGAACAGTATGAAATATTTTAGGGTTGAGTTTTAGAAACACTATCTAAATTCAATTGGGCATTTTTAAGCATGAGTCTAATTTAAGTGCATTGACTTGTCTTGAATTAGGTGATTAAATTATTTTCCTAAGTTTAATGCTAATTAACTAATTAACGATCCGGATCAAAGAAGCTAATTAGTTGATTAAGGGAAAATTGCCATTGATTTGGGATTTTCTAGGGTTAGTGAAAACAATCATTAAATTCTACTTTTTCATGCTTAATTGTGAAAACCACATAAATCAATCTATCCATGATTAGTTAACTAGCTAATTTCCCAAACTCGTTCATCTCATCGTTTCGGTAATATTTTCACGCATTCACTTTATTTGCTTTAAGAATTTAGAATTTTAGAAACCGTTTACAAAACCAACTTTGATAGAGTGTTTAGGATTTATTTCATCGCTAAGTTTTAGATTACATTTAACTCTTTTAAAAACCACCGCAATTCCTTTGAGAGACGATCTTGGGAGTATCCTTGTCGCTTACTACAAGTGACTCGTGCACTTGCGAGCTTTTACAAATACAAAATTTGGTTATCAAGTTTTTGTGCATCAGTTTGGTTGATAAGCACTTGGAGCTTTTGAGCTCTCAAACTTGAAATTGAATTTCAAAGTGAAATGTTTGAACCAAACTTTTTTTTTTTTTTTTTTTTTTTTTTCAGTTGCTACATTATCTATTTATACAAGAAATTAAACCCTAAAGCCTATGAGCTTGAGGAGTATGAATCACTTAAGAGTTCTTATATTTAGAAATTCTCGAATGACCGATTGAGTGATCATACATGTGACTAGGAAGGATTTTAGAAAGTTTAGCCCTTTTTTCACTATGTAGTCGATGCATAATACACCCATAAACAAAATATTCAGATGAACCACAGTAGATACATCCTAAGAAGTCAAAATGAAAAGAGTGAATGGGAGATCTCCTAGTAGTACTTCGAGCATATCTTGGACATTGGTTGCCGAGGTGGCCAATAGTACTGCAAGAATGACAAGAATGAGTCAGCGAACAAGAAGAACTGGTCTATGTCTAAGAGGAGGAGAGGGAGTGGTAGAAGTGCCTACATTGAGTCTCATATGGGGATGAGAACTCAACCTCTCACAGTGAGATCTGATATGCCCACGCTCACCACAGTGGTGACAAGAGGGGATGAAGCGTGTAGGTAGTGGCAATAGACCGCACCAATATGACGAGAAGAAGAAGCATGAGGTGATATGTTCACCCTACTAGAAGAGATTGGCTGAAATGACACCTGTGACTTACCTTTTGTAGTAACTTTATCTTTACCTTTTGCAGCAACAATCTTATGACGAGGATCTTCTATAATAGGTCTAATGAAAAGATGAGCAGTAGTAGAAACTAGAGCAGTAGTGAGACCAGTAGTAGTAGAAGTTGTAGACTTTACAAAGAGAGAAGCAGAAGCAGTAGTACAAGGAAAAGAGGCTGCACAACCATCATTAGTAAAACTAAGCCCGCATTGGTCACCGAGAGGCTTGATACCAACAAGGATCTTATTAAGCTTCTGTGTACCCATCAGAAGTTTCTTCACAGTGGTCCTGGAGTGTTCCAACTCCTTTTCCAGGTCAGGCTACTTTGCATTCAAAGTAGTGAGCAGGTCATCCTTTTCTTAATGGATGCCTTAAGAAATCTGGAAGAACTTCCCAGACTCATCCTTTTCAAATAAGGCATGAACAAAATATGCCTTTTCGCTTTCCAATATCTCAACCTTCTTTCCTAGAAGTGATATTTTTTCAATATTGTCTTCAGACAAATCCGAACTAACTATTTATTGATCACCTGCATCTTGAAGTCTCTTCAAGGTTTGCTCGAGAAACCTCACTCTTGATTTTTTAGAATTTGCCTTAATAACCATGTCGTTGAGACTTTTTTGTATAATCTCACATTTCTTAAAGAGATCATCTTTGTCCTGGATGTGAGTGGACTACTTATTATCAAAATTAGCTTTGAGAGCTTTCAGTTCTTTTTCTTTATCCTCAAGGTTGCTCAAAGCCTTCTTTTGAGCTTTCTTGGTCTTAATGTGCTCCTTGAGCAATTCATTATAATATCCAAGAGCTCATCATGCTCGTCCTCATCGAGGAATCTAGAAGATTGAGAGGTTGTAGTGGGAGGATCATCTTTGGTTGCCATAAAGGCTATAAAGCTACTTTCATCCTCTTTCAAACTACGGCTACTATCAGAAATAGTAACCTCTGCCATCATTACCTTCTTGCCAAATTCTTAATTCTTTTCGCTGGCATTGAACAGCAATGTGTTCAAGTTTTCCACACTCGTAATACCTTACCTGTCTTGTTTGACTCTTAGGCTTAGGTCTATCATTATCTTCCTCTAAGTCTTCAATTCTAACTCTGGAATCTCTTTGACTAGAGCTTTCCTATTTATATTTACTCGGAGCGTTCCTTTTGCTTATGTAGAATTTCTTAAACTTCTTTACTAACAAAAAAAATTCTCCTTCATCCAAGCTGGATTAGTCATCACTGTTAACAGTTGCTTTACTTTTTTCTTTGTGAGTTTTGGTAGTCTTTAGAGCAAGAATCTTCCCTTTATCAATAAAAGAAGTTCTTTTGGGAAGGAGGTGGTGAATTTTAAAAGCTTGGAGATGACCAACAATCTCATTGACTTTAAGAGGTTCTTCTTTGAATTTTGTCTCTCTAGCAATAACCTTTTTCACAAAAATGCTGAGACAAGCTACAAAGAATCTTCTCAACTTGAATTTCTTCAACAATAGGATGACCTATGTTGTAGGAAGTATTGATAATGCCGAAGAAGTGTCTGTAAAAGTTATCAAACGTCTCATCTTCCTCCATCTAAAGAAGTTCATAATCTCTCTTTACTCTCATAAGCTTGGATTTCTTAACAGCAAAGGTACCCTCATCCATTATTTCCAAAATATCTCAAGCTTTCTTGGAGGTAGTGCAAGCAAAAATTCTCCAATACTCTTCAGGGGTGACAACACAGGTAAGTGCGTACAATTCTTTATTGTTCCAATTGTACTCACAACTGTCTTCTTTAGTCCATTCAATCATGGGCGCGTACAATTCTTTATTGTTCCAATTGTACTCACAACTGTCTTCTTTAGTCCATTCAATCATGGGCTTGGGAACAGTTGTTTCATCTTCAAAAGTTTTTATAAGAGGCACCCAGCTGTTATCTACCTAATACCAGACACGGTCTCCCATCAACCAAAAGAAAGCATGAATCTAAGACTTCCAATTGTCATAATTATTCCCAGTTAGAAGTGAAGGTTTACCTATATTTCCTCCTTCACCGAAATCCATCTTGGTAAAAAGTGAGTGTGTGTAAAAAGTATGAGAAACATATCAACACCAAAGTGCTTAAGCCTAATAAGGGTGTACCTGCTCTGATACCAATTGAGAGAAGTCTTAACCTGGTTATACGACCAAGTCTAAGTGATATAGACACTTAAGAACTCATCCCTCTAACAAAAAATAAGAAACAAATAGAAGGTACAACAAACAAGTAAAACAAATATAATAAATAACAAACGGTAACGTAAAAACAGTAAATACTTTTCAATCTTTGTATATACTATATATATTGTTACATATATTGTGTCTACTTAAACTGTACTAACTTTATGCAACAAAACAAACAAACACAACGATATAACGTGGTAAATTCACTTAAGCTCCAATCTTAAGTGATAACATCCACCAATTGCTTAAGACAATTACTCAGCAGCCAAATTTACTAAAAATAATAAACAGTTAATACAGACTCGATAAGGTAAGACTTTGAATACCTCTATCAGTCAGGGACTACCAGTTCTAAATGCCTAGACTACTATCACTAGTTGTCTCCAAAGCTACATCGATCCTAATTGGATCCGGTTCACCTCCAGAGCCACACTACTAAGCAGTGTGATGCTAATACCTGCAATCAATATGCATGTATAACAATATATGCAGTTTAAACAAAATATGAATTTAAAATAAAATACCTCGTATGAACAATACGAAAATACACTCGACGTATGTTGATACAGAAACTCCACCTCGTAATAAAAATACCAAAAAATACTCGATTTATTGTTAGTATGGAAACTCCATTTGATAAATATATTTTTAACAAACTCTACCACCACCTCGTATCTCAATACAGAAACAATACTCGATGTATTGAGAATACAGAATCTCCTTCTCAAATTAAATCAAAAATCTCCAAGTGATAAACCACCTCTGAATCACAAATACGGAACAACACTCAACGTATTAGTGATACAAGAAAAATATATTTTTGATAAAAAAATATTTATGCAAAAGAAGTTTTATGAATAGACAAATCAGATCAAAAGTATGAGAAAGGAGGATTAAAGAAGTGTAAAAAATGTGTATTTTAAGAGAGATGAGAGGGTATTTATAGCTGATTTTTTAGCTTCAGGACCCTCACCGACCCCTCATCATACATCTCCGCGAGGCTTCACTGAGTACCTCAATGACCCCCTGTGAGATATCAGTGAGGTCTAACAATTCACAGTTTCACCCTATGTACCCTCGCAAACCCTTCATCGACCACCTGGGAGCCCTCGGTGAGACCTCCGCTTTTTTTAAGGAAAAACTTCATCAAATAAAATTCCATAAATACCCACCAACTCAGAAAAATACATGAAAATAAAAACACATTTTAACAAGCAATAAATATGCTTCCAACCATCTCGTGGTGTGTGTATCATACAAACATATATTAGTATTAGGTACTACGTAAGTGTATGCGATATTGATTACAAGCAAAGCATTGTACATAGAGGTAGATAAAAATATTAAGTAAAATAAACAGACTCCGTGTTTTGCACGCAAGAGTTCCAAAAAAACTACAAAGAGACTTACAAGACTTATAAGATGCTATTTGTGTAACAAGAAGTTGCATTTCAAGAATAATTGTCTAGAGAAGAGTAAATACACCAAAGAAAATACTTGTAGTGAAGATGCATTGGTGGTAGTGGGTGATGTGATGGGTTAGATAATGTTGAGGCATTTGTTGTTTCTTCAAGCAATATTGATGGTAAATATGTCTTGGACTTGGGATGTACTTTTCACATGATGTCGTACAAGGAATGGTTTGTTGATTATAAAGAAGTGAATGATGGCATGGTTCACATGGGAAAGAAATATCCTTGTAATGTGATGGGAGTTGGGCCAATGAGGATTTGCCTCAATGATGGTTCAATGTTCATGATGAAGAATGTAAAGCATGTGCCGACATTAAAAAAGAACATGATTTCGTTAAGTACTTTAAACAACATGGATTATAGCTACGAGGGTAAGCATGACCAATTAAAGGTTTGTAAAGGTTCTTTGGTATATTTCAAAGGTATACAAAGAAAGGGAATTTATTACTGGATGCTATGGTAGAAAATAATGTTGTTGGGAATAGCAACCAATGGGAGAATCTCATCCTTTGGCATAAAAGGTTGGGTCACATAACTAAGAAATGATTGGAAGAACTAACCATGAGGAAGATTCCTGTGATGGTAAGCATGATAAACTTTCATTTTGCAATCATTGTATTTTTAGCAAGATGAAGAAGGTAAAGATCACACAAATAAAGTTAAAGAGATGTGACATACTTGACAATGTATATTCGGATTTGCAGGGCCAAATAGGACACATTCCTTGGGTGGTGAAAGGCACATTTTAACTATTATTGATAATTTATCTATAAGGTAGTAAGTTTACTTGTTGAAAAGTAAAGAAGAGACTTTTAGGAAATTTATAGAGTGGAAGAAACTTGTGGAGACTCAAACTGGCAAGAAGGTCAAGTCTTTAAGAATTGACAATGGTTAGACTTTTGCAATGAAGCTTTCACAAGATTTTGTAGGGAGAATTGTACCATAAGTCACATGACCATTCTTGAAAATCCTCAACAAAATGGTCTGGCAGAGAGGATGAATATAATACTCTTAGAGAGAGTAAGGTGTATGCTCTCCGATGCAAACATGCCCAAAATATTTTAGGGGGAAAGCCGTTACTATGGCTTGTTATCTTATCAATAGGTGTCCTTCAATGCCGCTCAACTTCAAGTCTCCGAAAGAGGTATGGTTTGGAAAACCTATCAAATATGACAACTTGTGGATTTTTTGTTGTGTTGCATATATACATGTGAGGCAAGGAAAGTTGGAACAAAAGGCATGAAAGTGTATGTTTTTTAATAGATACTCCAAGATTGCTCTCGGGGTATTTTAGGATTATCACAAAAGAGCTATATCGAAAAGGTTCTAAAAAGATATGGCATGCAGAGTTGCAAACAAGATGACATATCTATGACTAAGGGTTTAGTCTCAGTCAGTGCCTTAAGAATGATTTTAATGCAAAAATGCACAAGATTCCTTATGCTCAAGTATGTATATGTCCGAATATTGCGTACATTATTGAGATATTGGGTAGATATTCAAGCAACTCAAAAATAGACCATTGAAATGTAGCCAAATGGGTCTTGTAGTAGTTATAGAGAACAACGGAATACATGTTTAAATATCGGAGGTTGGATTAGCATGAGATCATAAGGTATACTGACTCTAATTTTTCTAGATGCAGAGATAGTATGAAATCTATGTTGGGCTATGTCTACATGCAAACTAGGGGTGCTATCTCCTAGAAGAGTGCTAAACAGTCTCTTATAGCCTTTTATACCATGACACAGGTGTCTATAGAGCACATCAATGCAACTCCATGATTGCAGATTCGCATACTAAGTGATTACCACCCAAAGAGTTTCTTGAGCACACTGCTCGTATAGGTGTCATGTCATTTGAAGATGTTTAGTTTTATTGAGAATTTGTAATCTTAATGTTTCTTTAATGTAAATTTATGGTTATTCTAGTTTATAGATATTTTGAGGTTATTTTTTGCAGAAATAAAGTTTTGGTTTATTTACACTTTGATTTTAGTATGGTTTGATCTTAGCAAGGTATACGAGTGGACCAGATGGAAATAGGTATGTTAAGATCATATTGCATGAAATTTTCATGCTACACATCCATATCATAGTTCATGTCATTCAATTGTATTAAAATATGTGATCATTGATGGGTCGAGTTACATCAGATGTAACAAAGGCTCGATCCTATGTTGGTTTGATTGATCAACCAGATTGGTTAGAGATACATTTCAATAAGGATAGCATACAGTTGTTTTTACAATGCAAAATTATAAAGTTGTACGTATAGCCCAAGTAGGAGATTGTTTGATCCTTCATCCAAAATTGGGCTTATATGTGTATAGTTATGTGTTGTGGATTGTCATATTAAGTTAAGCCCGTTTTAAAAATTATCTGCTAAGGTTTGATAATTTAGGCTTTAATATATCTAATAAGGTATGGGTCTTTAATGTTTAGAGACCTAAGGGTAATTTTTTACTTTTATGATGAGCTAAAAATAGAAATATAATTGCTATCTATATATAGTGGTTATGATTCTCAAGTCGTAGTTCAATTCTAATCTATCTGACATTCCATTGTTAAAAAAAGGGCAGAGAAAAAGCTAAAGAATTCTTTAAAAAAAAAGTGTTGATTTGGACGGCAAACCACTCAATTCTAGAATGCCATTGGTCCCTTTAATTCAAATATGCTTCTGCATATTTGTGTTTAATTCTTGATGATTCGACATAAATGTTATCTATTCTTGGTGATGGTTTTCATAAAAAAAATTATTTTCTAACAAACTTACCTATAAGAAATCTTTGAACTACCAGCTAATAAACCAGATACAAGAATAAAAAACTGAGATACAGAGAAAGAAAATTTTTAACATAAAATAGAAGAAGAGGGAGAGGGAGATGAAGATGGAGATGGTGAAAGACCAGCTAATAACCTAGATATGAGAATAACAAATTGAGAGACAGAGAGAAAACTTCATAACATATAATTAAAAAAGAGGGAGATGGAGAACAACAAGAGAGTGACTGTCGACAAGGGAACTTAGCAAACTGCAATATTGAAGAATATTGGTGGTGATAGCATTGATAATAGGAAGAATTAAATTAAATTAGGGTGCATACCAAAAAAAAAAAATTAAACTAGGGTGAGCAAAGGGCTTTGCTTTTTGGATGCTAGTTTTTTATTCATATTTCTTTTAAGTGGTGATACTAGTAAAGACACGTGCTAGGCTAAATGGTTTTACTTATTTTAATTTTTTTCTTTAATTAATTTTTATAAAATATTTAAAATAAATACAAAAAATTTAATTTTTTTATGCTTTTAAATTAATTGTGAAAGTAAAGTAATATTTAAGGTCCTTACTAGATATAATAATCATCATATGTTTAGAGTTATAATTGAATGTGAACCTTATTCTATATAATATAATGTAAATGAACAAATTAATTAAAACTTTTTAAATAAAATTAAATAGACTATTTTTATATTTGATATTATAAATAAATAAATTATATAATATGTTAAATTGTAAATTTTTAATCCATACTTTATCTTTTATTGATTGATGGGGACTTAAAAGATGTAGAGCTCTATTAAAAATATGATTATTGATAAAAAAAAATAAATTAAATTAATAATATGCATATTTGTAACTAAATTAAAATGTTGGATATAATCATCTAAAATTTATTAGCTACGTATTGCGTTAATATTATAGTAATAAGATTATTGACATAATAAAAAAAACAAAAATAGCACCCCTCAAAATTTATAATAATAAAAATAATACCCCTAAAAAATTATGTTTAAATCATATATTTTCATAATTAGAAAATGACTGTTACATAATTTTTTTAAACATTCATCCAATTGAATTGTGAAAATTTAGGTCCGTTCAATGTTACACGTTCAATGTTATTGAGGTGCTATTTTTATTATTATAAATTTTTGAGGGGTGCTATTTTTGATAATTTTTAAAAATAATTTTATATAATAATAATGGCAATGAAGTATAATTAATTGTAGGAATATAATTAGATGTATATTGAGATTAGATATTAATAAAACTAATGGTAAAAAAGTACAACCCATTAATTTTTCAAATTCATCTCATCTTGTTAAACTTAATCTTTATTGAGATGAGATGATAATAAAACGGTATTAATTTAGATATCACATTTATCTCTAATAGACCTAAGTGAGACGAAAAAAAATGCAAAAGCAATAGAAAAGATAATACATTATTTTTTATAATAGAATTTTAATAAGAAAAAATTATACAACATATGTTTAAAGTTAAGCCATAATGTAAAGGAGATGAGATGATATTTATATAAAACAAGACAATTGTACCATAGCTTATTTGGGACATTAAATGAGACATAAGATGAAATAAAATAAGACAATATAGTTTAAGTTTGAATCTAAAAGATTGTTTGAATGCATGAGTGTGTAAGAAGAGTAGTTAAAAAAAAAAAAATTTATCCTACTTAAAGCTTATATTTTCCAATCACTATTTACCATGTGTATCTGGTGAAGATACACCCAATAATTATTTGAGTAATTTTATTTGTAATTACATGATTTGAAATATTAAGAATTTCAACTTTTAAGAATTTTGGCACACATTTATTTGATTGCAAATTAAGTGCAAAATTTTGTGTATTAAATATTTATTCTGTTAAAGTTCGAATTCTAGAGAATGCAGGAGAAGTAGTTACTTAAAAAAAAAAATTATCCCACTTAAAGCTGACATGCTCCAATCACTATTTTTCATTTGTTTTAGGTGAAGATACACCCAACAATTATTTAAGTAACTTTATATGTAATTACATTATTTGAAAAATTAAGAATTATACTTAACACATATATTTATTTGATTACAAATTAAGTGCAAGATTTTGTATTTAATATTTATCCTTGTTAGATATCTAAGTTCGAATTATAGAGAATGTGTGTGAGAAGGATAGTTATTTAAAAATAAAAACACACAATTATCCTACTTAAAGCTAACATGTCCCACTCACTATTTGCCATATGTATTAGGTGAAAGCTACACCCACCAATTATTTGAGTAATTTTATTTGTACTTACATGATTTGGAAAATTAAGTATTTTAACTTTTAAGAGTACTTAGCACACATTTATTTGATTGCAAATTAAGTACAAAATTGTGTATATAATATTTATTCTGTTAAAGATCTAAGTTCAAATCCTACGACGTGCGTCAAAAGAATAGTTACTCAAAAAAACAATTATCCTACTTAATGCTGACATGTCCCGATCACTATTGTAAAGATACACCCAACAATTATTTGAGTAATTTCATTTGTACCTTTGGGCTCCATCCCATTAACGTGTATGTTTTATTTATTGTATACAAGAGTCCCATTAACAAATTAGGTGAATCTCATAGCAATCATTTAGTTCAATTTTGAGTGGAGATATAGTAGGATGAAAAATCTACTGGAATATAAAGAGTTTTGAAAAATTATATAAAATAATATCCATAAAACTTATTACACAAATAGCACCTAATAATATTGAATATGATCTAACTGATCATAATTTAACATTTAACATTGAACAAGTCTAATTAAACAAAATTAACTTGAACAACATTTCATATGAATTTTTGAGTATGGATTTCTTTGTAATAAAATATATGAACTTGATATAAAGGGTATAATTTTGTTATTACAAATTTTAAATATAAATGTTGTTTTCCAAGAGTTTTCCCAATTATTTAAGTAAATTATCTTGCAGGGCAATAGTATAAATAGTAAAATGTGTTATGATTTACTTTAAAAACAATATTCAAAAAATAAAAGCACAAACATTATTCCATAAAAATAATGTCAAAGTAGGTTTTTCTTAGTATAATTGTTTTTCCTCATGCAAGAAGCAGTTGATGCCCATGTAAATATAAATTTCATGATACAGCAAGCGCCTTCCTCGATCAATTCTACAATACAAGGGCTGAAGGGGTGCTGTTTTTCAACTCACTTTCATAAGTAATTTCATATTGGATCGACTTATGGTGAGTGAGTTTTTCATTTTATAGAAATCACCTAAGGCATTTTTGCCCAGTGAGTTGAAATTTTTTATAACCTTTTTTCCATAATCAATAAAGAAAAATAAAATAGTAATTAGTCAAAATCTAGGGCCACACAACACCACATAAACTTGTAAGCCACAACACGCAGAGAAATTGTTTATTTGCTTTTCCAGCATTCTACAATAAAAGAAACCAAAAAATTTATAATATGAAAAGAGAGTCCCCTACCTAATTGATCCACCACAAATAGAAGAAACGATGCAAACACCAGCTGATGTGGTAAAAGGAATATCTTTGTAACAAGCGACACGATCCGCATTGCTGTGTAAATCTACTTGCAATGTTTCCCAGACTCCCTTCTTAGGGTTTAAGACATCGTCTGGCTCCCCTTCAAATCCAGGAAATGTTACCCTTTCTCCGACAGGAGCAGAAATGGGTGGCTCAACCAATTCAACCTATTATATGTGAATCAATATCAATATACCGTAATCCTGACTCATGAAACCATCAAATATTACAGAACAAAGTACAAGCTGCCAAAATAATAATGTTATGAAAGTGAGAATAAACATCAAACCAAAGATAAAAGCAGCTGTGTAAACTTCCATGGGGATTGGGTCCCTTACCATAGTATGGTCACTGTTGGAAGCAGCAAGAACCATCGCCTGTGATTTGATACCACGCAAGGGTGAAGGTTTTAGGTTGCAAAGAACACAAACCTTCCGGTTCTGCCAAAAATAATTTAGGTGAAAAATTACCAATGGTTAAACTTCTGTAGAAAAAATAACAGTAGAGTGATCTAGCATGAGCAAAGAAAAGAGACCTGCAATTCCTCTAAAGGTATATACTTGACCAGTCCACTAACAACAGTTCTGCGCTGCCCCTTACCAACATCAATTTCTTCTACATACAGTGAATCAGCATTGGGATGCTTCTGCACTTTCGTGATTAGGCCAACACGGATATCAAGCCTAGAGATGGAAATGTCTGCTTCAGTTGCTGCAGTTTTTTTCTGCTTCTGTTTCTTCCCAATGTTTTCTGTCATCAGCAGAAGTAAATTAAAAAAAATCTTTTCATTCAGCAACAGATCTCTAAAGTAAAAACTACTCGGTGAATTATGACAAAAGCATTCAATATAATTAAAGGAATAACAATAGAAAAGAGGAAACTGTTAAAGTCAAGCAAAATAACAATCTAAATTATAGGTATATTTCAGCAGTTCACCAGATATACTCTACAAGGAAGAAAAACCAAAACCTAAAATTAGCATCTGATCCAACCCCCAAGAGCATATTAAACTAAAAGAATTGCACTAACTTCAAGGCCCTATCATCATATTGATTCGTTTCACATCACAAAGAAAGTTACATAGCCACCAATTCTACTAGCACTTGACAATTAAGCCTACAGTCACAATTAACTCTCTATGAGAAGTCCACAACAACAGAAACAAATATCTCAAAATGTAAAGATCATTGTGCACTCTATAGATAATCCATGCTATCAAGTGACAGTCATCAGAACTCCACGGACAATACAGCAAATGAAAAGTAAACCAAAATATATAGATTTATTTCCAGAAACAGGTCGTGATTTACCATAAGAACTGTTGCGGAGCATAAGTTAGACTTAGTTTTATGAAATTGAGAACTACAAACATACGTTACAAAGTGTATGATCCCCAATCATAAGACATAATTCAACAGCAACCAAGGATATTCCACTTTTGCATTCATTCTAATTATATTGTGACACATGTCAATATCTTCTAGAACAATGATTCATTTCTCAAATTTTCAAAATAATTTTGACACTTGACATAATGTAAAATATTTGGGTGCAAAATTGGTTGGTAATAGCATTTATCTCTTTAAGCATACAGTACCCTCACCTTCCCTGGGAAATTTTACCATCAATATCCACGTACTTTCGCACAATAAATAACGCACCATAAAATATTTTGAAAGAGTTTTTGCTATTGAATCAGTTTCTGTATGACAAAATTAGATACTCATGATATGACAACAAATCATTTCACTACATAGGCTAGGAAACAAAAGAAAAGAGGGAAAAACTTCAGAGAGAGCCACAGGCCCATCCAAAACAGTACTGGAAAAATATTGACTTTAACCTGAAACTTTTGTTTTCTTCAGATGCTCGGCCATCTTCTGTGCTTCAGCTTCTGCTTTCTCGATTCTATCAGCTTGACTACCAGCAAATTTCTTCCTAAAAAAATGCACTTCATCATCTTTCTGCATAAACATTACTTTTAATCATGAGAAATACTAATCATAGTATAAGTATTTCAGCAACCATATCAAGGGGGTGGCAAATTTTCCTATCTGTAAAACGAAAGAGGGATATATGTTATACCACATTGTTATTTTTTAAAACGGGCAATATTGTCAAGCTTCAAAGTCAACAAAGAAGGATGTACATATATGCAACAACAAATACCATATTGTACTTTTTGTGCAATCCTACAATCTCTATTAAAAACTTCTAAGGTATATATTTATATATATGTATGGTTGGCATATTGATTTTCGATTGTTGGTTTCATGTCAAATTAATTTGAAAAATAAATAAGTGAAAGATATAAAGATTAATAAATATTAACGAATGCATGCATTCAACCAAATTGAGTTTAGACTTTAAAATTAAATAGTGAAAAATCATAGCCAATTAAACCATAAAAAATTAACAGTTTTGAATTTTTAATTTACCTTTACCTTGAACGGTTTTCATTTTTAGGTTGAGACTTGAATGGTATCAGCAATATTTCTTTCGTAGGAGAGTTATCTCATTAAACTTATTTTCCATTCATTAATTAAAATTTTCAATTTTAAAAATAATTAGATTTATAGAGGATAACCGAAAGTTTTTCACTGAGAGTAAAGCTATTAACCGTTTAATATTCCTCTTCACCTCTTCTTTTATGAATTATTTTTTTACTTAAATGAGTATTATTACACTTTCGAGTGGAATACAATTTATTTTCATTAAATAATATAAATTATATCTTAATAAGCAGTTAAGTGGTGGTGAATACTTAGTTTATTGTGGGTATTTAGGACTATTCTTCTCATGGTCTTAAGCTCAATGGAGGACGAAATTGTCTTTACATTAATAAGGGTTTTTTTGACTTTTCACTCTCAAAATGAAAACTTTTTATAATAGATAGGTTTTCCTCTAGTAAAAATGGCAATGATTGGTCTCTTCACAAAGGAGAGTGGAGCAGTTTGAATCCCTAATTCTACGTATCAAATGATCTAAGCAAGGACTTTTTCATGAAATATACATTATAGATATCTTTGCTGAAACTAGTAATTCTGCATGCGTTCTTGTAGACAAGGCAATTTTAGTAAACCATGGATTGATGGTCTATATTAACTACATTCTAATAAAAAACTTGAGATATCAAAGGTTAATGGGGAAGTTGATCTAACCCAACTTGTTGCAGTTAGTGTTTTGAATGAAAATATATCCCTCTTATTGTAGAGGAGATGATAGGGGGGAAAAAGCCAAAAAAAAAATAAAATAAAAAAGTAAAGAACAGAGAGATATCTCTTCTCAGTTTTTGAGAAGAGATATCTCTTTGTAATATTAGTAAAAGCTAATGTTATAAAAGGCTAGTGATTCACAATCAATACGAATATCGAAAAGGAATTCAAAGAAGCCAAACTTACGAGCTTGAGAGAGAGATCCTATCAATATAAAAATTCAAGAAAGCCACAACATTTTTGAGATTATTTTGTATTTTTATTTATTAGTCAATATATAATAGAGGGAACAGGACCATAAAGATCTTTTTAAATTATATCATATGTATTATTTGGTCTCATAGATTATAAGCAATATTATTTGGTCCCTCAGTTTTAAATAAGGACAAAACACATGATTTTTATGATTTTTTTAATTAAAATATTATTTTTTAAAGTTAAAATTATAAAATCTGTCATTAATTGGCCTTTTAAAACTAAGAGACTAAATGACACCGCTTATAATCTATGACACCAAATGACACAAATGACCAAATCTAAGGAACCAAATGACACTTTTCTCTATAATAGAAGACATATTTTGTTAGCTCATTTTAATTACACAAGAGTGAGAAAAGTTAGATCTAAGATCCATTATTATTTTCTATTTGACTTTATTTTATTTTTCCCAGGAAGTGATATCACGTCAATTGATTATTAATTATGTATTTTTAAAATGGAGACAACAACTTCATCAAATTATTCTATCAAGAAGCAAGGACAAAGGACATCCTTTATTGCAAAGATTGTATAAGCCACTTCTAAATAAAAGAAATAAGTCAAAATAAAAATTTAATGCCGCAAGGATCTTGGTGAACAGAAAAACTATCTAACAAAACCAATAATGGATGGATTAGAGGATGTTTCATCATGTGACACACAAAAAATGTTGCCTACTCATTATGAACAAAGTTAGAACTCATGTATGAAAGGCAAGGGTGTTCAAAAATTCCCATAACCAACCCAACCCAAAATATTCGGTTTTGAGATTTTATTGGTTTGGTTTAGTTTGTTTCTTTATTTTAAAAAATTGATTAATATTGGATTGATTTAATTTTCATTTCTTTAAATCTCCAACTCAATCTATTTATTATTATTATTATTTATATTACTATTTTATACATTTTTTAAAAAACAATTAAAATTTTCATTAGATTTTCATGATCCCTCAAACTCTCACTATTATTAATAAATTAAATTATACAATTTTTTTTATAATTTTTCTCGCTTCTTTTTGCCTTTCGCAGTCACCAGACTCCTCTTAGCAGTCGTCAATTGTTGTCAGCCCTTTTCGTTTGGTTCTTCATTTTTGTATACTTTTTCATGAATAAATTAAGCATTCTACTCTCATTCTCCATTTTCTTATAGACACTAAGTATTAAATATATGAACTTCAATGTTTTGCTTTGATTTGAACTTCTTTGTGGTTTATTATTAATTTATTATATTTTTAATTCCATTTAAGAGGAAAATTATTTTCATTTCCGATAATATTTTGGAATTAAACTTAGTCTTCTAGTTTGTTAGCGTGAGATAAATAAGTTTTATCTATTTTTTTTGTTAGAGTTTGGATATTTAAGTGAATTCATGCAAAAACTTCTAGACCAAGTACTCTCTCTTATTTTTCTTATTATCCACATGAGACACTAATGCTATACTATTTAATTATTTATCCATTATAACTATTAAACTATTAAACAAAATCCATTAGCAAAATGGGAGAATTTTTCTTGACCCAACCCAAATCAAATAAAAAAATTAGTTTGAGTTGGTTTTTCAAATTTATTGGTTCGATTTTATTCTCATTTTTAAAAAATCAATCATATTGGATTGGTTTTGATTTTGGTCTAAACCCAAATTAACGCATATATGTACACCCCTAATAAAAGGAGACAACTCAGAATAAAGCTTCACTTATCCAACAACTTGTTAATTCAAACTACAAATCATTACAGTGACTTCCAAGAATTGATAAACCAATTGACAAATATTGAAAATGATGCTTGTCGAAGAATTACAAGTATCAATATTACTCAACTCCTTACCAAATAGTTAGGATACATTGGTGAGATCATTAAGCAACTCAGCTACTCAAGGTGTTCTTATATTGAACATATTAAAAGATAACATGTTCAATAAAGAATAGAGCAAGGATCATCAATTGAATCTAAGACACTTGTTACCAAATATTTTGAAAAAAAAAAAAAACAATAATAAAAAATTAGAGAAGAGTAAAGAGGTAAGTCAAAAAAATCGATTTAGAGGCAGGTCCAAGACAATAAGAGATCAAGAATGTTGTCATGGTGGCAAAAAATGCCATATGAAAAAGGAATGCAAACAGCTCAAAAGAGAGTAAGTGCTGAAGCAAAAGACACGACTGCTACCTTGCTAATGAAAATGAGGTAAATATTATCTGCAATGACAACCTAGTTAATTTTGCATTGCAAGATACATGTTGGATCATTAATTATGGTTTATCGTATCATGTAACTGTAAAAATCTACGAGAACCATGAGTCTTACAATCCCAAAAAGTTAATCCCAAGAATAATGATATTCATGATTATTTATAAATCTCACATTAGTATCATGCTTAAACAATGTGGGATAACACCTCTAATAATTTCCTCAAAATGTGGATTTAGTCTCTTGCAAAGTTCATCACTTTATACTTTTAACCTATTTTATTATATTATATTATATTTTGGTCATTTGCCTTTTTTTCTTTCGCAAAGTCATTCATTTTTTTTAACAAGATAAACCCAAAGTTTTTGGCCCAATGAACTGAAATTCTATATCATGTGAGTTTATAAGAACCATGCGCCTTTCAATCCAAAAAGGTTAACCCCAAAGCTATGATGTTCATGATTACTTATAAAACTCACTTTAATATCATGCTTAAGTAATGTGAAACATATGTTACAGGGATTCAGTGTCAAGTGTCAGATATGGGTACATATCCAAAGCCAACAGTCGGACTCGTAAATTTTAATATATGGGGGAACGAATAACAAGTGACCAATTTATAGACGGGTACTTAGACACGTCAAATTATTATATATATTATGTTAAAGTATATGATACATTTAAATAAATATTTATGTTTTTTAATGTCAATTAAAATGTAGCATATTTGTTAGAATATTATTTCTATAATATATTTGTTTTAAGTAAATTTTTAATAATATTAAATAAAAAAATAAAGCCATTGAAGATTAAAAAATAGTTCTATTACTTGGTAAAAAATAAGTAATATATTTTTTGATCTATTAGTACTATTATAGTGCAAAAAGTTAGAAAAACATTGTAAATGCTTTTTATAACAAGTTGGCTGTACTTGATTTAGGTCAGAGCCCAAAAATTAAAAAGCCCAAATTGCATTATGTCTCTTCCCTAACTTTCAAAAACAAGCCGTCAAGTCTTATTTTCTTCTTTCTTCTTATTCTTTGGTCTTTTTCTTCCCTCCTTTTCTTCTAGCAACTTTTATGCCGGGTTGTCCAATAGTGTGCCACCCGAGTCCGACACTAACATGGGCATAAATCCCACACCTATGTCAATGTCGTGTCGTGTCAACACGGGTATGAGTGGCAATTTGCCTAATCTAGGTAATAGAGTGTGAGATAATACTTCTAAGAGTAACCTTACGAAGGGACTTCTATACATCCTATACCAATGAAAATTTTGGTAAGTATTAGGATGATAAATGATAAATAGTCCAAGATCGTAAAAGGATGACATATTTTCTATGAAACCAACACAAGCTATCGCTTGATTCTCAAGGATGTAAAACATGTTCCAGATATGCATTTGAATTTAATTTTCACCGGAGTACTTGATGATGATGGTTAAATTAGTGTATTTGATAGTGATAATTGTCAACTCAATAAAAGTTCTCTAGTAATACACCAAAGGGAAGAAGTAAAACACTTTTTGCATGATTCATGCAAAAGTCAATAATGAGTGTAGGAATGCTCTCAAAAATGATTCCTCAATTGAGATATAGCACACAAGGCTTGGAGCCTTGAACATAAGTGAGAAGGAACTTCAAATTCTAGCTAAAAGAAAGGCATTAGCAAGCGTGAAAGGAAAACTTATGTCTCTTACAATGTACGCACTACTTCATTGTAATGCAACATTGAGCTTTATACATATTTTATTGTAAAACCCCTAAAAGCAAGCCCAATGGTTTGGGTGTTAAGTATTCACGCCAATACTCATGGAGGAGTAAGGTACTTTGTTACCTTTATTGATGATAATTCTAGGAAAGTTTGGGCCTATGAGCTCAAGATTAAAGATCAAGAATTTGAAGTATTCAAGCAATTTCATGCTAGTGTTGAACAAGAGACTGACAGATATTTAAAATGTATCCACATAGACAATAAGGTAGAATTCATGAGAGCTTTTAAATATTAATGTATGGGAAATGGAATCAGGTAAGAAAGATTGATCCGAAGACTCAACATAATGATATGGATGAGAAAATGAATAGAATTATTATTGAAAAGGTAAAAACAATGTTATTTCATACCAAGTCACCCAAGAGATTTTGGATGAAGCTCTCTTAACTGCAGATGATTTGATCGATCTTTTTTCCTCAACTTCGTTGAATGGAAATTTTCCAAACAAATTTTGGAAAGGCAGAGATATATCCTACTATCATTTGAAAGTATTTGGATGTAGAGCATTTGTTCACTTCAAAAGATGAGAGATCAAAGCTTGCCTCCTAATCAAATAAATGCATCTTCTTGGGATATGGTAATGAAGAAGTTGAGTATAGGCAATGAGATCCTGTCAAAAAAAAGATTGCCAGAATGTCAGAATTAGAGATGTCTTTTTTAAAAATATTGCAAACTTTCAAAGTGAAAAACTTAATCGTTCGAAAGAAAAATCCAACCAACTTGGATCCAGTTCCTCCTTCCATAGAGCAAGATAATGGGAGATATTTAATAGATATTGGAGATGCAGTAAATGATCCTCCAATTAGTAATGATTCTACTGATGATGCGGCTGAAGATTTTTAGAAGTGATGGTATTGTTGATAAACAATCTGATGATGAAGAAAAACATTAGCTCCTCGGGAACCATTTGTTGGACCCCAAATAAGATCAACCAGAGTACCCAAACCTCGATACTCTCCAACTGAGATTGTCTTACTTATTGATGGGAGAGAATTAGAGTGTTATGAAAAAGCTCTGACACATGAGCAAAAGGGGAGTGTTCAGAGCCATGAAAGAGGAAATGAAATCCTTACATGAGAACCACACATACAATTTGGTAGGCCTACCCATAGGTAGAAAGGCACTCCTAACTAAATGGGTTTACAAACTAAAGAAAACTTTAATATCGAGTTTTTTAGTAATTTTAAATATCTATTAATATACATTATGATTTTTATTTGAAATGGATTATGATATTCTTATTTTTTTTTTTTTAGTGATTTCAAATAAATAAAAATATATTTTGAGATACATTAGGATATTTATTTCAAATGGATTAGAATACTCTTAATTTTTAAATTTAAAAATAGTGGTTCTAGATATAAATAAATAAAGATGAGAAAATGATATGGAAATTAAAAAATGAGTATTACTAAAAGCACTTTACCGTGCTTATTAAGGCTAACAAAGATTTTTTCTTGAACAAAAAAATCTAACGAAGAAATGGAAAAAAAAAAAAAAAGATATAGAGATAGAAAGAGGCATTGGATGATTTACAATATAAATAATTAAATAAAACCAGAAATAACAATACGTACTTTCTGTAATACATAGGATAGCTAAGCTAGGGTTATTTATGTGGATTAAGAAATAATAGAGCCTCTACTTTTTCTATATCGTTTCAATTCCCCAATGAAATGAAAAACAAGAAATTGAGAACTCATAATTATATCCCTCGTATTGTAGAGGGGAGAGGAAAAGGAAAAAACCAAAAAAGTCAAATACAAAAGTATAAAAGAAAAGAGCTTGCAAAGTTTGATAAGTTTCTCTCTCCTCAATTCATAATATAAGTTTTATAATATTAGTAAAAACTAGTATTATAAAAGGCGTAGTGGTTCAGAAACAATATGAACATAGAAAAAAAATTCCAAGCAGCCTAGCTTGAGAGAGAGAAAATCATCATTATAAGTTAAAGAGATCCTATTGAGATAAAAATTCAAGAGAATGTTAAGACAATTTTTTTATAAGATTATTTTATATTTTAATTTATTAGTCAATATATAGTAAATGACATTAAATATTTTGCTAGCCCATTTTAATTACACAAGTATAAGAAAAGTTAGATCAAGTGCCGTCATTATTTTCTATTTGGCTCTTATCGTTTTTGTTATATTTCCCAACAGTGAGCCAATAAATGCACAACACAAGTGATCTCTGCACATGGATGCAGTAAATATGATCCTGGTTTATCCAAAGTCCTCTCGAAGTAAGAATATTGTGTTTTCCACGAATGTAGAGCTAGATATCATAGGTATACCAACTCTAAATTCGCAAGTTCCAAGTTGGATAGAAAGTCCACAACAGGGTACTAATTTGTTGGAGGCAAACTGGTGACTTTGTAGTAAAGAAATAAAATGTGGTATCATTTCTAGTGCAGAAATTGAATACCGCACTTTTCATCATGGAACTTCAGAGATTACTTGGTTGATAATTCTCTTAAATGAGCTCAGTTTAGATTGCTAAGAATCCGGAACAACATGAACAAAGCACGTTAAACTTACTGAAACTATATATCAAGGGATAACTTGAATTTTGATGGGATAAAGTTCCTTATATAAAGATTAAAAACCAGTAGCAATATAATGACTGATGGTGTCACTACTGGTCCGTTTTACCCATCACTGTCCAAGTTGGGCATCAACAATATGTATACACCAACTGAGGGGAGAGTTAGACGCAATAGAGCATACTACTGTATTTGTTATTTCTGGAAGTATAATATTCTATTTCTTAAGAGTTAGCCATCATTTATTGCGAGTATATTTGACCTTCCTAATACAGGTTTTGTGCATCCTGTATAATACACAATGTAAATGAAATCAATTAACTCAGCGAATAATTGATTAGTATGAAACATTTATTTTTACAATTATCCATTAATGTAACTCAAAATGAGAAGGATAATTAAAATGACTATAATAAGCATGATTATACATACATGTTTATACTTTTTCTGCTCAATGTGCTTGTACACGATGTTGTAGGTTTTTGTGTAAGTGTATTTTGAATTATTAAATAAAATACTTTTAATTTTTAATAAAAACATTTATTTAATGTAATTTGTAGAAAAACTCCCACCAATGACGGACCTTGAAGCAATTCCATCAATAGAAAATGCATGTTGAAGCATTTCCTTGATGAAGTATCATGTGTGTTTATCTAACACCATAATCCCACCTTTCTCTAATCTCCACAATGAGATTGTAGTCCAAACACTGTTTCACTGAAATACTGACTATTCTCCTGCCAAGTTTCTCGTTTTCTCTATTGAAATTTCAGCAGCTATAATCTTATTATCAATCTATAAGCTGATTCTTGTAAACCAAAGCATCTGCACTATGCTAATTAATCTAAATTCACATCCTACCAAAGCTTTGGCCACCATCTCAACCATTTCAACAAGACATCTGACTGCCTTGATCGATTTACCAATCCCACTCAAAGCATCAAAATGACAAATATAACAAAAAATTAAACATACCAGTTCCTTGAACAATGGCTCTGGCTTCCCAATTTGGTGACCTGAAGGTACAATCTCCCATGGTTGCTTTGCCCTATCAATATCTCTTTCTTTTTCATCAGAAAGTGAGAGTTGTGTTTCAGGCGGTAAATTAAGTTGCTTGAACACCTTAAATGTCACCAGAAAGGGAGCCAAACATATCAATGTATGGGAATCATATCAAACAGATGATAAAGAACTTTAAAAACTTAACATAAGCACATAATATAAATCAGCTGATAAGACGATTACCTCCAGAGAAAAGGATGGCATAAATGGTTCTAACAAACATGCTAGAATATGTACTAACCCCACTGAAGTTCTCATAACAATAGAGCATGACGGTTGGTCCTCCTTATATAGCTTCCAGAATTGGCTTTCCTCTATTGCATTGTGGGTTTAAAATGCAACTTAAGATTAAGAGATGCCTCCAAGGATGAATAACAAACAGAAAAACAAAAAAAGAAGCCTTTCAACAATAATTCTAAAACCCCAGCCTTACTTGAAGATATGCATTCCCTTCACCAGAAATACTCATTGCAGTTTTCAGTCCTTGTTTTAGTTTAACCTGCACAATTTGTAAGTTCAAGCTTCGTGCAAGTTGAAAATCAGAGCAAAAAAATGCTAGGTGGGTAGGAGGGTTTTTCTTTTTCTTTTTTTGGGAGGAAGGGGGAAAGGGGAGATTTTGTTAGGCCTCACGTACAATTTACATATGCACGCAAGAAAAGAAGAGCAGCAGGAGAGGAATGAAAATAAAGCTGAAGAAAGTTTGTTATGCTTGGATGAGAGAAAAGACCATGATATCCTTTTTGTTATGCTTTTCCTTTATTAGTAGTTTGTTATTTTGTTATTGCTGTTAGAAGAGGGACCACGGAATATTTGTGGCAGAGAATATATATATAGGAGAAATGCTAGAAGGTGGGTATCGAAAATCTGTTACGAGCTCATGCTTTGTGGAGAGAACAAGCCTCTCGAAAGCTTGTGATATCAATTTTCTTCAAGTTTAATATAATATCAGTATTTTTCATTCTTGAATCTAAGGAAACCCAACTTAATTTCATTGATAAAGTTCTGGTTTCTATCAAATTGGTATCAGAGCAGTTCGATATTGAATGGCGAAGACACAGAATCAGAGAATAGAAGCTATGGAAGATGCCATGAATTCCATACAGGGAGAACAAAATAAAATAGCAAATGAGGTGGGAGGATTAAAAGAATAGATACATACCTTGGCACACCAACTTAATCAGAGGTTTGAACACCTGTTTAAACTACACGAAAAAGCCCAGAAGTATGCTTTATCTTCGACTGGAAAGGAAAAAGAAGCAATGGTTGTCAGCCCAATAGCTGGAAATCACCATGGGGGATCAGCTGGGATGGGAGAATACAGTGGAGCTTCGAACCCAAAGCATGATTTCAGGTTTCGAAGACTGGATATGCCTCTGTTCGACGGGAACAATCCAGACGGATGGATCTTACGGGCTGAGCGCTACTACAATTTTCACCGGATGTTTGATGATGAGCGGTTGGAAGCAGCGATAGTGAGCTTCGAAGGAGACGTACTCTTGTGGTACCAATGGGAAAGTAAGAAGAAAAGCTTTCGGACTTGGGAGGAGATGAAGCTAATGCTTCTGCGACAGTTCAGGACCACCCAAAACGGCTCACTGTTCAAGCAGTGACTGGCGCTACAGCAGACCGGCACGATGAGAGATTACTGAAGAAGCTTCATAGAACTATCGACGCCTCTGGACAATATTTCAGAAGAGATAGCTCTAGGTACCTTCATAAATGGGTTGCGACCCGAAATTCGAGTGGAGCTCCGAATTCAAGGACCCACAACTTTGGGCCGGGCTATGGATTTAGCCCAAATGATTGAAGAAAAAAATGTATGGGCTCATAAGGTCTCGAAGAACCAGGGACTTAGAATTCCAAATCAATTCCCACGGTCAAGCCCAGCCCCGTTCAACCCTCAATTCCCATCGAAGGAAGGAAGTACACCGGTGTGGAAGAACCCCAGCAATGTTCGCCGGCTAACTGACGCAAAAATGCAAAAGAAAAGAGAGAAAGGATTGTGCTACCGTTGTGACAACAAATGGGTTCCCGAACATAGATGCAAACGAAAAGAATTAAGTGTGCTAATTATGAATGAAGAAGATGAAGAAGATGAAGAAGAAGAAGAAGAAGAAGAAGGGGATGCAAAGGAGGAAACTGAGAAGGAACTAGTCACTATTGAACTTGATCAGGGAGTCGAAATCTCTTTGAATTCTGTTGTGGGATTTACAGCTCCAAAAACCATGAAAATGTTGGGAGCCATTGGAGATAGAGAGGTGGTCATTTTAATAGATCCTGGAGCGACACACAACTTTATCGCCACCAAAGTGGTGGAAATTCTGGGACTCCTAGTTTGCAAAACCAGAGCATATGGTGTGACCCTTGGTGCTGGCAATTCTATTCGTGGAGAAGGAATATGTAAGGGAATTAAGTAAGAATTGCAGGGAATCGAAATTGTAACTGACTTTTTGCCAATTGAGTTAGGAAATACAGAAGTGATTTTGGGAATCCATTGGTTGGAAACTCTTGGCATGACACATACAAATTGGAAGACAAATTATGAAATTTTCTGTGGGTGACAGGACTATAACATTGCAAGGAGATTCTGCACTTAGGAAGACTAAAGTGTCCCTCAAATCCATGATGAAAACTCTCAGGCATGAGGGACAAGGATTCTTGATTGAGATGAACCAATTGGAGGTACCTACCCATGAACTTTTGGAGGTCAGAGAAGATAGCGAACCAAAATTCTTGAAACGACTCCTGCAAAATTATGAGGCAATTTTCAATTTACCAAATGAATTACCACCACTAAGGGGAAAAGAGCACGCTATTGTATTGCAAGAAGGTTGTGGGCCTGTTAGTATAACGCTTTACAGGTATCCTCATGTGCAGAAGGATGAAATAGAGAAGTTTATCAAGGAAATGCTGGAAACAGGGATAATCAAAAATAGTTCAAGCCCCTTTTCAAGTCCAGTTTTGTTGGTTAAGAAGAAGGATGGGTCCTGGAGATTTTGTGTGGATTATAGAGCCCTCAACAAAGTTACCGTTCTTGAAAAATACCCTATACCTGTCATTGAGGAACTCTTGGATGAATTGCACAATGCAACCATTTTTACCAAATTGGACCTCAAATCAAGATATCATCAAATCCGTGTGAGGGAAGAAGATGTACCAAAAACGGCATTTAGAACTCATGAAAGACACTATGAATTTATGGTCATGCCATTTGGTCTCACGAATGCCCCAGTAACCTTCCAGTCACTGATGAACGAGATGAGATAGTTCATCAGGAGCATGTCAGATTGGTTCTGGAATTGTTACAGAAACATCAGTTGCTGCTAACAAAAAGAAATGTGAATTTGGGAAGGATAAGGTGACTTATTTAGGCCATATAATTTCTAGGGAAGGGGTTTCAGCAGACCTAGAAAAGATACAATCAATGGTTGCCTGGCCACAACCAACAGATTTGAGAGAACTACGTGGCTTTCTTGGTTTAACAGGGTATTATCGAAAGTTCGTGGCCAATTATGCTCATATAGCCCAACCCTTAACAGAACAGCTCAAGAAAGACAAATTCTATTGGCAAGAGGACGCCACTCAAGCATTCAACACTTTGAAGCAAGCCATGACAGAACTACCGGTTCTAGCTATGCCTGATTTCACCAAGAGCTTTTCCGTGGAAACTGATGCTTCAGGATATGGCTTAGGAGCAGTTCTCGTACAAGAGAATAGGCCTGTGGTTTATTACAGTCAAGTACTGGGACCTAGGGCTAAGTTGAAATCCATTTATGAAAAGGAATTAATGGCCATTGTTCTTGCAGTGCAAAAGTGGAGACCCTATTTATTGGGCAGGCATTTCGTGGTCAAAACTGATAAACAGAGTTTGAAGTTCCTACTTGAACAGAGAATTATCAATTCCGATTATCAAAAGTGGGTGGCTAAGCTTATGGGGTACAATTTCGAGATTCAATATCGAACAGGCACCAATAATAAGGTAGCAGATGCCTTATCCAGGCTTCCAGGCTCCATGGAATTGGGGGAGATGAGTGTGCCACAATGGAAGCATTGGCAAGCCCTTCAAATGAAAATTGCCCAGGATCCATTCATACAGAAATTGAAGGAAGATCTCTCATCCGGTGCCTCTTATCCAGTTGGCTTTACTCTCGACGAAGGAAAGGTATTGTATAAAGGGAGACTCATGGTCTCGAAGAATACCAAATTGATGGAAGAGATTCTAAGTGAATTCCATAATTCTCCTATGGGAGATCATTCAGGGGAAACCAAAACATAAAAAAGGGTAGCAGCAGAGTTCTTTTGGGAAGGCATGCACAAGGAAATAATCAAGTTTGTCCAACAATGCCATGTTTGTCAGAAAAATAAATATAGTGCAACAACACCAACAGGATTACTACAACCCCTCCCTATTCCTAATCAAATTTGGGAAGATATTAGCATGGGCTTCATAGAAGGTCTTCCAAAATCCGAGGGAATTGACACTATTTTTGTGGTGGTTGACCGGTTAAGCAAATATGCTCAATTTATTGGGCTCAGACATCCTTTCATAGCTCAATCAGTAGCTTTAAGGTTTTTACAGGAAATAGTGAAGTTGCATGGATTACCACTTTCCATAGTTTCTGATCGAGACAGGATATTTCTCAGTCACTTTTGGGATAAATTGTTCAAGTTGCAAGGGACAACCCTCAAAAGAAGCACAGCTTATCACCCTCAAACAGATGGTCAAACCGAAGTGGTGAATCGAACCTTGGAAACATATTTAAGATGTTTTGCTTCTAAGAAACCAAGGATGTGGGCCCAATGGTTACCTTGGACAGAATATTAGTATAATACTTCCCATCATACTTGGTGCTTCTCCTTTCAAAGTTGTGTACGGGAAAGAGCCCCCTAAGCTCATCCGTTTTGAAAAACAACTTGCAACCGTGGCTGCTGTGGATCAGTTGCTAGCTGACAGGGATGACCAATTAGACGATTTGAAAATGCATCTATTGAGAGCCCAGCAAAGAATGAAATTCTATGTAGATCAGAAGCGACACCTAGAAGAATTCAAGGAGGGAGATTTCGTTTTCTTGAAGCTATGGCCTTATAGGCAACAATCCTTGGCTAAAAGAAAACATGAAAAGTTGACGGCAAGGTATTATGGTCCTTATCAAATCCTCCAAAGAATTGGGAAGGTAGCTTATAAATTGAAACTGCCCCTTACCACTTCCATCCACCCTGTTTTTCATGTATCTCAACTGAGATTAGCCAAGGGGGGGTCTTATTCCTCAACTACCCTACCTGAACAATTGTCGGTAGATTTGGAGACGTTAGTTGAATCGGAACAGTTGATGGGAGTTCGTCCAAAAGTTCATGGACAAGCTAGGGAATTAGAAGTGTTGCTGAAATGGAAAAATCTACCTGACTTTGAAGCTACATGAGAGGATTACTACAAAATTCAAGAACAGTTTCCCCACTTTCACCTTGAGGACAAGGTGAAACTTTGGGAGGGGGGTATTGTTAGGCCTCACGTACAATTTACATATGCACGCAAGAAAAGAAGAGCAACAGGAGAGGAATGAAAATAAAGCTGAAGAAAGTTTGTTATGCTTGGATAGGAGAAAAGACCATGATATCCTTTTTGTTTGTTATGCTTTTCCTTTATTAGTAATTTGTTATTTTGTTATTGCTTTTAGAAGAGAGACCACAGAATATTTGTGGCAGAGAATATATATATAGGAGAAATGCTAGAAGGTGGGTATCGAAAATCTGTTACGAGCTCATGCTTTGTGGAGAGAAAAAGCCTCTCGAAAGCTTGTGATATCAATTTTCTTTAAGTCTAATATAATATCATAGTATTTTTCATTCTTGAATCTAAGGAAACCCAACTTAATTTCATTGATAAAGTTCTGGTTTCTATCAGATTTAGAGTATGGTGCAACATATTATGAGTACAAAATTACCTTCTCCATGGCTTCTAAATACTGCTCCACATGTTTACCAACTTTTTCTGCTAACTTCATTGTCAATATATCTTTTTCTTCATTTGAGGTATCAGGAATAATGGATCCATATCCTTGACCTGTAAAAAAGAAATTGAAATAACCGTACATGAATCAGGCTAACCATGTTCATTTGTTCCACTGACAAAACACACAAAAGGCAAAGTGTGAGGTGCAAAACATTAAAAGTTCAATTGTAAATGTTCCCAACCCCAACACAAAGATGAGCAGATTAATTGGCCATCCTCATGCTGTAGATTTGTGAATGTAGTTACTCAAACACCCAATTCTTTCAGATATAAAATGCTAACTGACCTGATGGTTTAGCAATAAAACTTAAAACTCTGTTTATAAAGTTGCCCATATTACTCAGCAATTCACTGTTCAGTTTTGCCTGTAAGTCAGCCCAGGTAAATAATGTGTCTGACACCTGGTGACAAGCCAACAGAAAAAGTTAACTATAAACAAATAACAACAGAAAAAGAAGAATATGTATATATCTAGTAGATATCAGATTCAAGGCTTATGAAACATCAAAAAGATTGCCTCAGGCCTATTAGTAAGCAAGTAGTATCTCCACACTTCTGCAGGAATATTTGTATCTTTTGCATCATTACCAAATACTCCTATGCCTTTGCTCTTAGAAAACTTTCCTGTAAAAAATGACATAGCATTAGACTCATCTAGCTCGTGTTGCTCCAAGTTTAAGAACATGCTTGCACAATGGGAAGGATTCCATATCTAATTTTCAATAAATTCATAAGCATGGTCACATAAGCCAAAAGGCTGCACCGACCTGCTTCATAGTTCAAGTATTCAGTTACACTAATAGTCTTCATCATTGTCCAATTTTCACTAGTTCCAAGGAGAGTAGAAGGAAACATGACCTGAATGAACATATACTTGCTGTTAGTTCCATCTTTAAACCATTTAAGTTTTTTAGATGACACATTCATATCAAATAGACATGCATGGGCACCCACTCTCACAGATCCTCAACCATTGAAAGTAGGGGAAGGGATATAAAATCATTTCAATGTATCAAGAGGAACACAAAAACTGTACAAATCCAAAACTACAAGCAACTTGAAGCTTTTAGGGGATTGAAGGAACAGTGCCATAAGGTGTGAAAGAGAGTAGACAGTTGAGCTGCCCATAATGGATGCTCATAATTCCAAGATTTAAGCAGAATTGTCAGCATTATCATTTAGTTGAGCAGCTAAGGAGCATATCCCTTATGAGTGAGTGCTAACAGTATTTTTTTAATAATAAGAATCAAAAATTCATTGGAAATAGGAAAAGGTTGCATCAAATCAATATCTGAGAAAAGGAGCTAGCTATCAAATCAATACAGGGAAAGCTACAACACAAAAAAATTATCCACTCCTAAAATTCCACTTTTAGATATTCCTTAAAAGATAAATCAGACGACCAGAAAACAACATTATAAAGAACTCGCTTCCACAACTCTTCCAAATTTTCACAACCCTTGCTTTAGCATATAGAACACACAAATGAGGAGATAGCATGAGTGAGGCATCCTTTTCTAAACAAATGCATAGTATTTAGTTTCCCATGAGCTAGAGACCCTGTAAAAACTCACTTCACAAGGAACTGAAGACTTTAGATTAGGAGGAAATGAGGGATACAAATGATCTATTGAAACAGTAAACAGTAAAGAAATTTCTTCTAACTCCCTAACATTGAAGTTTCGGAAGAAACAAAAGTTCCAAAATAAAGAACCTAAGGAATCAGCATCGGTCAAATGAAATACACAAGCAAATCTAAGGCTCAAGGTTATCTCCTCATCAAAGATCTTCCCAATACTTTATTTTTGCCCATCCCCAAAACGAGTCTAATGTTTGGAAGTAAGAATCATGTTCTTCATAACCGGCCTTAAAAGAACATTTAAAATTCACACTTTTGGAACTTTTACCATCGCACACTTTGGCATCTAAACTGTATATACTTTTAACAACCTTGTGCCATAAAGAGGATTGCTCAATTAGGAATCTCCACCACCATTTACACAGTAAGAATTATTTTCCTGTTTTTCAAAACCAATTTACACAAAGATAAGTAACCTTTTGACTTGGGTTGTGAATCCATATTCCAATTTACCAAATGATCTCACCTACTTTCATCCACTTACTATCCCAAAAATTCTTCATTAATTTTTCAATTCTAGCTGCAAGCTTTTTTGGGATTAAAACAGAGATAAATAATATAAAGGCATGCTTTCTAGAACAGATTTAAGCAAAATTAACCTACCCCTTTTGAGAGAAGAAAAAAAAGCTTATTTCCAACCATCATGTCTTTTCCCAAATCTTTCCACCACTGGAACCCGTAATCAAACATTTCTCGGGTTACCTACCAATGATAACCCAACTTTATCCAATATCCACTACAAGGCTCCAACACCTAACTCTAACTAGAACAAACAAGCTTCCCAATTCAATAATCTTTCAATTGTTTAGAAACTTACACCCAAGATGACGCTAAAAATAAAACACACAAAAAATTGCTATCCTTTTCAATATCATTGAAAATTCCCATTTCCTCTCAATCCACAAGACCAAAGAATTGCTCCCACCCCGCAATCTACAAAATCCTTGCTCCACAAATTCCCATTTCCTCTCAATCCACAAGACCAAAGAATTGCTCCCACCCTTGCATTCGAAAATCCTTTTTGCTCCTCCCATACATGTAGAAGGTTTCCATAAATAAATATTGATACAATCTTGAAAGAGGCCATTGTATTCCCATGTTCCTCCAACTTGGACAATAGAAGATGTGCAAGTGGACAATGTAAAAATAAATTATCAATATGTTCTAAGCTATTCTAGAAAAGCATACAACAATCTATTCTCTTTCATTGACGGGCCTAAACAACCCAAATCTTAAAAATTCTAACAAACCACTTTATTTTTTATTTATTTGAAATTGAAATGTCATATTATATTAATATATGTAATGATAACAAAAGTACAAAGTGGACCAATAATATACTTACAAAAGAAAGCATCAACCTAAACCATATAATAGCTATATGCCCTATTCATTACAAGGATGTACAAGTGCCCCAATTAGAACTTACAAGAAACTTCAAGTCAACCCCATCCAATCCACTTTTGCCGCAAAGAAAAGCTTTGATCATCTTTGCTAGATTTTAAGTCCACCCCTTTTCATCAAAACCACATGAGAACATGGTGTAGAAACACTAATTAACCAAGAATTCAAAGAACTCTGGTTAAAGAAAGGATGACTGAGATCCAGTTCTCAAAGAAAACTTAACACAAGCTGAGAGAAATATTGAATATCTTTCATTCAAAAATAATAATCTTCCCTCATACACGCCAAATTGACTATATACTAAAGGTGCTCAGAACATGAGTATTTAGAGTAACCATCTGCCAGCTCAACAATGCTTGATTCATAAAAGAAAATAAAATAAATTAAGAACTAAAATAAACGACAAACAAATGAAATAAAGGACAAGTAGCACTTATCCTCTTATGCCCCTGCATCAGAGCATGATAATGCTTTTTCATCCTTCCTCCATTTTAAAAGGGAAAGTATTATACTCCATCTTTAATCTAAATAATTTCCAATCAACACCAATACATATCAGCTGAAAACTCTCTAAAGAATTTCCAAGTTTTGAATTCAAACTAAATGCTCTCTTTCAGATATTTCCTTAGCCATTCTAGGCAACCCATTCCACAAATACAAGAGAAGCTAGCATCTAGACTTTTTTCTGTCATTTTAGCTTTCATAACACCATGATTTATCAACCATTTCCAGGATAAAAATCATTCCTTCAGTTTGAATCTCTTGATACCAGTGACTATAAACTCTCCTAGATATTTCTTCAAAAACAGTAAGAGAAAAATCAAAAGGATAAGGAGCAATTCTAAACAAAAATAGCTATCTAGGAGAGAAAAAAAATGCGGTATTTATGGTTTTTGAAAAGGGGATGTCACCAAAGCACCATTGTTGGCAGAGAGTAGAGGTGTTCCAAAATTCTTGAAACCAACCCAACCCAACCCAAAATGTTAGGTTTTTGAAATTTTATTAGTTTTGTTTGGTTCTTCATTTTAAAAAATCGATTAATATTTGATTGATATAGTTTTCATTTCTTTAAACCTTTCAAAAACCGAACCAACCCAATTCATTTATTATTTTATTTTTATATTACTATTTTATACAATTATTTAAAAAAAAAATTAAAATTTTCACTAGGTTTTCATGATCTCTAAAACCCTCACTATCACAACAGATTATATAACTTTCTACTAATTTTTTTCTTGCCTCTCTCTATCTGTCATGATCATTAGTTTTCTTTCAGCAGTCGCCAGTCGTTAGTCGCCGTCAATTCCTCTTGTTTGGTTATTCATTTTTGCATGCTTTTTCATAAATAATTTAAGCATTTTACTCGTATTCTTCATTTTGTAATAGACGGTATGTATTAGAAACTTGAACTTCTATATTTTGCTTTGTTGTTTATTGTTAATTTGTTATGTTTCTAATTCCATTTAAGAGGAAAACCATTTTCATTTCATTTAATAGTTTATAATTGAATTTAGTATTCTAGTTTGTTAGTGTGAGATAAACATGTTTCGCTTATTTTTTCCTTTAGAGTTTAGATATTTAAGCGATATTTATGCAAAAATTTCTAGACCATGTACTCTCTCTTACTTTTTTTTTTTTATCTATGTGAGACACTAATTATGTACTATTTAATTATTTATTCATTATAACTACATCGTCTTCCATATTTTTGTCGTTAAAGTTTACATCGCATGAACAACATTTTGGATGATTTGGATATAGAAATTTGTGAATTTTGTTGAATAAGTCATTAATATTTCTTATTTCCTATTTGTTTTTAAATCTTTCTTGCACTTTGTGTGATTAATATGGATAATAATATTAGGTAAATGATTAAAATTTAAATCTTAAGTTTAAATATTATAATAAAATTAACATTGAAACATTATAAACTATAATACAAGAGTTAAAAAAATGATTAATAAACAAAATTCATTAGCAACAAGGGAGAGAATTTCCTTGACCCAAACCAAAAAAATTTGGTTCGAGTTGGATTGATTTTTCAAATTTGTTGGCTTGGTTTGATTTGGTTCTCATTTTTAAAGAATCAATTATATTGAGTTTCTAGTTTTGATTTAAACCACAACTAACTCATATATGTACACCTCTAGCTGAGAGAACCAATGATAGTAAAATTTGGTACTTGCTTTCAAAGGGTGAAAGCTAGGATGGGAAGAGAAAGGATATCTTAATGAAGCAATACCTTGGCGTCAAACCTAACCGACACAAGGTTGACGATCTTGAACACACCAGAGAATGCTGAGTTTGGTGGCAACTTAAAGGTACCTGATGGTTGGGTAGGTGGTGAATGGAGTGGGTAAACTAGGTTCCTAGATGGAATTGGGATTTTGATTGGACTTCCACAAAAAGAGTTTTGCCAACGTCAAACTAGCTATCGAAGTGTCAAGAACAGTTAGACTTTCCAGCCAGCATTGTGGGTGGTTGTTGTTTGGGGAATAGGGGTAGGTGACAAGGAGGTAGTGACAAACAAAAATAGGTTATCTCCAACATCAGACCAAGCCAACGCAAGGTCAAATTGGTCATAATCACAGCAGACTGATGAGGTTGGTGGTGGTTAAGGGTGGGTCTGCTTCCAATCTCATGATGAAATAGAGCTACATGCACTTTTCTAAATGTGTACCAACACTCATTTGTCATATTTATGTTTCTTCCATTTATGAAGAAACATAAACATATCAATCTTCAAGCTGGACTAACATTGAAAAGGATATAAAAATATTAAACAAATAACCCATGCAATACAAACTCATGCCACCCTTCCTAAACCAATTCAGGAAACTTCAAAGAATACAGCATTTACCGTGTGGAATGGCACATTATCCTTGCCCATAAACTGATAAAGCTCCACATTTTCAGGATTCTTCCACCATTTCTCCCAATCAGGTGTATAACATGCAGTAATTGAGACATAACCAATAGGTGCATCAAACCAGACATAGAAAACCTGTCCAATCCACAATGAAAACCAACATCCACAATTTTTAAAAAACCAAAAAGAATAATGAGAACATAAAATCTACAAAACAAGCTAGTTTCTAAAGAAATGCTAAACACCTAATCTTTAAATTTATCATGTGGAACTGGCACCCCCCATTTCAGATCCCTGGTAATACAACGTTGTTTAAGCCCCTCCCTGAGCCATGCATTCGTTGCTTGTATAGCATTCTGACTCCAAGAGCCAACCACTGAACTTTTATTGATGTATTCTTCTAATTTTTCCTTCAGCATAGGTAGTTCAAGAAACATATGATTTGTATCACAGATGTGAGGAGTTGTGCCACATACCTGATGGAAAGAGACAAAAGTGAGGAACACAAGAGCATGAATAGTTATGCATGCAACATATGCTATAGCATGAGAAATGCATAATCATCAAATAACATTTGTTCTATTATCTTGAATTGTTAGAAAAGTTATCCCAGGAAATTATGACAGAACGTGAAAGACTCCAAGAATGAAATATGCCTGCTTTCCAAATAAACATCAGGTTTCAATGTGGAAACCAGGAAATTGTCATCAGTCAAGAACTAAATTGCCCTTTGGATACAAAACTATATCTGAATGATGAACCAAACATCCAATCTATCTGTTAAGCCCAATACTTCTTTAAGATATAAGCAACACCTCACTGCCTCATTTCATCAAACTAACATTGTACCTTGCACCTAGGGTTTTTCAATTCAGTTGGATTCAAAAGTTTTCCGCATTTCTCACAGTGATCTCCTCGAGCAGAATCATAATCACACCCTGCAGTTGGACAGTTTCCCTCGACAAGCCTGTCCGCCAAGAATCTTTTGCATGTGTCACAATAAAGCTGAATTACATTATAAATGTTAATAGAAGTTCAAAGCAATACCTGCATTTATTAAGAAAAAAAAAAAGTGATGCTGGTACGTGGATAAAACTCGAGAAATGAAAAAAGCAACCATATATCTCATCAAACTAGAAGCAATTACCAAATTTACAACTTGTATAGAACATACATAAAATTAAAAGTGAAAATGAACAACAATTTAGACCTGCTACATTATATTTTCGGTCAGATAGTTGTTTTCCAACAATCTGTTGAAAATGGCCTGGCAAACCTCAGTCTGCTGAGGAGTCGACGTCCGGCCAAATTCATCGAAGCTTATATTAAACCACTTATAAACCTCTTTGTGAACTGCATGGTACCTAAATTACCATAACAACAATTGGAAACCATTTTATGAAAACTGAAACAACAACCAACAGAGTGATAGAAAAATAGTACGTAGTAATAAAACAAATTACCCACTTGTCGCAAATCTCTTTGGGGCTACATTTCTCTTCCATAGCTTTGGTCTCAGTGGCAGTGCCATACTCATCAGTTCCACATATGTAAATGGCATTATAACCACGACGACGACAATATCGAGCAAAGACATCAGCACTCAATACACCTTCCCAGAAATCAAACCAATCCATTAATTGAATTAAACAGAAAAATAAGGGGAAAAAAATTACAGATATTTATTAAACAATCCCGTACTTCCAATCAGGTTGCCAGGTGAGGAACGTTGTTGACATAAGGCAAGGCACTAGTGATGATGATGTTTCTGCGACCTGTAATTGGTAGCTTGGGCATCTTGTGCTCCCATGAGCTCGCCATTTCGTTCAGTCGCACGGTTGGAAAGCAGACTGGTGGAGAAAACGGCGGCTTAGAGTGTTGCCCAAACTGAAAAGGAAACTGAAAAAAGAACACAAATCAACCGTTAATGCTCGGAACGCCGCGCTAATTTGCGTAAAATGGAATTATAAGAAACTTAGGTTATTTAAAAATAATAAAAATGATAATTATAATAAAATTAAATATAAAAAAATAATATTATTATAATAATATTTATTTAATTAGTATGATCAAAATAAATAAAGATATATATTTAATTTAAAAAATTTATACATTAATGTATGATATATTTATATGCGAGATATAAATATATACATTATAAAATTAATATATTATTTAAAAAGAAAAACTTAGTATAGGGAACATAGGAATAATTTTTTTCTTTATGGATGGGATGCTACAAAAGTTCTTAAATTTATATTTTTGAGACATTTTAATTTTTAAATTTTTAATTAGTATATTTAGGTCGTATTTAAAAAAAAGATACACTTTAATCCATATTTTAGGAATTAAAATTTTTGATCTTAATAAAATTTAGAAATTAAAGCGCATCTTAGTAAAATTTAGAAACTAAAATATCTAAAAAATAATAATTTATGAATTTATTTTTGTACATGACGTATTAAACTAGTAAAATTTAAAAACTAAAATATACTAATATAAAGTTTTAGATATTAAAATATTTCAAAAAAATACATAAATTTATAGATCATAAAGATACTTTTTTTAAAAGTTTGGCGTACTTAATAAAGATTTTGTAAAAATCTTTAAAAATCTAAACCATAAAATAAATGAAGTTTCATATTTTCAATCACTAAGATACATCAATACAACATTAAGAAATTATTATAGGTGTATCCAATTAAAAAATTTAATAATTTTTTTTTAGTTTTACAATTTAGAGGTATTATGATTTCTAAAGTCGTGCCCGTAAAGACACCAACGTCAATTAGGCAGAGCAAGGAGATTAACACAATCAATGGTCAGAAAACAAGACTTAAATGCAAACGAATAGATTCTTTCAGCGTCAAATGAGGCTTGATTGCCCCGATAGACCAACCAAAGCCCTTTAGTCGACTTTCAAACCTAACTTTCTATCAAACAGCGGCAAAAAGCCTAATCCTAAACTTCCTCAAAAGACCTTTACAAATATAAAAAAAAAAAAATTAATATTTTTTTAATTTTATATCGAATATTATGCAATTAATTATTCAAGGAGTTACAATCATTTAAATTTATTAAATGTTAGATTTTGTTCAATTAAATTTATTTAATATTATTTTACGTTATTTTTATTGTTATAAGTTTTAAAAATATTTTTAAAAAATTACATAAAATAAAACTCATAACAACAAAAAATAGTACAATTATCTTCAATTGAGAATTATATGAAGTATGAGTTAGTATTTTTTTTAATTGAAGTAGAATTAGTTTTATTATCATATATATATATATATATATCAAAAGTGTTTGTTGTGTAATTTTTTTAATTGTTGTATGTAATTTATTTATTTAATTGCACAATGAGTAATTATAAAACCATTTAGATTAAACAATTAATATTTTCATAAATAACTAATTTTAGCTAATAATTTAATACCTTAGTATTTTTTAAAATATAAATTTTGTTTAATTTTAATAAAAATTACTCCAAGAGGAGTTATTTCTTTAAGTGAGTCCATCTTCCATACCCATCAAGTCTCAACAAACTATTAAATAATTTTTTTTTATAAAGAAAATTCATTAAATTTACTTTCACAAAAATAATTCATACATAATATTACATGAAAATAAATAATTTTTTTTTATGACAATAGAGCTATGCTTATATTGTGACTCCAACTTTATATGGGTTTTTTTTTTCTCTCTCTCTAAAATGAGTTGACCAGTGTGTCATAGTTTACAATGAGCACCTTTTTGTTAAACTTAATAATAGATTCTTATTAACTTGGTACCTATTAAGCCGATAAAAGTAATCTTTCATTAAATTCAACTTAGTACCTATCGTCAAAATAATAGCTCAACCCCAATTCTTCCATCATTATCTCTCTCCCACACCAAAACCTTACACCAACGCAATAATCTCCATCCTTATTCCCTTTTTATTCTTAGAGAAAGCTAAAGATAATAAATGGATGATAAACATCAAGTAAGGGAAGACTTTGCAAGTGTTCAATTGCTTCTTTTTCTCTACATTGAAGCTGAATATATCTGGTAGTTTACTCACTTTTTTTTTTTTTTTTTAATTCCATCAACCGTAAAAATTAATTAAATATAGACACACTTGTTAAAAGCCAAATAGGACTTAAATTTTTTTTTCTTTATGCATACTTAATTTCTAACTTTTAGGTATCAAAATGTTGCCTTACAATCTCTAAATTTTTAATTTTTTTTCTTGCTTTTCCTCTACTCAACTTTTTACATGAATAAGAACTCTCATTCAAGCAATAATTTATTTTCATGTTTTTTATGTTATATATATACTTCTTACATTATATATATATATATATATATATATATATATATATATATATATATATATATATACTTTTCTATTATTATTATTTTTTTTTTAATTAAAATGTTTTATTTTGCTTCCTGCAGGCTGCAATAACTTTTACTATCATTCAAATTATTAGAATATTCGATTGTATCCATATATTCATCTAAAAAAACATTTGGAACATGATTTTTCGCATATTACCTTGCCTTTGGAAGTAATAATTTACATTATTGATTATATCAAACTGTCAACTTGCGTGAAAATACTAATCTAAGCAAATATGTTTACAGATAATGAGGAACTTTGCGTTAAAGGAACTTTGTGATCACTTGGCACATAATTGTTGCAACAATTGAGCAAATAAAAAAGTGCGTGTTGCCTAATTTACAGAAGAAAACTTGATTTGTTATCATATAGAGTTTTTTGAATGAAAAAATGTTTGAATTTAATGAGCTTGTTGAAGGAATAAAATGAAGATTTGCCTGAGGATCGTATCCTTATTCAAAATGTATTAATAAAAAGGAGGGATGCATCGAGTGTTGCTGGGTTCTATGTTTTTTAATTGAATTTATTGAAAAAGAAGTTATATTAAAAAGAGCACCTGTGATTGTATTGATGAAAAGCAACTACAATAATGAAAAAATTGGGGCTTGGATGATAGAGAATGACTCCTCCATTATTAACAACACACAATTGAAAGAAAAATTCTTCAAATATAAATAATATCTATTGTACTTTATTTTATATTTTATTTGTACATAAAAATTAAGTAATTAATATTATTAATATTCAAATTATAATAATCAGCTTATTTTACTATATGTTAGTCTATTTCAATGTATTTTGAAATAAAGTATAATATTTTATTATATTTTAGAATATTTTGTGCCGATAGAAATTAGCTTTTGCAAATAATTGGCTTTGAAAAATCCTTTCTTTCCATTAACCCTAATAGGGTACTTATACACACATACAAGCAAAGATAATAAATCCAATATATTTACATAATAAAAATAATAAAGGTCCCTAGAATAAATGTATGCAATATATACATTTCAACTCTCCCCTCAATTTAGAACATAAAATCACACATATCTAACTTGGATAATTATGTATGAAAATAACTTCAGGTAACACTATGCGTCATAATATTAGCTAATTGATCAACACTCTTAAAGTATGGGACTTTAGTAACTCTAGCATACAAATTTTCTTTGATATAGTTTATGTCAAGTTAATGTCCTTAGTTTGATCATATTGCACCAGATTATTCATAATCTCAATTACTGTAGTATTATTACAAAATAAAGTCATAGCCTTCTTAGGACCAAAACCAAGCTCACTCAACAAAATTTTTAACCAAAAAAGTTTTATAATATCATGACGAAGAGCGCGATATTCGGTCTTTGCATTAGATAACGATACCACATTCTATTTCTTACTCTTATAAGTCACCAAATTTCCTCTAACAAATATAAGGTATCCAAAAGTAGACTTCCTATCCATCTTGGAACTTGTAAAGTCGGAATAGATGTAACCCATAATATCTAGTGTCAATATTTTGAGAACAAAATAACATTGTCGACCTACTTCAGTAAACACCCAACGAGACCCTAAAAAGAGAAGATTTTAAGTTTAGAAGAAAAAGAGAAAAAGCCGTAAATACCCTGAGTTTAAAAAAGAAAGAAAAGGAAGCATAAAAAATAATAGCAAAGTATTGTACATAGAGGTAGACAAAACACTAAATAAAATAAACAAACTTTGTGTTTTGCACACGAGAACGACAACAAGGACACAAAGGGACTTACAGGACTTACAATCTTTCCCTTTGGATTTTCGTGGCAAAATATTGCACAACCTATACAAGGCAAGCATTAAACATAATATATTCCTGCAAAATGATCTAACGAAGTTCATTGCTATAAACAAACTCCAACACAAACAAGACACCCCAGCACACATACATTCCAAGTGCGTCCGTCCTGTAGTGTTCCATCCATCTTCATGAATCAACACATTCGTTTTGATACTAAAACTAGTACAAGTGCCCTGCACATACAAAACAAACACATACCAATGAACGTATCGTGCAGAACTATGTGTAGTCTAATCAAATACTATCATGTTACCCCTACATAGGTATACATTGATAGGCTAAACACAAGTAATCAAATAAACTCCTCCTGACTTCATGCAATACTCCCATTGAATGCATGCAAGTTAGAAAAATGATGTGATGCAAACCTATACTCACATCCCACACACAACAAAAAATAGATGTAAACACATTATGCAATAATCTTTTACACTCATACAACACCTACAAAGAGGAAAATAAAGCACAAGTAAAAGAAACAGAAGTAAGCACACAACAAATCAAAAACAAAAATGGAACTAAATGACAACAACTGCAACTCAAGAAGGGAGGCAGACACCAAAATTCTTTCTCAAAGTTTCAAATTTAAGAGAGTCTAAAAGTGTTGTGAACAAATCAGCTAACAGAAGATTAATACTGATATAATGCAATGAAAGATTGTTTGACTCTACTAAATCTCTAATGAAATGGTATTTAATGTCAATGTGTTTGGTCCTTGAATGATGAACATGGTTTTTTGATATACATATGGCACTGTTATTGTCACAGAGAAGAACAAAGTCTCTTACCAAAATACCGTAGTCCTTCAACATCTGTTTCATCCAAAGAAGTTGAGAATAACACAACCCGGCTGTAATATATTCTACCTTGGCTGTAGAAAGGGAAACTGAACTCTGCTTCTTATTATGCTAAGAAATTAAAGAATTATCCAAGTAGAAACAACCACAGAAGTAATTTTTCTGTCATCGTTGCACCTAGCCCAATCTACATCTGAATATCCAACCAATTTTGTAGTAGTATTCCTCGAATACCACATACCACTGACATACTTGATAATCCTTTTAATCGCATCAATATGAGATTCTTTAGAACAAGCTTGAAATCTTGCACACACTCCAACATTGTAGAATATATCATGACGACTAGCAGCTAGATAAAGAAAATCACCAATCATACTTTTGTATAAGGTTTGTTCAACCTTTTTTTCAGAGGAATCTTGATGAAGTTTAACAGAGATACTCATAGAAGTACGAGCAGGTTTGGTAGACTCTAAGCCAAATTGTTTGACAAGTTCTTTAGCATACTTAGCTTGATACAGAACGATATCATCTCGAGATTGTTTAACTTGAAATCCCAAAAGAATTTTAATTCATCAATCAGACTCATCTCAAATTCACTTCGCATAGTAAGAGCAAACTCTTGAGCTAAATCATCTTTTTTCAAGCCAAAGATGATGTCATCAACATAGATCTTGGCAACCAACATATTACCATTTTCATGTTGTATAAACAACATTTTATCCCACAATCTCTCTGAAAGTCTTTATTAAGCAAAAAATAAGCAAGCCTTTCATATCAAGCACAAGGAGCCTACTTTAATCCATAAAAGGGCCTTCTTAAGTCTCATGACATGATTTGAAAAGTTAGAGTTTTCAAATCCTTTAGGTTTCTCAACATAAACTTCCTCCTTGATTACGCCATTTAGAAATGCACTCTTAACATCCATTTGGTACAATTTAAATCCAAAGAAACAAGCCAACCCAATTAATAATCTAACAAATTCAAAACGAGCAATAGGAGCAAAAGTTTCTTCAAAGTCAATATCTTCAATCTGAGTATAGCCTTGATTTATTCATGGAAATAACTCCATTTTCATTTTCTTTGTTCCTGTATAACCATCTTGTGCCAATGACATGTTTATCTTCAGGTCTAGGAAGTAGATACCACACATCATTTCTTTGAAACTGGAGTAATTCTTCATGCATGGAGTTGACCTAATGTACGTTTTGCGAGGCTTCTTTTATATTCTTAGGCACGATGGTAGAAGTATAGCACATATAGTTGAGCAAATCTTGAAGTTGTCTTCGAGTTTTAACACCTTCTTCAACATTTTCAATAATATTATTAGAAGAATGAGCACATTTTGTCCATTTAGGCAAAGTTTCATTTTCTTCATTAGAAACTTTAAAGGAACCAGCAGTATCAGAAGAAGGTTTAGAGATTAAGAGAGGTGCAGAATAATCAACTAAAGGCAATTCTTCAATAATCGAAGTAATCTCGACTAAATCCCAATTCTCAAATAAGTTGCAATCATCAGATTCAACCATCTGAGTAGAACATGAATCATCAATTACCACATTGATCGATTCCATAACCACATAAGTTCTTAGATTAAAGACTCTGTAATCACGACTATTACCATAATAGCCTAAGAAAATGACGAGGTCACTCTTGGCCTCAAACTTATCCAAATTTTCTCTGTCCCTAAGAATGTAACAAGTACTTCCAATTACTCTAAGATGCTTAATATTGGGTCTCTTGTTATTGAACAATTCATAAGGACTGTCTGGTGCTAGGTCTTAAGAAGCAATGGTTTAAAGTATAGTAGGTAGGATTAACAACTTCACTCCAAAATGTCTTACGAGATTCTTACTAGTAAGCATCACCCTAGCCATCTCTTGAATAACTCTGTTCTTCCTTTCAACAATTTCATTTTGTTAAGGAGTCTTTGAAGTTGATAAAGGCTTCTGACTTTTCTTTAAGAAGCAGAACCCAAGTGTACCTTGAAAAATCATCTACAATAACCAAAATATACCTTTTACCTCCAATGCTAGCAGTACACATTAGTCCCATTAGAACCATGTGGAGTAACTCTAAAAGTCATGAAGTAGAAAGTTGCTAATTTTTCTTATGTTGACTTTTACTTTGTTTGCCCAATTGGCAAGGTCCACACACATAGCTTGGTTGAGAGGAAATCTTAGGAATCCCTTTAACAGTCTCAAACAAGGAGAGCTTCTTTAGCATTTTGTAGTTAACACAACCTAAACGTTGATGCCATAGTTCTTCAATACTTAAACAGGCCCTATTGCAGAGGAGATGAGGAGAAGATGAACCAACACAATAACAATTATCATTAGATCCGATACCCTTGACAATGACACTCATTGAACCATCATACACCGTACACTCTTTATTAGAGAACTTAACGAGACACTTATCATCACATATTTAACTAATAATGATAAGGTTGGCTTTAAGTCCATTGACAAAGAGGATGTTTTGAAGTTTCGGAATCCCCGGAGCACGGATAGTACTTTTCCACGAATTCTAACTTTACTTTCATCACTTACAGAACCTTCATCAATCTTTTCAAGAGAAGTGAAGAACGATATATCTCTTGTAATATGTTTGGAGCAACTACTGTCCAAGTACCAAAGATTAGAAACTTGTGCCATGAGAGTAGTGTGAATAATATTGCAGTAGTGATCAGGTGATGGGTTAAAAGAATTTTTAGAGATTCTGAGTTCATCTAAGTAAGAGATAGCTTCATTTTGAAGTGAGATGTCTTCAGAAGCTAGAGAAAGAGAACGGTTTAAAAGGTTTTCAATATGACTAAGAAGGTCAATGTCAGACAAAGAAAGGATACTGTGGGTAAGAGAGAGAGATAAGAATTCACAAGAATCAACTTCAAAACTTAGAGAAGAAGCATCAGACAAAGGGATAGGGTCTTCATGAGAATCTTTAGAAAGAGTAGGAGATACAAAAGTGTTAGCTTAAATAAATAGAGGGAAGGAAGTTGAAGGGGTAGTCATCTCATCAACATAACCAAGGCTTCTCATATCACCATAAAATTTTCCTATCTTTAACATTTCATCAGTTGCTAAGCTCAAAGAGTTAACTTTTGAATAATACTTCTTAAATCAAGAAATTTTCTTCTCTAAAATAAGATGCGCTTTTAAGAAAGAATCAACCATCTTGGCATTATCCAATAAGCAAGATTCAAGGTTTTTAACATTGTTTGACTCAACCTCAAAATTTTTCCTTAGAATTGCAATCTCTGTCTCTCTGTCATTCAAAATAGATTCTAGACAGGCTTTTTCATTCTCAAAATTAAAAATTTATGTAAAATTACCATAAAAAGTGTTCAGTACAACTAGAACAGACGGTTTCTTAAATTCTTCTTGTCTAATAGTGATGAGTGCTTAAAAAGTATTAATATTCTGTAATTTATTGTGCTTAATTATGACAAATAGATTTAATTATAACTCTTTTATTTAATTATTTCCATAAATCTATCAATTCAGCGTCATGGTATATTTTTATGTAATTCACGTGTTTTTAGCTTCAAAAGAAATGAATAATGTAAGCACACGAAGATGGGACAATTAGAACACTCAAATAGTAACCTATGAGCAAAAAAAGACTAAAGGCATGTAAGCCTTCCATCAGAAATCAACCAGTTTGTAAGGGTTACATAATCAATTGTGCCGCGACGGAGGTTTTTGTGTGCCGCGGCGCGTTACTCTTTGATTTCTATAAGGGGCAATTTTTTGGCTTGTGCCGCGGCTGACAAAAAGTTGTGCCGCAGTGCGCTTGTATTTTTGAACAATCCCAATTATGTACAGCCCTTACATCTATAAAATCCCCCTTACGTTTTCAGCATTACATACAATTTTTTCACACAATTTGGGGACGATTTTCTACAAAACTAAACTAGATTTTGGAGCTTTGCTACATCCTAAGGAGCCAAGATAGGCACATCTAAAGGAGACAAGAAGCCTTTTAAGATTGAAGATCAAGCTTTTGGGGAAGGAAACATCATCCAAGCCAATTGTGGTATCTAGATTTAGGTTACTTGTTGTTGTTAGATATTTCTTCTTCTTCTTTCCTCTCTAAAATGTATGTTAGATTATATTTATCTATGAATATTAATCTAAACATGTTTGGCTAAATTTAACTATAGATGTTTAGTTTATGTTGCCATGTTTGCTAGATTTATTATGGTGAATATTTTTATTGCTTAATAAATAAAATTTTCCTTTGATTAAGAATTTGTTTACATGTTTATTTGTGAATACTCATGGGCCAATTTGAGGTTCATAAATGGATTGAAAAATCTTAGGGTTTAGTTTTAGTACACCTTGACTTTACTTTAAAAAACTTAATCAAAATTTCAAATTGATGACATAGTCATGACATTAGTTTGATTGGGGTAATTTTTCTTGTATATAATTTGATTGTTATTTAATATACCCGATCGTAGGATAATGATTAGTTAATAAACAAAGAGAATTACCTGATCGTAGGAATTTTCGTAAATAAAAGGAAAGTCGGCAATATTTATTTATTAGAACGTTCATGTTAATTTACCATAACTTTTCGATGCAAACATGGTCAACCAAACTAAACGTCCATATATCCTTCATTGATAATTAAAACTTTTTTGAGTTAATTCAAGTTTGCATTATTGTTTTCTTTATTTGTTCACCACCATTGATCTTGCTCTCAAATTCAACTTCATTTACAGTTTTATTAGCTTTAGGATTCTAATTATTTAGAGTTTTAGTATTTCTAGAATTCTAATTAATAAGTATTTTAGTTACTTTAGGACTCTAGCATTTAGTATTTTAGTTGTTCTAGGATTCTAGAAAAGTGTGAAAATGTTATTTAAAGCCATTGCAATTCCTTGAGAGATCGACCTTGAAGGTTTGTTATCACTTGCTACAAGTGATTTGTACACTTGTGAATACTATAATTTGCACATCAAATAGCATATTCAAGATCACTAATGTGAGATAAGCATTTCTCATTATCACACAACAATAATTGAAGATACTTGATGTAATTATCCAGTCTGAGTTTTAACAATTCAAAATCTTTCTCACTGTTAAGAGTAACATCTAACAGTTGACTAGAAATCTCTAAAAGACATTTATCTTTTTCCTTAGTATTGTACTTAATATCACCCATGATCTTCTTCAATATGAGATGTTTATAAAACAAATCATCGTAAGAGTCTTGCAGGGAGAACCCATCATCAGCATCAACCCAACTAGTGAAATGAGTGGTCTTTTCTTCAACATTAGAAACCATCAACACATTATACTCAAATAAGTCTATCCTTTCAGTATCAACTTTAGTAATGCTAAATTCATTACCATAAATCTTTTCCAAGTAATCCCAAGCTTCCTGAGAACTTCTAAAATTTGACAGATGATCTTCATCACAGGAGGGAACAACTCCAATGATAGTGTAAAGTCCAAGATGATTTTTATCACTTAACCAAAGTTCTTCTTTAGTCCAAAGATCAAAAGGTTTGGGGACACTAGTGCCATCATCTAAGTTTTGAAAATGAATCTTCCATCCATTCTCTATCAAATACTAAACCTTATCGTCAAAGGATCTCAGATAAGAACATATCTAAGATCTCCAAAAGGCAAAGCTTATGCCCTCAAACCGAGGTGGTCTAAAAACCAAATCTCTCACACTAGAAGTCTTTAGAGAAAGGGAAAACAAGGAAAGAACACAAGAGCGGCTAAGCCTAAAAAACGATGTACTTGCTCTGATACCAATAGAAGTCTCACTTGGTGAACAATCAAATCTAGGTAAAATGGACACCTAAGGACTCACCTCACTCATACAAGCAGTAAAAAGTAATTAAAAAAACAAGAAAATGCAAATAAAGAAGTAAAGACAGTAAATGTTTTCAAATCTTAGTATATAATATATATGTTGTCACATATACTGCGGATACTCAGATTGTATTAACCATGCAGTAGAACAACCAAACACAGTGATATAAGGTGGCATTTGGTTCGCTGAATGTAAAAGTAATGGGAATGGTAATTGTAATAGAATTGAATGTAAATGAAAGAGTATTACTATTACAAAATTTGTTTAAGCAATGTAATCAAAATAAATGATAATATTAAAATAAATATTATAAAATTATAAATGAAGTAAAATTAAAAAATATTTTTTTTATTACTAAAAGACATAGAATAAGCAAAAAAATCATAAATGATTATACAAATTGTGAGAAAAACAGAGCATTACAGTGTATTCCTAAGGATTGCAGCCATAATGAGGATTACTGCTACTGCTTTAATCCTTTTAAATTCTATTACAGAGTACAGTCAAACCAAACACAGTAATACCCTGAATGATTCTCATTACGATTACGATTATTGTTAACCAAATATGCTATAATGTGATAAACCCATTTAGGCTCTAATCCTAAGTAGTAACATCCACGAGTTACTTAAGGAAATCACTAAGTAGTCAAATTCACTAAAAGCAATAAACAGTTAACATAGACTTGAAAATGTAAGACTCTTAATACCTCTATCAGTTAGGGAGCACCCATCCTAACTGCCTAGGCTACCATCACCAGCTGTCTTCATAACTACTTTGATCCACACTGAATCTGGTTTACCTCCAGAACCGCACTACCAAGCAGTGTGATACAAATACTTTTGATTAGATTAGTGTACAACTATATATGCAATTTTACCCAAACTATAATTTAGAATAAAACACTTTGTAACAACAATACGGAAACACACTCGACATATGTTGATACAAAAACTCCACCTCATAATAACAATACAGAAAAATACTCGATGTATTATTATTACAGAAAACTCCATTTATAAAAGATCTTAATAAACTCCATTACCACCTCATATCTCGATACAAAAATAACACTCGATGTATTGAGAAACGGAATCTCCTTTTACAAAATATTTAAATTATAAAAATCTTTAAGTGAATAATAACCTCTGAACCACTAATACGAAACAATCAATGTATTACTGATATAAGAAATGTAAAAATATTTTTCATAACAACTGAAAATCTTTTTTACTCAAATAAAATATTTCATATAAAATTGACAGAGTCTTTCCACACAAAATCATTAAGAATAACAAAGAAAGTGAATGGGTATTTATAGAAAATTTTCAAAGCATAGAGACCCTCCTAGTACCTTTGCCGACCACCTCAGCTAGATATCGGCGAAGTTCCGATGAGGTCTAACGCGGTCATAAAAACAAACAAAATAACATTGTCGACATCTTGCCGACCTACCTCAACAAACACCTAACGAGACCCATGTGAGCTTAAAAAGAAAACCTTTTAATTTTAAAAGGAAAGAGAGAAAGAGCCATAAATACCCATAGTTTAAAAAATAAAAGGAAAAAAAAAACACACTTAAATATGCAAAATACATGCTCCTAACTATCCCTTGGTGCGTGTATTATACAAACATACATTAGTTTTAAGAACTACGTGAGTTTGTGCGATACTAATCACAAGCAAAACACTGTACATAGAGGTACATAAAATACTATATAAAATAAACAGACTCTATATTTTGCACATGGAATGCCAACAAAGACACAAATGTACTTACAGGACTTATAGTAGGCTATCAAATGAAAGGATATTGATTAAATATGGCTCAAAATGGGTGTACTAAGCATAAAATATTTTCAATCAAGGTTAGCATAAAAAGCACAATCAATCCAAAGAAGGCCTAAGCATTTCATTGGCTAAGTAGAAATCTAGGATTTTGCCTCGAAAGGCTCTCCAAACCAATTTTAGAGGCTTAAGCTCTCCCATAAACCTTCTCCATTCTAGGTTCACATAAATTTTAACATGATTTGAGCACATAAGTTATAGGATTAGAATTTTAAAACAAGTCCTAAAAATTTTTCATTAGCACCTAAACAAATCAATTATTTTCGTCAACTGATATATTTCCTCTAACAAATCAACAACTCAACCTAAAGACAGAACCACCACAAAGAAAACAGAGACAAGTATCAGCATTTCCACAAAACAATAATTCTTCAAAATTAACTAACCAAATAATCACAACAACACCAATCAACAAAATTAGATTTCAAAGCCAAAAGCAAATAAATCAATCCCCCCAAACTTAAAATAAGTAGTGTCCCCACTGCTTATGGACATAGCACATCAGGGGAAAAAAAAAAAAAAAGCTAACAAAAATAAGAATTTAAATAAAAAAGAAGGTGTGAAGGAACTCCCCTATTTGTTGCAGCAAAACTGATTTGAGGCTCACCACCTTATCATATTTTTGTTTCTCAGCTTCTCCAATAAACTTCTAAACTGAATCATCTTTTCTAGACATCATCTTGGTTTTGCCCATTTTACTAAGCGTGCTCTTCAAATGCCAGCAAATTCAAAACTCGTTGTACGTGAGAGATGAAGCTGGAGACCACGAATATTGGGGCTTGCTCGAGTGTTGAGGGAAGGTCGGTGTATGTGGGGATGACTTGTTTGGTTAATGTAGGGGTGTTAGTGGGTGGGCTTTTACAAAAGTGCCATGTCTATCCTAAAAAAAATATTGCCTTTAATGGGCCTTTTTCTCATTATTTTCCATTCTCCTTTTTCTTCCCCAAAATTCTTATCTTTCATAGGAGCCCAACCCAGTGAATTTTGTCTTGGATTAGCTTAGACTAACTCTAATTATATGTTTCCATGAAGAACATTATAAAGGTTTGCTATAGCTTTGTTGTGGCATTGCTGCAGCAAAGTTCCTCAGTTTTTGAATGTTAGACTTTGAATGCTGAAATGCTCTTGCCTTATTCTCAAGTTCCTATAGTGACATCAAAATGCAAGAAATTACCTTATAAAATAATTAAATTCAAAGAAATTACAATATAATAAACAAACTTAAAAATTAAATTAGAAATCACAAAACAAGAAAGAAACATGGGTTGCCTCCCCTGAGTGCTTGTTTAAAAGTCGACAACCCGATTTGGAAAGAACCTGACCAATGTGACCTTAGCTTTCTTGGGAAGAGTTTCAATATGGAATTAAATAATAGAACTTGCTGCCCCACTTCAAAGGTATTGGGAGATACCTTTTCATCATGCCATTGTTTGGTTTTCTCCTTGTAAAGTTTGGCCTTTTCATAAGATTGATTTCAGAACTCATCCATTTCATTCAGTTGCATCTTCCTTTTATCCCCAGCAACTTGAAGATCAAAATTCAGTTTTTTAATTTTCACTGGAAGGTGACAAGCTTTTCTAAATACAAGTTTTTAAGGGGTCATTTCCAATAATGTTTTGAATGCCGTCCTATAAGCCCACAATGCATCATCCAACCTTATTGACCAATCTTTTCGGCTTGGACCAACAATTTTTTCCAAATTTCTTTTGATTAACAACCTTGTAGACCATTCTTTTTACCTTGGACCCATAGTTTTTTTTTTGTAACTTTCTAAGCACAAGCAAACTTTTATGATTAACAAACGAAATCTAGAGTTGTAATTGATAATACCTTATTCTTGTTGAATATGGGTCCACCTCTACCTTCCGCTACCTTGGGTATGATCTTTAGTTACCTTATTAAAAGCCCTATATTCTGTGTTGAGAAATGGCTACCTGTCTTCAATAGAAAATAGGATCCGTACTTTTACTTAATATATAAAAAAGTCACTGGGTTTTGGAGAAAGGAGACTTATATTCATTAAGAAAATCGTATTATTACAACCATAGTTTCCTTACTAATTTACTCTATATGAATTCTCTAATACATAAGATTTTTCTAAGAGACTACAAAGATAGAGAGAAGTTTTAGCTCTGTGTTTTAAATTATCAATGCCCTCATATGAAATATTTTTAGCCTTTTATAGATACAAAAGCACTTATTAAAAGGCGTGAAAGAATAATGTTATCTTTTCTTTTCTTTTCCTTCTTTCGATATCTGTAAAGATAAGATTACGTCTTATTTTTATCTTTCGTGTTAGATGAGTACACGTGTAAAGTTATATCTTATTCTTATCATTCCTTTTGGGTTGTCGACACTTTATTCGCAATCGTTTGCAGAAATACTCATCCTGGAGTCTGGTAATTTTGATCCATTTATGTCCTTGATGCAATAAATACATCTATGATCATTAGTCTGGTTTTTTGCCATTTACAAATTCCTATTTTGCACCTTCAGTGGATTCTATTTCATTGCAATTAAATGATCCCTCAAAATTAACTAATTTTTCAACATCTTCCTAGTTAATTCCCAAATTACTATGAAAAATTATTATAATTTTGCTGGTAGAATAATTAACTTTACCTCAAAAGAATTATTTATTTTTCTTGTTTTATAATAAATTTGACTTAATATTATTGTTCGTTCCTAGTTTAACATTTCTTCATTAAATCTTTCTTCAATAGAGTTCTTGGCTATTCAACTGTCCCTATTGAAGAAAATATTCCTATTTTGATGAGATGATATGAACTCATTGGCTCTTCTTTATTCCAATCCATAATTAAAATAAAAAATCTTAAGAAGATAGTCGATCGTTTGCTTTGACTCGTTTCTTGAAATTCTTAATTGCTTTCTTAAATTTTCTAAAAAATATTTTAATCCCATTAAATTAATATTTAGATAAATATTTTCATTTAATTTGTAATAAAATAACTGGTAAACAAATATAGGACCTACTCCCTTAATAATGTTGAATCTGTTATTGATGATCTTTCATTTCTTGTTGCATAAACATTTTATGTAGTAAATAACTTCATAACTTCTAGTTGTTCCTTTTTTGATCTTTGGCTAAATTATAAAAATTTAACCATTAGTTTAGGCTGATGTTTCGTTGTTTTTCCTTCTCTTCTCTTCTTCTAGGACAAGAAATGTATCATATGCTTTCCTGAAGATTACTTGTCTTGGTATTTTTCATAGATATGTCATTTTGTTCTTTGCAATTGAATAATTTTTGAGTGTTTGAGCATAGTTTCCTTCTAGACTAGCCTCTACATCATTTGGTCTAAAAAGTTTTTGAGTTTTGTAGCTAGCAAAGCTTCCTCCTCCTGGAGAATGCTCTATATGTTATGCCAGAAAATCCAATTATTGCTCTGCTGGCTTCTAGTCATGTCTCGTATACTCTTGGAACTGGTCCATTGTACACTACATAATATTTTTCTTTGGGTTCTTTTTCTTCTACAAGATTAGACCATAAGATTTTTGAAGAGTTACCTTCTTCCTTTTAGGTTACTTTTGAGATTTTATCCTTTCATTGAGAGAATTGAAATCTTTTCCCTTAAAAGTTTTACTTTCTGTTGGAATTTTGATCTCTTTCTTTTATGGAGAACTGACTTCTTCCTTATTATTATTCCTAGTGATTTATTGAGATATAAAACCTTAAGTTGTTCTATTATAATTTTTAATTCCTTTTCTTTGATCATAATCTCTACATCAAGATCATCCTGCAATGGTAAGAATTACAAGAATTGCCAGTAGAGCTAATTCTCTAATTAATGCATCTACTAGGCTATTTTTAGTTCTTGGTATATGATCTATATCAAACTTATAATCGTTAAACCATTGCTTCCATCTGATTAGTCTCCATTGCTTATAATCACCTACTATATTAGTCCTTGAAAAATATCCAAAATTCTTATTGTTTGTTCTAACAATAAATTTGGTATTAATAACGTATAGAAAATTTCTTTGTTGCTTTTTAATTGCTAAATATTCTTTTTCATTGCTATAATAATTTAATTGAGGGTCTTGAAATAATTTGAAGTAAATATGCAAATATATTCATCTTTATTATCTATTCTTGCCTTTAGTACTACTTCCCAATATTCATGAGAAGTATCTATTTTTATGATTATTTGATCATCTGGTCCTAGAACGTATAAGGCGAGCAAGTTTTTAACTTGTGATTTTACCTTATTCATATATTTAATATATTCCCAAGTCCAATTCCAAACATAGTATTTCTTAAACTTTGTTTGTAATAGTTTTCTCTTTTTTGCTAATTTCTTTGTGTGCTTCGGCATATATTAAGCATCCTAAAAATCTTTGAAGTTAATTTTTATCTTTTATAATATTGAAATTTTTTGTATATTATTTAGGATTTGAGGCTGTAAATAGTGTTTGCCATTTTCTATTTCAACTACTAAATATTTTATTTTTCTTGAGCAAATACAACTTTCTTTTTTGATAGGACTATTACTATTTTTTGACATTCTTATTGTATTTTTATTACATATATAATACTTTTGTAGATTGTTGCTAAATATTAATATATCATCTATATAGACGCAATAAAAATTATGAAATTTCTTAAATATATTATCCATGTATTTTTGAAAAATTCATGATGCTTGTTTTAATACAAATGGAACAAATATCCATTGCAACTGTCCTTGTGGGCAACTAATTGTTAGTTTTTAGGATTTTTCATCAATTTTTAATTGCTAACATTCACTTTTGCAATCAAAACTTGAAAAATATTTCTTTTCGTCTATTAAGAATAATAACTCTTCCTTTTTAGGAATAAAATATCTAACATATATTACTTTGTAATTTTTAACTTTAAAATTTACGACCATTCTTTTCTTTACTTTTCATTTTTCAGCATCTTTTCTACTAGAAAAGCAAGACTTGAAGATTACTCTTAATTCCAAAAAACTCCTCTCTATCATTTGTAGTATAAATCATTGATTTTACTCTTATGATCTTTGAAGGATCTTTTAATTTTATGCTTGCTATTTCATTAGATCTATTAATATTTGGATCTAATGAATTTTTTGAACATATTTTTCTAAATAATTTTCTAATTCTTGTTAAATTTTTATCTTCCTATATTTTATTTAGAAAGGGATTTTGATTGACCTCTATCTAAAGGAAATATTTTCTATTTGTGATTTTTTTATTTTATATTCTAACTAGGGGTGGTAATCGTGTCGTGTTATTCGTATTCGTGTCGTATTCGTTCGTGTTATTTATGTCGAGTTTTCGTGTTAGTTGACACATGAAAAAATTTACTTAATTTTTTTTCGTGTTGCCTATTTATAATAGTAAGAAATAACAAAATCTTTAAGAACATGAAAAAATTATTGATCAATTCTTACTAAAAAAATTTGTGTCGTGTTCAGTTCGTGTTAGAAATTGCCTCCCCGAATTCTAACCACATTTTTTCTTTTATGTTGTGACATAAAAGTTGGTAATAAAACTGTTAATGCTTTCTTATTTTTGACACATAAATAGTTTTACCATCAAAAATTGTCAAACTTACTTTATTTAGATACTGGATAAATTATAGATATAAGTTTAGAAAATTGTTCCTAATAAGATATCAACTCAAGTTTCTTGTTGATATATTGTTAGAATGTGAAAGACTTCTCTTTCTATTAATATATATATATATATATATATATATATATATATATATATCTTAAGACTTTGTTAGATTTACAGTGGTATTGTTAGCTATTCTTAGTGTTAATTCTTTTGGGACTGGTTTTCAAAATTCTTCTTGAAACACATATTTACTGACTACACAAATATTTGCACATGTATCAATATATGCATAGAAATGGTAATTATTATATCATTTAAATTTTAATTCTATTTATATATATATAGCATTTGAATTTTTTATACTTAACAATTTGTCCTGAGAATCAGATTCAGATGTTTCAGAGTCTGTTATTTCTTCTTCAGTTTTTTCTAATAAATACACACTGTATGTGTCATCTATATCATATTCTTCAATTGGTTTTAGTTCCATCTTAAAAGCTTCTTCTACGATTTTTATTTTTTGAGAAAATTTCTTTTTGAATTCGTTCTTATATTCAAGTCTATTAGGACATTTATTTTCATAACTTTCTTCTTCATTATGTATGCAACATCTACATTTTTTTCTTGATGGACAATAGTTTTTATTTTCTTATATATTATATTTTATTATTCTAAAATATATTTGTCTATAAGATTCTTTGTTATATATCTTTTATTACTTTCAAAAATTTTATTTTTTAAATTTATACCTTCTAAATGTTTTGTACTTCTTATGATTTTTATATTTATTATAAGGTTTTATATTACATTCATATTTTTCTAGCATTCTAAAATCTTTTGTATCACAACATATTTTATTATTTCCTCTTACTTGTTTATATTATTTCTTTGTTTGGCATTTTATAACTATACAACTCTTAAGACTTATTATTCTACCTCCTAATATATCAAGTATAGTTTCTGTAATCCTCTTATTTTATCCTTCTTTCATAATTTTATGCAACGTTCTAGGTGATTTTTGAAAAAATATTTTTTTATAAGTTTCTTGCATAGAAGATGATAATTTATGATAGTACATTTCGTATTTATATATAAAATAATTTATCTAACACATATTACATATTTTCATATTTGTTAAATGTCATTTAGCTTCATTTATTTAATTTTTACTAGATTCAGTAATATATCTGCTTTTGTCTTCTCTAATAAATTTCTTATATATCTCATTTACTATAGTATATAAATATTTTCTTTCTGTAGTTGCATTTCCTTGCATTAGCAAATGTTGTTGTTTTGTTAAATTTATAAATCATATTTTTGCATTTCTTGTCATCTTATGAGCTACTAATACTCTACAAGTTGAGGGATTTGTTTATGTGATTGTAAAAGTTTGTATGATTACACTCATTCCACTAGTCCATTCATCTAAGGCCTTCTTTCTATTTTTTATGTAATCTAAATCTAAAATATTGAATTTACAACATTCATGAGGTTTAAATTCTAGTGGAATACTACCTCTAGTATCATAATATAAACTATCTTCCATTTTATGTTATTGTCTTCTCTTATTAAAAGGTTCATATTCTTTTGGTCTTTGTTTATTTAATTCTTTCATATACGGGTTAGATGTTTCTCCTCGTTGTGAGGTTGATAATACAGATTCCATATTGAAAGTTCTAAGTTATGGACCTAATAAGTCTAGAGGGGGTGAATAGCTTATTATAACAATTATGACTAATTTTAATTTCTAAACTAATCACAGCATCCAGACATGCAATAACGAATAATTGCAAAAATAAAGAAAAGATGACATGTAGATTTTTAGGTGGAAACAACTTAGGTCAACACGACCTAAGAGGAAAACCACCAGTTTACCAGGACCACCTAACCTGTCCACTATGAAAAAATAAATGTTCAAGTACAAGAGGTCTTAGACTACCCTTACAATGATAAAGTCCCTGTGTACTCTACTTATGAGCCATCGCTCTTTTCTTCAAAGTCTCTTCAAAGTAGGTGAATGGATCTGGACCAACCTTTCGAACAACTCTTCTCAAGCTCTCGAACACGTTCACAGAACAACCTGAAAGGTTAGCACAAATAACACAAGTGCAATGCGTGTTCTAGAAGGACTAATGCAATGAACAATCCTATCAAATGCTTTAGTCAAATAATCAAATAAAAGTATAAGCAAATTGAAAATCTATAACAAATATGGTGTAAGCACAAATCCATATTCAATAATTCACGATATATTAAATAGGCTCAATTCTAAAGTAATCATGAAAATATAAAAGATCAAAGATCAATGAATAATGCATGCATGAAATGGTATAGATGAAAAATATAAAGAGATGAATCTAAGTGTAGCACATGAATCATAAAATCATCAAGTGTATATAAATCAAGAGCATGAACTTCTATTTATAAGCAAACTGTAATGTATTATGTTGTCTTGTGGAAACCTAATAGAAATACGTCACTTACTGATGTGTCAAAATATAATAGCCAATTCACGGCTGATTAAGGTTAAAAATCGCGTGTAAAAACCTAATTACAGGCGACGGGATTAATCCGTTATGGAGGGGGATCGATCCATCAATAAAAAAGGTTATGCCAGTGAGACTTTGGATGGATCCAACACACATGGGGATCGATCCAACATATAGGAAGATCGATCTGTCTAAGGTGGGATCGATCCGTCTCTCCATACCTCAAACATAAAATTGCGCAGATTGAGCACAATCGATTGAGGATCGAAATGGGATCGATCCAACCATAGGTTGGATCGATCCAGCTCTGTAAAGATTCCCCGTCCAAAATATGAAAAGTTTTAGCCGAACAATAAACAATTCAAAAAAAAAAGGAAAAGAGAAGGAAATAAAATAAAATAAAAATCTAAGATGGAGGTGGAGTACCACAGTGAAGGTTCATGAAATCTTTGACGTCGTTTGAGAACACTTGTAGGTCTATGCAAAAGTTCATGAATTGTTCGGAGAGGGCAGTGACGTCAGTGCATATGGCCCTCACTTATGTTCACATTTCATCCTCAAAAGCAATTTGTCTGGAGTTCATTGATTCCATGTTGTTATTTAACATATCCAATTGTTCCCCAAGATAGGCAACATCACTGTGTAAATGGCTAGAATCCGCAAGTTGAGAACCAGATGGTCTGGCAGTGGATTGGTCTTATGGTGGGGGGATATCCATTGGTTCATCTTCAAGCTCCTCAGTGGGTGGTGGATGAAGACTACGCTTGGCCAAGCTGGCCATAGAAAGGGTGTTGGCCTTTAAAAGTGAAGATTTATTGATTAGTCCAAGTCCCTCAAGCTTGAGTTCATTATGTCCAAAGGTGATATCGGCCTCATGAAGTAGTGAGATCAAGCAAGCATGAGGTAAGGCAACGTTCTTTTGGTGGTGACGAGACCTGGCAATTATCCATTCATAAATGATTTGACCAATGTTAACGGATCTGTCGGTGCCAATGCAATACATGAGTTTGGCTGTAACAGCAGAGAACTCAGCAGTATGTTTCCTTTGGATTATATTGGCACTAATGAGAAGGTTCAGAGCCCTATAAAAGGGTTTTAGGCTATACCGAGTAAACTTTCCCAAACTAACAACCCGAGTATTCTGAATTCCCATTTCAGCATTATATTCATCATCACACACTTGTAGTATATCAACATTAGCGTTTTGGACAGGAGGGATACCTAAAAGGTTATTAATGATATCTACAGTAAAAGGTATAAATTGACCCCGAACATACACTTGATGCTGTTTAGGACCTGGGTCACTTATATTTAAGGATATATTTGCATAGAATTTCCAAACCAAGTTTTGGGAACCTATTTAATCAAGATTAAACAGGTAAAGCCATCCCAATTCCATCAATTTTCTAGTAATGCCTAGTTCATGAAAATATTCAGGGATTATTTTGCGTTCAATAAATATTGGGTGAGAACAAAATAGTTTGTACCTTTGTGCACCGTCGGAATGAAGAAAGCGTTCACTGTGAGGTCCAGTAATGGTGGAGGCATTTCGAGAAGTCTGAGTGCATCGGGGAGCCATCGGGATCAGATTGTAGGAGAGGGGCAAAACTATAAACTTTTAGAGAGTTGGAGCAAATATGAAATTTTTGAAAAAAAAAAGTTGGATTTTCTTGATTTGGAGGGATGGGTTTTGTAGATCAGGTAATGGGTGATGTAGAATGAGTGTTTGATGGTGAAAACAACGCACAAAAAGTGAGTTTTTGGCGTTTTAAAAGATTGAAGGCCGAACAGTCTTTGGGCGATTTATGGCATGAATCGTGTTTTTTGGAAAATTTTGACTACATCAAATTGTAAGGGGACGTTAATCCTAGTTGATGGATACCAAAAATGTGAGATTTGGACAAGATTTGAGTAATTTGGGAGTTTTGGAGGGAGAGAGAACGTGTGGAATCGGTCCGGACTGGGGACTATATATATAACCAGTGTATCGCGATCAATCCGTGTTCAAGGTGGATCGATCCAACTCCCCCCTAAATGTGATTTTTTTTAAACAATCAATTTTCACATAAACATTATGTAAAACATGTAAAGCATATCAATTTTCACAAGTGATTAAAAAAAAACAAGATTATATAAACATGTCATATAGGTTCATTCATGATATATCAAAAGAAAAGTACATTAAAACACACCTCGCAGAAGAGGAACACATTTTGGTCACAATACTTAAAAAATTTATTTTGGCCCAAGTGAGAGGTTTTTTTTTTTTTTTATATATATTTAGATGTATATTTTTAGCATGCGATGTACTCTTTCTTTTTGTGCAACAAGGATCATTCTTATCCTCCTTTTTTTGTTTATTTTTCTGGGAATGTTCTTCACAATTAAGTTGCACGAGCATTTCACCATAAAAGATGACTTTCACACTATCTATGAGGTAGCTCTTTCCGCTCACTACGTTAGCTTCACACATCGTAGTAGGTTATCCTCTCAATTATAGTATTCTCATCTGGTTATGTCGAAATTTAAGTAAATGAGGTAAGAGATCCCACTTTAGAGAGTGTGCAATTTGTGTAAGAAAAAAATGACTATCATTAGATGGCATGTAAGACATATTCATGGAGCTTGTGTGTGTGTGTGAGTGTGATAAATTAAGAGAGTCCTTACATGTTGTCAACACAATTAATGATGAAATAATTGATTCCTTTTTTTTTTTTTTTTTAAATTAACTAGAAAAAAAGGGACAAAATAAAGAAAGAAAGGGATTGGAGGTCTAGGTTGAGGGAGAAATTCCCAAGGCACTCCTAAGCAACTCGAATCTTTGGGTGTCCACAGCTTTAGTAAATAGATCAGCTAGCTGTCTCTCAGTAGGTAAAAATTCAAGTGTGAATACATTGTCTTCAACCAAATCTCGAATGAAGTGATGCCTAATATCTATGTGCTTTGTTCTAGAGTATTGAAATGGATTCTTAGATATGCATATTGCACTAGAATTATCACAGTATAAGGGCATTGTACCTTGATTTTGACCGTAGTCTTTGAGCATGTTTTTCATCCAAAGCATTTCTGTGTAAGAGTTTCCTGTAGCAATGTATTCTGCCTTAGCTGTAAAAAGTGAGATGGAATTTTGTTTCTTATTGTACCAAGATACTAGATTGTTTCCAATGTAGAAGCACCCACCAAATGTGCTTTTTCTATCATCTTGATTTCCAGCCCAATCAGCATCTGTATAGCTACTTACTTCACAAATAGTGTCAGCAGTAAAGCTTATACCATAATTACTCATTTTTGATATATACGTTATTATTCTTTTCACATTTTCTAGGTGGGATTCTTTAGGATCAGCTTGATAGCGAGCACACACACCAACACTAAAACATATATCAGGTCTACTAGCAGTAAGGTAAAGTAGACTACCTATCATACTCCTATAGAGGGTTTGATCAACGCTTTTTCCTTGAGTATCCTTTGTAATTTTGGTATTGGTGCCTAAAGGGGTTCTTAAAGGCTTGCTAGATTCAAGGCCAAACCTCTTTACAAGGTTGCAAGCATACTTGATTTGTGAGATAAATACGCTATCATGTGACTGTTTGATTTGCAAATCGAGAAAGAAATTTAATTCTCCTACCATGGACATTTCAAATTCATTTGACATAACATGCACAAAGTCGTCCACCATTGAGTTACAGGTTGATCCAAAGACTATATCATACATATAGATTTGGGCAATAAAGATATCATTAGCACGTCTTTTGACAAAAAGGGTCTTGTCAACTCTCTCTCGAACAAATTCATTATTCAAAAGATAGTTGGTAAGTCTCTCATACCAGGCTCTAGGGGCCTATTTCAAACCATAAAGTGCTTTGTTGAGTTTAACATGATTTAGGAATTTGGGATCAACAAAACCTTTCAATTGTTCTACAAACACTTCTTCATTTTAAAAAAAGGCGGACTTAACATCCATTTGATAGAGTTTAAATTTTATGAAACAAGCAATTGCAAGCAAAATCCTGATTGACTCTAATCTAGCTACAGGTGCAAACGTTTCATCAAAGCCAACTCCTTCTATTTGAGTGTAGCCTTGAGCTACCAATCTAGCCTTATTCCTAACAACAATGTCATTCTCATCAGATTTGTTTTTAAACACCCATTTAGTTCCTATAATATTTTTATCTTTAGGTTTCGATACTAATTTTCACACATTATTTCTAACAAATTGAGCTAATTCATCCTACATGGCATTTATCCAATGTTCATCCATAAGGGCCTCATTTACATTTTTTGGTCCAAATTGGGAGATATAGCATAGGTGACTTACCTTACTTATATGTTGACTCCTTGTTACCATGCTTGCCTCAGGATCTCTAATTATGTTCTCAAGAGGATATTTTTTGATGTGTGTGTTTGTTTGTTTTCTTTCTTCTCCTCTTTTTCTTTAAGTTCCTCATCCTTTGTTTCATCAATGTCACTCATGAGTGTAGTTTGAGAGTCTCCAACATTTCCTTCATCAGCAAATTCGTCAGCTGTAAACTATTTACCTACATCATCTACAACAACATTTATGGATTCCATTACAACTTTGGTTCTACAGTTATAGACTTTGAAGGCTCTACTATTTAAGGAATATCTTGCAAAAATACCTTCATCACTTATAGGATCAAACTTACCCAATTGTTCTCGATTTCTAAGAATGTAACACTTACTACCAAAGACATGCATGTATTTTAAGTTTGATTTCTTACCTCTCCATATTTCATAGGATGTTTGGTTCGTACCTAGACAGAGATAAACACGGTTTATAATGTGACAAGCAGTACTTACAGCCTCATCCCAAAATCTTTTGGGAACTCCTTTTGCTTGTAGCATTAACCTAGCCATCTCCTAAAGTATTATGTTCTTTCTTTCTACTACTCCATTCTGTTGTGGTGTGATAGGTGCAAAGAACTCATAAGAAATACCATATTCTTTGCAAAAATAGACATATTTGGAGTTTTCGAATTCTTTGCCATGAGCTGTTCTTAATCTTTTGATGTTCACGATTTTACTACCTGTTTCAACCTATATTCTTGTACAAAAAGAACTAAAAGAATCAAAAGCATCTAATTTTTCTCTAAGAAAATCTAGCCAATATAACGAGAGAAGTCATCTACTATTACCACAATATATTTCTTACATCCAATGCTCTCGGTTCTCATAGGACCCATCAGGTCAATATGTAATAATTCAAGTGCTCTACTTGTATTGATGCTATTAATCTTCTTATGAGCGATTCGAGTTTGCTTACCCATTTGACATGGCCCACATACAATAGTTTCAACTTTGGAGAGAATGGGTAAACCACGGATAATCTTATTCTTGCTTATTTTAGTGAGATCTTTAAAGTTCATGTGTCCTAACTTTTCGTGCCACAAGGTGATTGAATCATTTCTAGATAAGTTACATGTTATTGTGGATGGTGTGTCTAGGCAGTATCAGTTATCATGTGACCTAGTTCCTTTAAACATGCATTTTTCCATTTTATCAGTCACTATGCAGCAATTGTTAATAAATTGTTCGTGAAAATCATTGTCACATATTTGACTTATACTAATTAAGTTGGCTCTAAGTCCTTCTACATATAGTACCTCATTAAGTTTAGGAACTCCATCTATTTGAACTGAACCATTTCCAATAATTTTTTTTATTTTTTACCATCTTCAAAGGTGACCGTTCCTTCATTGTATTCTTCAAAGGTTTTAAAAAGGGAGCAGTTCCCAGTCATGTGTCTAGAACATCCACTATCAAAATACCAGGCGGTATTGGATTTAGACTTAAAAGCTACGTGGGCCACAAAGCAGTGTAATTCGGACTTCTTGACCCATCCCTTTTTAGTTTTGGAAATATCAGTTAGAATGGATTTAAAAGTTGGAACTACAGATTTTCCATATTCTTTCATTTGTTTGTTTCTAGAGAAAGTAAAATTATTTCTTTGATGTGTACTAGGAAAACGTGCATTCATGACAGATCAATGGTTATAGAGAAATCTGCACCTTAGTCTAATGTGTTCTTTCTTACCACAATGATGACATATTGGAATAAACAGATTCTTTTTAGAGTGAAGAGATGCATAATTTACCTTTCTCGCTTGAGGGACAACAGATTTGACAAATAGAAATTTTGATGATGAAAGTGTAGAGTGTTCATCTACATATCCAAGGCCTCTCTTATCTCCATATGGCTTACCATAGTCTAAGACTTTGTTCAATTTTTCAGCACCTATGGTTAAGTTTTTCACAGTTTCTTTAGCAGTACTGAGTTCTTACTTAAGCTTGTCGTTCTCCTGCTTTGTTCTTGTAAGACTCAGATTTAAAGAATTAATATGTTCTAATAATTCCTTATTCTCTTTCTCTAAGCTAGAGGAGTGTTCCTTATGAGAATTTATTATGTCATTAAGCTTAGTTACTTCAATAAGTAATTTATCTTTTTCCTTTTTTGCACCTAAACAATCCATGAATAATTCATCAAAGCTTGAAACATTAAATTTAGATAGTAAAGAAGCAGAATCTACTCCCTCATTATTTTCATCTGAACTAGAGTCTAAATTATTATCTTTAGTCCCTGTAAAGGCTCGATAGTTGGTGTCACCATCTTCTGAGTCACTTAGATTATCCTCCTCACTCTCTGTGTCACTGAGTGTAGCATTGAAAACTCTTCCAACCTTTTTTTGTTGTTTGCACAATCCACAAGAATATGTCCAAAACCACTGCACGTATAACATTGAGGAGTAGTAGGTTTAGATTTCTTACCTTCGATGTTGGGAGCTTTGGATTCTCTGATTTTTCGATCTCTAAAGCGGTTTGTTTGTCCCTTCCAAGATTGATTGTCTTGTTTACTCTTTTTCTTGAGAAATTTATTGAATTTTCGTGCTAACATGACTAGTGACTCATCATTCATGTCATCATCACTATCAGAGGATTCCTTTTTTGTACTTTTGAAGGCTATGCTCTTGTTCTTCCTTGGTGGTTCAAAGGACAACTCATAAATTTGTATTGACCCGACTAGCTCATCCAATTTTAACGTATCAACATTTTTGCTCTCCTCTATCGCTATTACCTTCATCCTGAATTATTTTGTTAGAGAACTAAGAAGTTTCCTGACCAGCTTTGCTTGTTCAATTTTTTCTCCAAGATTTGAACGAACATTAGAAATATCACAGAATCTAGCATAGAATTCATTAAATGTCTCACTTTCTCCCATTTTTAGAGATTCAAATTGAGTGGTAAGCATTCTTAGTTTTGTTTGTTTCACTTGGGAGGTACTTTCGTGTGCTAACGCGAGAGCATCCCAAGCACTCTTAGCAGATTCACAATTTGAGATGTGACGGAATTCATCCATCAATATTGCAGTAAAAATTGAGTTTAGACCTTTTTGATTTTATCCATTAAGGATGCTTTCTTCAGGGGTCCACTCCTTTCTTTTCTTTATGGTTGTTACACTATCTTTCGTTACCAAAGGTGGTTACCAACCATCAAGAATAGAGTCCCAAACTTTTTCATCTTGTCTGAGAAAAGCTTGCATGCGAGCTTTCCAATAAGGGTAATTATACCCATCAAAGAGCAGAGGTCTAACAGATGAACCACCTTCATTTGGTCCATATGTGTGTTTATGAATCGAATCACTAAGTATGTCTAGTGTAGGCTCTTATATCAATTGAAAGTTTTAAGTTATGGACCTAATAAGCCTAGAGGGGGATGAATAGCTTATTATAACAATTATGACTAATTTTAATTTCTAAACTAATCACAGCGGCCAGACTGCAGTTATGAAATAATTGCAAAAATAAAGAAAAAATGACACGCAGATTTTTTGGTGGAAACAACCTATGTCAACACAGCCTAAGAGGAAAACCACTAGTCCACCGAGACCACCTAACTTATCCACTATGAAAAAATAAATGTTCAAGTACAAGAGGTCTTAGACTACCCTTACAGTGATAAAGCCCATGTGTACTCTACTTACGAGCCGTCGCTCTTTTCTTCAAAGTCTCTTCAAGGTAGATGAATGGATCTGGAATAACGTTTTGAACAACTCTTCTCATTGCAAATATGACAAGTGATGTAGACAAACTGCTTTGCTGCAGCTTTGCTGTAGCAATGCTGTAGCAAAGTATACCAGTAACTAGAATTGCAAAAATTCACAAAGGATTCTTCCGAATCTGCAATGTTTATAAATTCTATGATTCAATGAAACATATTCCTATGCAAAACTGAATCTAAGAACAACGTTCATGCACAAATTCTTTTGAGTTATGTGAGATAATTATATATTCCTATATCAATTTCTTCACACTATTCTAGCTTTATCCAACTTAAAATTAACCTTTCCAGATTCAATTTCAGTCTAATATCCTATCAATTGTTGATCAAGCAATCAATAAGAATGAATCAATAAATCAAGCGTAGAATAACTAGCATTCCTTGCCAAGCAAAGCACAATTTTATGAAATTAAAGCACAAGGTCTACATACACTTGCATATCCACAACCCTAACTGAATGAGAATTTAGCCAAGCATGTTTATAAAATTAAACATCAAATTATATATGCTCAAAATCAGATCCATATGGTTTAGAGAATTTAGAAGAATCAAATAATAAAGAAATAATGAAATAAATAAATAAATCCCTTAAATCCACCCTAAACCAATTGGATTATGATCCTTTGTCTCGTTCTTGCTTTCTCTTCAATGGAAGTCCTTGCAAATCAAGCCTCAATTGGTCTCTTTCCAAAGTCAAATTGATGCTCTGTTTTGCCTCTCCTTCCTTGCACCAAATCTGTCCAGAATTTGGGGCTGCTATCTGCTGTGTTTTTCCTCCTTGCTGCTGCTGATTTATTCTCTGTTTTCTATCGCAATTCTGGTTGTTCCTCACTGTCCTCCTGCTGCCCAGATTCTGCTGTGTATGTATGTTCTTTTCTGCCGCAGTTTCTTCTCTCAAATCAGCCCCTGTTTTTGCTCTTTTATATTAGGTTTAATTGGAGACAAATTTTGGTGTGTTAATTTCCAATATTATCCCTCAAAAGGTGAGTTAATGAAAGCCCAAAATTGTCCTTTTCTTTTAGAGTCCAAATCAGCCCTTGAATTCTTGATTCCACATCAGCCTCTGTTTTGGCGTTTATTTCCTGGTATGGTTTTGCTGCAGCAATGCTGTAGCAAAGCTGCAGCAAAGTTGTCCTGTTTTCTGCGTTGATTTCCTGATGTAATTTTTGCTGCAGCAATGCTGTAGCAAAGCTGCAGCAAAGTTGTATTTTTGAATTTTCTTTGTTATTTTCTTTATTTCCTGCAAGGGCAATGAAAATATAATGAGTGCACATCAAAATATAATTCTTTTTGACACATTTCATAATTATTTTGAATTTATTATCAAAGAATTCATTTAAATCACAAAATCCACAAATAGTGTATAAATGATTATAATGTGTGGATATTCCCAAATTAACAAGCAAGTATTTATGAATAAGAGCTAATAATACTCTAATAAATTAGAGTTATCAACTCCCCCAAACTTAGCATCTTGCTTGTCCTCAAGCACTAAATTATATGATGATTGGCAAGTGGCAATTTAACACAAGGTTTCAACTCACGCTAAAAACATAGTTGTCAACTAATAAATAAACTAAACTTGTTTCAAAATTAGAATGAAGAAATCTCAAATTCATGATCCAAATTGATTTTTCTCAAATGTTAGTTTCAATATCTCAAACTCATTCCAAAACAACCCCATGTGTGTGTGTGATGTCTCATAATTTGTTATTTGATACTTCCCCCCAAACTTAGGTAATTTATGTTCCTTAAGCTTAAAATCATGCCTCCATATGTTGGTCTTTTGAATCCCTCTCCACTAATATAGACATTCACTAATCAAAGATCAAAAGGACTTAAATAAGCTTGAAATGTAAGGCTAGGGTAAAGGTAAGGTGAAAGTCATATTTAGGTGTCATACCCCACAAGCACAAACACTATTCAAGAATACTTTTGGACTCTTTATTTACATTGCTACCCCCAAACTTCTCTTCATTCAATCAATTTTTTTTTTTTTTTTTTTTTTTTTTTTTTGGAGTGAATCTGTTTTGCTGCAGCAATGCTGTAGCAAAGCTGCAGCAAAGCTGTTTCCAGATTTCTCTCTCTCTTTTTTTTTTTTTTTTTTTTTTTTTTTGAATAAAGGATTGATCTCAATATAACCAAACAACACCATAATTTTCTTTCTTTCAAGAGGCATCAACATTTCTAATCAACAATTCATAAAGATGGTAATGCACTTGTGAGGTAAAGGTCAAAGGATATGCAAATAAGGAAATGCTAAGTTCTTATGTGGGTGTTGACAAAAAGAATTTTGATCATTCATGGCTCAAATTAGGTGTGCAAATGAAATATATTTTTAACCAAGGTTAGCACGAAAAGCACAATCGAATCCAAAGAAGGCCTAAATCATTTCATTGAGTTGTGAACTTTCTAAAATTTCGCTTTGAGAAATTCTCCAAACCAATTCTAGAGGCTCAAACTCTCCCATAAGTTACCCTTATTCAAAGTTTATATCAAACAAACAAACAAGTAGACAGTGCAGTTAGAATTGTGGGTGTATATTTCAAAATAAGTTTTCAACATTTTCCAACTAACACTTAATCAAATCAATTTTTCTCAATAAGCAAGATTTCTCTTCTAATAAAGTGACAAATTAGTTTCTTTTTCAAAACAAAGATGACAACATGAAATTTTTGACAACCTTAGATCAAGCAATTCATCATAAAATCACAGCAGATTTTGCATCATAAATTAAAATTCAGCACAGTGATCACATCAATTCCATCAATTTCACAGCTCAACAGTACAGACATTAAACAGTAAGCACAAAGTAAGCATTGTCCTCAGTGCGCACCATTAAACAAATCAGATAGCAAACAAAAAGGCAGAAAAAGAAAATGACAAAGTAAAGAAACTGCCCTGATGGGTGACTGGGAGTGAAAGGCAAACCAAATTGAAGCACTGAAAAATAAGCCCAACCAACATAGAACTTTGCTCAAAGAAGAACAGTGTAGAACTTTGCTATAGCGTTGCTGCAGCAAAGCTGCAGCAAAATTTTCCAATTTTTTACACTGTGAGAAAATTTTCCTCTCCATTGGTGTGCGTTGCTTTTCTCTTGCTCACACTCCCTGGGATGACCTGAAAATGCAGAAAATAAACTTCTAAGTAAAAGAACTCACTCAATTAAATTGAATTAAAAATCATAAACTAAAAATTAAGAAAAACTAAGAAAAATGAAGAAACATGGGTTGCCTCCCATGAGCGCTTGTGTTAGAGTCGACAGCCCGACTTTGCTTGTAGTCATGGGTCTAGGAGTGGAATGGAGGTATGCTCCCTGTCAAGAATTTCTCTCCAATAATGTCTAATGTGTTGGCCATGAGCTTGAAATTTTTTTTTGGACCAACATTTCCAATATTTTTGACTTAGACCAACATTGTTCTTTAGGATCCTCTTAATTTCTCGATAGGACTGACATTGTTGCAAAATATTCACCATCTCATCTTCGGGAATACATCTTCTAATCTTTCGGTTTGTATGTCGCTTGAACAAGAATGGCCTATCCCAATAGTAGAACTTCAAATTATGGAAAAATTTCTTCTTTTGATAGGAATTTGAACCTGGTGGCACATCAACTGAAGACTTAGGAAGATTGAAGTCCGGGGATAAAAAGTCTGGAAATTGAACTTTATTTTCCGTTTTATATGTATTAGAACCTGCTTCCAACCAAGGTAATTTCTCCTCAATTTCCTCTTCACAATCGGAATCATATTGCGATAAAATTTGTAGGGAATCATTATAGCCACATTTTTCAGGTTCTTTAGATACCAGAGAATCCACAACTGAAATGGATGAGCACTCTTCAACATTATTGGGAGATTCCATGGTTCTAAACACGTTGAAGGTGACTTGTTCATCTTGAACTCTCATAGTTAATTCTCCTTTTTGAACGTCAATCAAAGTTCGGCCTGTAGCTAAGAATGGTCTTCCCAAAATAATAGGCACTTCTCTGTCTTCTTCATAGTCAAGTACAATAAAATCTGCTGGGAAGATGAATTTGTCCACTTTCACCAAGACATCTTCAATTTTTCCTTCAGGATGAGCAATGGATCGATCTGCCAATTGTAAAGAGACTGTAGTAGGCCATGCTTCACCAATCCCCAACTTCTTAAAAATTGACAAAGGCATCAAATTAATGCTTGCTCCCAAATCACATAAAGCCTTGCCAAAATATTGATTACCTATAGAGCATGGAATTGTGAAACTCCCAGGATCCTTGAGCTTAGGAGGAAGTTTGTTCTGTAACATAGCACTACTTTCACTTGTTAAGGCAACTGTCTCAAATTCGCCAAATCGTCTCTTTTTGGTCAGGATGTCTTTCATGAATTTGACATAATTTGGCATTTGTTCCAAGGCTTCCACCAATGGAATGTTGATATGAAGTTGCTTAAGAACATCCAAAAATTTCCTGAATTGAAGGTCTTGCTGCTGTTTCTGAAATCTTTGAGGGAATGGTGGAGGTGGTCTGTGCTGCTGGGAACTTTGCTGCAGCAATGCTGTAGCATTTTGGGTACCAGAATTTTCTGAGTTTTTCAGAACTGCTTCAGATTTTTCCAAATCTTTTTCCTCCTTTTCTTGGGTTGAAATGTTCCCCTTTTGACTAATTTTCTGTCCACTTGGTCCCTCTAATTCTTTTCCACTCCTTAGAGTAATAGCTTTGCAAAATTCCTTTCTTTCTCTTATTGGAGTTTCGGTATCACTTGGAAGTGCACCTTGTGGACGGTTCCTAAGTTCATTAGCTAGCTGTCCCACTTGATTTTCTAGATTCCTCATTGAAGCAGCTTGACTTTGAAGAATTGCATCATTCTTAGCCATGTATTCTTTGAGTAAAGATTCCAACGAGCTGGATGGTTCATTCGGTTGATTTCTCTGTGGTTGTTGTTGAAATCCTGGTGGGAATGTAGGTCGGTTAGGTATGGTATGGTTAGCTTGACCACCACTTTGATTGTTCCAAGAGAAATTTGGGTGTTGCCTCCACCCTGGGTTATATGTGTTGGAGTACGGATTATGGTTCCTGTTTACATCACTCACAAAACAAATTGATTCAGGATTTGAAGGGCAATTATCAAATACATGAGGTCCCGAACAATAGACGCATGAAATTCCTGAATCTTGAATTGAATTCACATTTGCTGTCACATGCTGATTCTTCAACAGATTAACCAAGGATGACACTTGAGCTGTAAGTGCCGTAACATCATTAACCTCATGCACACCAGCTACTCTTTTTGCAGTTGCTACTCTATCCATTGGCCATTGGTAATTATTGCTAGCCATCCTCTCAAGTAGATCATAGGCTTCATTGTAAGACTTGGCTAAAAGAGCTCCATTAGCAGATGCATCAACAATTGTTCTCGTTTGAGCATTGAGACCATTGTAGAAAGTCTCCATTTGGATCCAATGAGGTATACCATGGTGAGGACATTTCCTTAACAATTCTTTAAATCTTTCCCAAGCTTCATATAGAGATTCTCCATCCAATTGTTGGTAGGAGGTGATGTCATTCCTCAGTTTAGCATTCTTTGTTGGTGGGAAGTATTTCATCAAGAATTTTTCAGCTAAGTCATTCCAAGTTGCAATAGAGTCAGGTGGCAAGGAGTTAAGCCATGCTCTAGCGCGATCTCTTAAGGAATAAGGGAATAGTTTGAGCCTAAATGCTTCCTCGGTTACCCCTGTCCATTTAAATGAGTCACTGACTTCAATAAATAATCTGAGATGTAGATGAGGATCTTCTGTAGGTAACCCACTGAATTGCCCGACTGTTTGTAGCATCTGAAACATCACTGGTTTTAACTCAAAGTGAGTTGCTTGAATGTTTGGTCTTGTGATGCTTGGATTTAACCCTTCTAGCATGGGCATTCATATTCATTCAAAGCTCTGTCCCTATCATCCATTGGAGGTATCACATTGATTGCATTGTTTAAATTCTGTTCATGGCCATTGTTTCCGTTCCCTGCTTGTGCCATATCTTTAATCTGAGCGAAACCTTGTTGTTCTCTTCTTCTTAGTCTGAAAGTACGTTCAATTTCGGGATCGAAGGGTAGGATATCCTGGTCGCGAAATCTGCTCATACAAAAGACACAGAAGAGATATTAGATAACAAAAATTAAATAAAAACAAAAGTTGATTTCTACGAATAATTTCTAACGTTGCCAATCCCCGGCAACGGCGCCAAAAACTTGTTGCTCACAATAGTGTATATGATTTTACGCAAGTGCACGTGTCGCAAACAAGTAATATAATGATAAGAAATATCGTTCCCACGGAGATTGGAATACTAGAAAATATTGTAAAAATTAACTATTAAAATCAATGTTTTGTGTTTTTGTTTATTAAAATAAAATAAATAAATAAAATAAAATAAATAATACGAGAGAACAAGAGTGAAAACACTGAAACAACGTTCAACAAGAAGAATATCACAAATCACAGATAGATAAATCAGTTAGGATTGCAAATATGACAAGTGATGTAGACAAACTGCTTTGCTGCAGCTTTGCTGTAGCAATGCTGTAGCAAAGTATACCAGTAACTAGAATTGCAAAAATTCACAAAGGATTCTTCCGAATCTGCAATGTTTATAAATTCTATGATTCAATGAAACATATTCCTATGCAAAACTGAATCTAAGAACAACGTTCATGCACAAATTCTTTTGAGTTATGTGAGATAATTATATATTCCTATATCAATTTCTTCACACTATTCTAGCTTTATCCAACTTAAAATTAACCTTTCCAGATTCAATTTCAGTCTAATATCCTATCAATTGTTGATCAAGCAATCAATAAGAATGAATCAATAAATCAAGCGTAGAATAACTAGCATTCCTTGCCAAGCAAAGCACAATTTTATGAAATTAAAGCACAAGGTCTACATACACTTGCATATCCACAACCCTAACTGAATGAGAATTTAGCCAAGCATGTTTATAAAATTAAACATCAAATTATATATGCTCAAAATCAGATCCATATGGTTTAGAGAATTTAGAAGAATCAAATAATAAAGAAATAATGAAATAAATAAATAAATCCCTTAAATCCACCCTAAACCAATTGGATTATGATCCTTTGTCTCGTTCTTGCTTTCTCTTCAATGGAAGTCCTTGCAAATCAAGCCTCAATTGGTCTCTTTCCAAAGTCAAATTGATGCTCTGTTTTGCCTCTCCTTCCTTGCACCAAATCTGTCCAGAATTTGGGGCTGCTATCTGCTGTGTTTTTCCTCCTTGCTGCTGCTGATTTATTCTCTGTTTTCTATCGCAATTCTGGTTGTTCCTCACTGTCCTCCTGCTGCCCAGATTCTGCTGTGTATGTATGTTCTTTTCTGCCGCAGTTTCTTCTCTCAAATCAGCCCCTGTTTTTGCTCTTTTATATTAGGTTTAATTGGAGACAAATTTTGGTGTGTTAATTTCCAATATTATCCCTCAAAAGGTGAGTTAATGAAAGCCCAAAATTGTCCTTTTCTTTTAGAGTCCAAATCAGCCCTTGAATTCTTGATTCCACATCAGCCTCTGTTTTGGCGTTTATTTCCTGGTATGGTTTTGCTGCAGCAATGCTGTAGCAAAGCTGCAGCAAAGTTGTCCTGTTTTCTGCGTTGATTTCCTGATGTAATTTTTGCTGCAGCAATGCTGTAGCAAAGCTGCAGCAAAGTTGTATTTTTGAATTTTCTTTGTTATTTTCTTTATTTCCTGCAAGGGCAATGAAAATATAATGAGTGCACATCAAAATATAATTCTTTTTGACACATTTCATAATTATTTTGAATTTATTATCAAAGAATTCATTTAAATCACAAAATCCACAAATAGTGTATAAATGATTATAATGTGTGGATATTCCCAAATTAACAAGCAAGTATTTATGAATAAGAGCTAATAATACTCTAATAAATTAGAGTTATCACTCTCGAACACGTTCACGGAACAACCTAAAAGGTTAGCACAAATAACACAAGTGCAATGCGTGTTCTAGAGGGACTAATGCAATGAACAATCCTATCAAATGCTTTAGTCAAATAATCAAATAAAAGTATAAGAAAATTGAAAATCCAAAACAAATATGGTCTAAGCACAGATCCATATTCAATAATTTACGATATATTAAATAGTCTCAATTCTAACGTAATCATGCAAATATAACAGATCAAAGATCAATGGATAAAGCATGCATGAAATAGCATAAATGAAAAATATAGAGAGATGAATATAACCTAGCACATGAATCATAAAATCAACAAGTGTATATAAATCAAGAGCATGGACTTCTATTTATAAGCAAACTGTAATGTATTGTGTTGTCTTGTGAAAACCTAATAGAAATACGTCACTTGTTGATGTGTCAAAATATAATAGGCAATTGAAGACTGATTAGGGTTAAAATTGCGTGTAAAAACCTAATCACAGGCGGCGAGATCGATCCGTCAATAAAAAAGATTATGCCAGCGAGACTTTGGATGGATCCAACACATATGGGGATCGATCCAACCTATAAGGGGATCGATCCATCTCTCCAAACCTCAAAAATAAAATTGCACAGATTAAGCGTGATCGGTTGAGGATCGAAATGGGATCGATCCAGATATAGGGGGATTGATCCAAATATAGGGGGATCGATCCAGCTCAGTAAAGATTCCCCGTTCAATTTTAGGCAGCAATGGGAGGATATGTATGGGATCGTTAAGGGATCGATCTATACTTGGAATGATCCGTCTCAAGGGGGATCGATCCAATATTTTAAAAAGGCTCATAAAAGTCATTCAGAATACCATAAATTAGTCAAACAAAACCTATATGAAATGCACTTAGATATATATGCAGGTTACCTGAATATTAGTCGTTAAAATGTTGTAACTGCTATGAGAGCTATGATATCTCGAAACTTGTTGGGAGAAGTCCTAATAACTAAAATAATACAACATGAAAATTATGTTCGCGAAACTGCCAACACTCGTGGACCTCACACATATGGATTATTGGACTTATGTTTTCTTGTTTAGATTCACTTTTATTAATTATTGTCATATCATTATTTTCTTATTTGTATAAAATTTTTCTAATTCTTCATTTGTTAGGATTAACAAATTGATTAATTTTCCTATGTCCCTATTTTCAGGATTCATAAATTGTTATTCCAACTCTTTTTTATATTCCATTAGATTGTGATTATATCTTTTTATTTATCTTTGAATTTTTCTTCATCATTTCTTTTATCATTTTTGGGTATTAATGCATCAGATTTTCTAAGGGCTTCTTTTTTCAAACCTTTTAATGGATCAAATTTATAATTTGAAGTTCCATTTTCTTTTAGTATATTATTAATATCTCTTCTCAATTATGTAAATTCTTTATGAATATCTAATTGTAATTTTTTAGTACAACTATATTCTCTTATTTCTTCTAAGTTTTTTTTTTTTTTTTTTGTATTTCATTTAAGTGTTGTAGATATTTGATATTTGATACATATATTGTATCTATTTCTTCCGCTAAAAGAATCAAGGCTTTTATTATGACCTTTATGGTACCGTTTATATTACCATTTCATTCTAATTCTATTGCTTCTAATCTAAATTTTAACATTTTTTATTTTAGTCTTTCTATTAATTCATGAAATAATAAATTTTTAATTTCTTTAATTTTTTCTTATTGTTCCCATTCAAATTTACTAATATTTGCTTCATCATTAGTAAATTTAATTATGAAAATATTACTTTTCTTTCCTTGTATGAGATATTTTTCTTTTATATCCAAATTTCATTCTTCTTGTATCTCAACATTTGTTATTATTTTCGTTGTCCTATTGTTTGAAAAAAAAATTATTGTTATTTCTATAAACTCATTTTTCAGAATATTGAACTGTTATAATTATTAGTTAATAAATATCCTACTATATAATAATTTATTTTTTCATTAACTTTTCTTTTTTCAAATTTATAAGGTAAGCTTAATACTTGATTCAAGTTTTTATCATTAAAATTAACAACAAATTTAAGATATGCAGTAAATTTTAATTTATGATATCCTAAGTTTTCATGTATCATTTCTAATAGAGCATATTTTCTGTTTATTATATTATTAGCTAGTAATGCTAGTTTTATGAGTGTATTTATTCTTTCTATAAAATGTGCGTTTATTATACTTGTATTTCTCCTAGATAAATATATCCAATCTTTTCTTTATCTTTCTGCGGGAGATTTGATTGTTTATTCATAATTGTTTCTTTGTCAATTAATGGTATGTTAAATCTTCCTCTTGAATCTGTTATGGTAATACTCATTTCTTTATTACTTATTCCATAATATATTGTCTTTTTTGGGAAATATTTTTTTCATTTTTGAAAATAATAATTCTTTAAATTCATCACCTTCTTTAAGATTTAATTTTGTTTTTGAATTTCTTCAAAAAAATTTTACTAAGTATCATTTCTTGTTAAAAGCATATTGAAATATCTTGTGTTTTAGTTTCTCTTATATCTTAATTTTCTATTATTTATGTTATTTTATTATTCACTTTTGTTAAGTTTGAAAGATATTTATAATATTTCTAAAATCTTAAGAATATTTATAAAATTATATCAAACTTTAGAAATATCAATATCCGAGTATGTGAAATATCTGGTTGGCATTTGCATGTTCAGTGTTACTTCATATGGATATAATATTTGTCTAATTCATGGTAGTCATCTACAAAATCTGAGACAATTATTTTGTTTTTCTAAATTTGATCATTTTAACCCATTTTGATTTTCAAATTCAATGGTTATTTTTGACCAAAAAAGAAAACTAGTGGCTATTTGTCCAAATTTCATAAATAAATAAGAACAGACCATATCTTTGCCTTTTAACTTTGGACACTTAAAAGTGTCCTTTTAACGGCCATATTCATACAATCTAAGTACTAATAGATATAGCTCCTATTAAAAGCCACTACTAAAAGAGAGGGGGTGGGGGGGTGGGAGTTCATTTGGAGAAAAAAGAATAGGAAACAGAACAACAAATTCTCAACATGACACTGCTACAAGTTGCAATTGTTAATACTACAAGTTTTCAACAAAATTTATAATGAGAAGCAGCCATGGACTCACACAAATGGTAACACGGGCTATCCATTTTTTCTAAGATACACATTTTCTAAACGAGTATAAAAAATTAGCAAATTACAGCACAGAATTACTGCTGATTTTGCTGTCTCTGTTGGGTGAAATTGGGATGATTCTGTGTTGTGCCCTGCAGTGCAACCATACTGGACTGAAGACCCTGAGCATTTGGTGCCATGTTTCCAAATGCACCTTGTGAACTATGTTGTTGCTGCTGCATTGGCATCATGGCACCAGGATTAGTTGTTCCCATGTTAAAAACTGCAAAAACAAGCCCCAACTCAATTTTAGCCTTAAGTTCATTGTTCAAGAATTTGTAGACAAGATAAACACAAATTAACATCTCACTGCACTGTATGCGTAATTTATGAATATGAAAGAAACAAAAGGCAAGAATTCATACTTTGATCACTCAAGTTCTGCATAGTATGACTTCGCTGTGGATTGTTACCTGACGATGCAAACTGTAAAGGGGGTAAAAGTAATTAGCAATGAGACAAATGCATGATACAAAACAAGTATTCATGTAATTCCATCTCAAGGCATGCAATGGCCATAATAAATGTAAATACCAAGAACATTTATTTAGAACAATAATAGCATGAACCAAAAGGCAAAATATTCATCAGGAAATAACAATGGACTAAAATTCTTCAACCCCATACCATAGTTAACCTGAACACTTGATATCAGAAATGCTAAACCAAAATCTATTTGATAGCTTATGCAATAATTTTCTTCACCTAAACTGTAAAATACATATAGATCACAGCATCCCAACATGTAGCAAACCAAAGTAAAGGTACATCCGTACAGGGTTTGAGCCTTCAAACATGTAGCTAAAAATAAGGAAAACAACTTTTTGAACCACAAACTGAAAAAGGACACGGATCATCTGCTAGACACGGAACCTGACACAAGAAATAAAGCCAAATTCGAATCTCAAAAGGTATAGAACATTATAGGTAACACTCCAAAAGAGTAAAGGTAGTGATATTCTTTGCAAGATAACTGTCAGGGGCCAACAAAACCCGACAAATAGAAAGGAAAAAAATGAAATTGATAAAAAATGGGAAAAATAGAATAACATTACGGAGGAATATACATGATAAAAGATCGAGAAAGAGAGAGACAAGGATGCAGACCAGATTATTCATAAGAGTATCGCAATGGCCAACACAACCAATTCTGCTTACAAAAGCTTCAATAAATCCAAGGAATGAACCACGCAAAACTTGACCATTTAAACTAGTGAAAACTCACTCAATTTTAACTAAATTTTGGCTGCTATTAATTGAACAATCCAGCAATATTCTCCAGGCCAAAGTTACTTTTGCGCAGAAACTAGAGTTCCCCCAAAAGTACATGGGTAAAAGCTCCCATCTCGGAGGTAGACTCTAGTTAATGCAAAGCACCAAGTCGGTGGTACCTAATTTACCGAGTCCCAAATAGATTTGTAGAGTTCTCCAGAACACACTGTAGGACACTGAACAACACTTCTCCCTCCAAACCTTCAGTGAAATCCCTATAGAAAGCAACAAAAGAATATCTAATATATACAAACCTGCATCCGTGGCAGAATTGATTGAGATGTCATTGCAGCAGACATATTTGGAATCTGAAACAGATAAATCAAGTGTTGAATTATGACATGACAAAGGATAGTCCTTAGCTAAACAAAATGGAAGACCGTGGCACTGGGAAACAGTTTTCCAAATTTTATAAAACACGGTCTGGGTGCACAAGAAATAACAAAACCTGAAACAGATCATAAAATTAGAATCTATATAGCCAAAGCATCTAACAAGGGAAATGTTACTATGCCCAATTTTGAAAAAGACAAGCTCAGAGTCTTAACAAAATGCATCATATTTTGATTAAAAAATAGTGGTTAGAAATTAATAATGGACAAGGAAACAATGTGGGACAAACCCCCTTAAGAGTTACAGCACAAAAGAAAACACCAAAAGAAATGAAAATAAGAGAGAGAAGAGTGTCGAGATACTTAAAAAAATTGATCCGGACAATAGAATCATTACAATGATTTGAGAGAATAGAGGGAGGAGGCATGACCTTCTAAGTCGCAACAAGAGTATCACATTGTTTTCATCAAGCATTACGTAAATGAAGAAAAAGAGTGGGACATGAGGAACTAGGGGCGGGGAAAATCATACTTTTTTTATACCAAGAAATCACACTGTTCAGTATTTATATATATATAATTTTTAATAGGAAACACTGTTCAGTATATATTCTCCACCAAGAGATTTGATGCGCTTATAAAATTCAAGATTAAAAAAGACACAATACTAAGACATATCAAAATTAAAGGGCAGCATCAATACAACATGAGATACATGAAGCGAAAAGCAAAGAGACACGCATCATACCATTTGAGTATTGGGTGTCGTCTGAGCAGCATTAAACAATGCAGTATTAGCGGCAGCAGAAAACTGGCCTAAACGATTCAATTGGTTTCCTTGGTTGAGTAGGCTCTGACCAATGCCATGTTGAACATGTCCAGAAGCCAGCTGCCTGCCCTGAAATTGCTGATGTCCCATTGGCTGAGAAAATTGCATCTGATGTTGCCCATGTAACTAAGAAAGAAAGAGAATTAGATGCAAGACCAATATCATTTTATTGACGGTATCATGTAAAAATTTCATTTTATTGACAATTTACATTAGAAGAAATCAGTAAATCAATAAGTCTTTACAGAATAGCTGATAAGTCATGCTTTCCCTTCCATAACCATACAATCCTCAAACGTAGTACATAAATACATAGACTGGAATATTTGAGTCGTCACACATCTTCCCCGTTTCGCAAATGAAATCATTTCTGAAGTCACATGCTCTAGAAATTTAAGGATCATAATTGAAATCCTTACTGAGATAGAAACAGTTCCTTAGCTTATGTGTTTATATGTATCCAGTAGTTGTATTCTAACAGTTTCACCCAAGGAAACTAAAAAATACAGCCTACCTATATTCCATGATAGACTCTTAGTTTATTTCCCATCCTCAGAAAATGCAATCACTTTGCTAACACTGTATGCTAAATCATTGGCAAAAAGCTAAGTGTCTGAATTTATGAAGTCAAATTCAATGAATATAAAAAATCTCAAGAAACCCGACACTGATCTTTTACGCCCCCTCCCACCCCCAATAAAAAGGACAAACAAATGAAAGGGGGAATAAAAGAAATAGAAAATTTTCTTCTTTTTTTTTTCTTTTTTTGAAAAATTACCTCAATAATCAAGTCATTATTAAGTGGTAACTATCTCAAATCTTACCGATTGAAACTTCTGCTGAGCCTGTCCTTGCAGATCATGCAGCTGAGGCAACTGGCTCTGATGTTGCACACAACAGTTACATATTAATATATTATGGCTGATCATAAGAATGATTTAGCAAGTAAACTTAAAGAGAAGGATTTGGATGACTTTTTTACACATTTCTTGGAAGCAGAACATCCTAAGTAGCAAACAAATAACTAATAGACACAGAAGAGGCAGTGAATTCTAAAATAGGTTATTTTGATCTACTCTGACCATCCCTAAAGTGATAATGACGACATTCATGAGAAAGTAAAAGAAAGAAAAAACTGATAAAGAGTAAGTCCCATAAATAAATAAGACTCTAAGATATGTCTCCTTTTCAAATTATTCAACATTCGCAAGTTCTGAGGAATCCTCTAAAATTCCAAGAGGGGTGCCCTTTTGACTAAATCCAAGCCCCATGGCATATTCAAAGTTCCCAAACTCAACCATAATTACAATTTACAAATAAGGAATTGTAGCATAAGTAGTATCTCATGTATGAAATACATGGCTTACGAACTGAAAAAAGGAAGAAAAAAATAGATTTAGCCAACTAGGAAATAGGTAATATATTCAAAACACCCTTGAAAAATATCATAAGTTGCTAACACTAAAATCTTACTTGTCCTAGTCCTTGCATTGCAGATTGTCTCAATTGCTGCTGGGCAAGGAGCTGATGCTGATGCTGAGGCAACTGCATCAGTTTCTGCCTCTGTTGCTGTTGTTGATGCTGTTGTTGCTGGCTTTGTTGCTGAGGAGAGGGTGTATTCATCATGCTTGTACTAGATCTCGGAGAATTGGCATATGGCAGTGGAGACACTGTTGTGTTGTCAAAATTAGTTGCACTGCTAGCTCCAGGGGATGCAGCTGATCTTCCAAGAAGTTGTGATCCAGTAGCCTAGTCAACAGTACAGGGTGAGAAAGGATAGTGCAACCTAACAATCCAGAGAGTTTTAAATTAAGAGTCACAAAAGGTGAGATCCAATTATATTCTCAACCACAAGTTCCCAACATATAAGCAATCTGAAAGTAAATAACATTAAGCAAGCACGTGAACAGCTAAAATAATATTCCATATGACTGTTATTCTCAATGATCCCAATATTAACACACTTAACAAACACAGTCTGAAGGTCCACAATGAAGTACCAGTTCTTGTATCAAATCAAGTTCACATTAGCTTGGAAGACAATAGAAGGATGTATGCAGTAAGGGGTAAACATCTTAAACAAAATGAAAAGGACGTCCGAATCTGGTAAAACCAATGTTTTAAAAGGCGTGTTCTAGTATCAATGTGTACCCCTTCAATTGAGGCGTAAGCCTTGAGGTGGTATGAGGCTTTAAGCCTTAAATTAAAATGAAATAAAAAAAATTAAACAATAAAAACAACAAATTATGATAAAATAACATTATAATAATCATAATAACTTCACATAGTTCGTAATTTAGAAATCTAACCAGCACTAAATATAAAAAAAAACATTAATAAGTTCATAAAAAATCTATCAGGTTTACATTGGACTAAGATATCTCGTGTTTGGAGCCCATTATCGTCATATTCTTCATTCTCATTCCCATCATTACAAATATTATTACCATTCTCGTTCCAATCATCACCAAAAGTATAGTTCTCATAATCATTATCATATTGTCATGACCACTAGATTCATCACATAAGTAATTAATTCATCGTCTTTTTCTCCAAATTTACCATTCTCTACTTCAACCCACTTTCTTTGTGATTCAAACTTTTTTTATGAAAGAAAAACATAGATATGCTTGTTGGAAGAAACATGAGGTTGCGAACAAGACCAGGATAGAGGTAGAGGAAGAGGAAGAAAGGAGATGCTAAGAAGTTTCACTATAAAAACTAGAATTTTTTACTTTTTCTTTCATTTTGCCCGTTGTTAGTAGTTTTTTTTTTTTTTTTTTTCTATAGCTTCTATATTCCTTGCTTGAATCTAAATATTACTGGGCTTTATCTAAGAATCCAAGTGGAGCCTAAATTTTGCATTCTAGCCCTCCAACCTTTCTTTTCTTGGTACTAAATAGAGGTTATAAACCTCAATAGCCTCAATGCATAGCATCAGTGCGTGAAAAAAAAGGCTCAAGCCTTAACAACAAAAGGATTATAGCCTCACAACTTTTTTTGAAACAATGGGTAAAACTGCACAGAGAAGCATGTCCAAAGATGGAAAAAAAAAATATGAAAACGCTTTGGGGGAAAATATTATACATTTACACCCTACCCAACTCCTTTCTCTCTAAGAAAAAGGGAGTAAGTTGATGATAATGATTACAAATTTTCAGCAAACATGAAAGGACATCAATATCAACTAACATAAAGCATAAGCCAAAAGTTGAAAACCAACTTAAGAACTCAAAAGGAAAAATTGGCCAAAAGGAAGTCCATAATCCCACCTGTAACAAAGTGCTCTGACCACCCAAGCTATTTGATGAGACAGAAGCATTCTTCGCATATACGCCTATAAAAAAATGTAAAGTCAAATCTTTCAAACAAAATGAATTGTACTTACTGAAACTCAACATTAATGACTGATAACTACCAGAAGCTTCAGAAAAGTTTTGCACTCCATCACCCACAGAGAGCACATCTACAAGATGTAATGGAAGTCCAGGTGTAATTTGCCTCTGGTCCACAGATAATCGCAATCCTGCATGTATACAAAAAACATACAGTTGAGTAGAGCTCAAGATGAAAAAAGGAAAGGGACTTCACTATTTCCTTAATTAATTAAGAGAGAGAAATTACGTAACCTAAGATGGACCAGTGGTCTGAGGAGGGGGGGGAAGGCAACATAAACAACAATAAGAATCCAAGCATGCAATAACACCACCACCAAAAAAAATCCAGATAGAAAAATCCGAAGACAGTGTGAATAATGAGGTGAACAGATAGGAGATGACAAAGAAATATCAAGTAGATCAATTATGATTCATCCACAAATTTTCCACTGGATAGATTTTCAACAAAATAATGTAAAGTGGCAGTTGATTGTGACACCTTCACCAAAATTAACAGCAGCTCGGAGCATATTTTCTTGCTCTTGAATTTTTGCAGCCTGAGCCTTGTCCAAAGTAGGAACGATAGCTGGCCCTTGTCGAGCTCCAAAGCCATAGGCTTTACGTGTATCTGCTAAGACTTTTTCAGCACTTTCACAAGCTACTCCAATCATGTCGATCCTTGCCTGTAGAAATACCAACATATAAAATCCTAAAATCAAGCATGGAAAGTGGGAAATGGATTGCTAAAGCCTAAAGGAACTTTAAGTCACCTTTAACCTCTCAATCTGTGCGGTTATTGGCAAGTTCTGCATTCCCTGAAGCAACTGTTCCCTCTTGGAATTGTCATCCATTTCCATCTCAGGCAACAGCTTGGAAGAAAGCATAACAGGAAGTACTGTAACCAGGTAATCGAAAAACATGATTTCTGAATTTAATAACCTTTATTGCCAACAATTTCCTGTTAGGAGAGCAATACTCAATACTCATATTACACCTTCCATACTGGAGCTAAGTAAATTCATTAGACAAACCATTTAGTTTTCAAAATCTGAAATTTTAGTAATATTGATGGGTTGCTAGTTTATTATGCTTACTTGCATCCAAAGATATGTGAAAATATAAGAACAATAGTAGAAATTAGGGTTAATTTAAAAAACCAACTAAACGCAGTCTCTCAAAATTCTAAACATACATCACTTTATGAAATCCATAAATACGCATCTATAGCAAACCAAAGTAGCTCCATGACAAATTTATATTAGTTAAATAACCACCAAAAACAATCATAAAGAAACGAACAATTGTATCAGCTTTCCATCACCTAAATCCCAATGAAGCAATTTTCTCTTTGTTTATTAAGCCAAATATTAGAATGCATGCACCAGTCTAATCAAATACAAAAGCAGAACAATTGTGCATACTTGTAGCGTTCTCGGCATTAACATTTTTGGGATGTACCACAAAAGCCTTGGAAACCTTCTTAATCTCATCAACAATGTTGAACAGCTCAAGATTCACCATGGAATATTGCCCCAATATATCATGCCTAGCATGTCACAACCCAATTACATGAGTTACTAACATTTACAGCCCAAACGAGAGATCAAAAATATTCTTGTCTCGACGAAAATAGGTCTACGAATAAATAAATAAATAATTCGCAAAACAAAAATTCTGAAGTTTAAATATATTTGGTACCATTTAGGAGATGTGTTAGTACGAGCATAGGCATCGAAATCTTCGAGAATACGAGAAATAGCTTTGAAAAGGCTCATGGCTCGAGTCTTGACAGAATCAAGGTTGAGCTGTTGTACGACGGCTTCGTTCAGCCTCTCCACAGCCATTGATTGTGGCTGTTGCTTTAATGGTGGTGGTGGTTGTTGTTGTTGTTGGGGTTGGGGTTGGGGTTGGGATTGCTGGCCTTGATTCTGTAACATACCTTCCATGGTTGCCACTATGCTGGCTTCAGAGAGCAAATGCAAATATTAAAACTGAAAAGGAGTACAGCGCTCCGATCTTGAAACTTGAAACTGACCCAAACAGTTTCTACATTTTAAACAAATCCAAGGTGTGTGTACTTATTTATACGAGAATCGATGAATAATTGGAATGAAAAATAAAAATAAATTAAAATAGAGAAGAAATTGGGCAAACGTCTATAATATGCCCCTGTGTGTGGCAAATGACAAATATATACCCCATATGACATTTCTTGCAAAATGTCGCTTTTCACCGTTTGTAGCCGGTTAATTATTTGGGGATGAGGCGGGCGAAATCTGAAAATAAGAAAAGCCCAAAAGAGGCGCTAAACACTTAAACGCTAAACACTCAAACGAACACCCTAAGGAAAGTTTGCAGAAATACTCAGTTTCCAACTCCAGCCCCATCGCCGACGGCGTCTCCGTCTCGTGTGGCCTCCTCAGTTCCCCGTCCCTGAGCTCCTCAGTTCCCCGTCCCTGAGCGCCTCAATTCCCCGTCCCTCAGCTCCTCAGTTCCTCGTGCAGGTATTCATTGTTTGATTTACATTTCAGTTTTCATATTCGTTCTTATTTTGGCGATTCATGAATTGAATGGATTAGAAATATAGAAATAATCATTTAAATGGTTCACTGCTATTTGTTTGTCTGATCGGAATGCTGTTTCTATTTAAGTTTTTCATTATCATTTATTCTTTTCTTGAATGCTTGTAGCCAGCAGAAGTGTATTTGTGGTTATATTGTGTTTTAGTGTTTGCCTAGCCGAGTGTAAACTTCTTTAACTAATGTATATGATATATTAATGTATGGAACATGATTGAATCATATGAAATTTCTGTTATGCTTCAAAACTTAGCAATGGAATTGGTGGTGTAGCATTGATTGTTTGGAGGAAAGTTTATACGTTTAATAATTTGATCTACTGTGTATTTATCAGCAAGGTTAGTTTGTGTCTCAGTGTTCCAACTACTATTGGTAGTAGCAAGCTATTTGAAAAAAAAAAAATCTATAAAGTAACCATGTTGTTTAATGTTTTTTATTTTTAAACATATTTTTAACCATGTTGTTCACTCGGTAGTCTGATAGGCTTATTCCAATTTATTATTAAAACAAAATATTTCATTGTTAAGAATTTAAGTTATTTCTATTGTGTTTACAAGAGATTTTTGTATGTTGTTTTGATTTAACAAAAAACTTCGTGGAAGAAGCAAGAATGGGCTCTCTCTCTCTGATTGTCGATGTTATGTACTGTTTTGCTTGCTTTGTTATTTCGACATTATATAACTTGCTTGTGATTCATGGATTAACTTTTACCTTTTTTGTTCATGGTGCCTTCTTTTGAATAGCATTAGCAGAGGTTGAAAGTTTTTGAGTGCTATTGTGTAGCGATCGCTTTTGATGTATAACTTTTAGATTTATTTTGACTTTGCCTGATGGGTATTTTGGTTTGAATGATTTTTTTGGGTCAATTTTACAGCCTTATTTTATGTTCTTCGAGGTGCAGGAAATTCATAAATTCTTAAAATACTTTTTGTGTTGTTTAGTTTTTGTGTCATATTGAATGCATTTACCAAAGACATTTTACAATGATTCTAAAATGTCTTTTAGTAAACGTATGATGTCCCATGGCATTCAAATGTATCATTTGTGCATTTACATGATCATCGACCTAAATCGACCTATATGTTCTGATTTTCCCAATTCTTTTCCATTTTTGGTATTGCTTAAATCCAATACATACCAACTGATATTGTGATTTTCTAAAATGACTTTTAGTGCACGTATGATGTCCCATGCCATTCAAATGTATCATTTGTGCATTTACATGATCATCGACCTAAATCGACCTAAATCGACCTAAATGTTCTGATTTTCCCAATTCTTTTCCATTTTTGCTATTGTTTAAATCCAATACATACCAACATACATATTGTGATTTTCTAAAGCGACTTTTAGTGCACGTATGATGTCCCATGCCATTCAAATGTATCATTTGTGCATTTACATGATCATCGACCTAAATCGACCTAAATCGACCTAAATCGACCTAAATGTTCTGATTTTCCCAATTCTTTTCCATTTTTGCTATTGTTTAAATCCAATACATACCAACATACATATTGTGATTTTCTAAAGCGACTTTTAGTGCACGTATGATGTCCCATGCCATTCAAATGTATCATTTGTGCATTTTCTTGTATCATCGACCTAAATCGACCTAAATCGACCTAAATGTTCTGATTTTCCCAATTCTTTTCCATTTTTGCTATTGTTTAAATCCAATACATACCAACATACATATTGTGATTTTCTAAAATGACTTTTAGTGCACGCATGATGTCCCATGCCATTCAAATGTATCATTTGTGCATTTTCTTGTATCATCGACCTAAATCGACCTAAATCGACCTAATTTTCCCAATTCTTTTCAATTTTGCTATTGTTTAAATCCAATACATACCAACATACATAATGTGATTTTCTAAAATGACTTTTAGTGCACGTATGATGTCCCATGCCATTCAAATGTATCATTTGTGCATTTACATGATCATCGACCTAAATCGACCTAAATCGACCTAAATGTTCTGATTTTCCCAATTCTTTTCCATTTTTGCTATTGTTTAAATCCAATACATACCAACATACATATTGTGATTTTCTAAAGCGACTTTTAGTGCACGTATGATGTCCCATGCCATTCAAATGTATCATTTGTGCATTTACATGATCATCGACCTAAATCGACCTAAATGTTCTGATTTTCCCAATTCTTTTCCATTTTTGCTATTGTTTAAATCCAATACATACCAACATACATATTGTGATTTTCTAAAGCGACTTTTAGTGCACGTATGATGTCCCATGCCATTCAAATGTATCATTTGTGCATTTTCTTGTATCATCGACCTAAATCGACCTAAATCGACCTAAATGTTCTGATTTTCCCAATTCTTTTCCATTTTTGCTATTGTTTAAATCCAATACATACCAACATACATATTGTGATTTTCTAAAGCGACTTTTAGTGCACGTATGATGTCCCATGCCATTCAAATGTATCATTTGTGCATTTTCTTGTATCATCGACCTAAATCGACCTAAATCGACCTAAATGTTCTGATTTTCCCAATTCTTTTCCATTTTTGCTATTGTTTAAATCCAATACATACCAACATACATATTGTGATTTTTTAAAGCGACTTTTAGTGCACGTATGATGTCCCATGCCATTCAAATGTATCATTTGTGCATTTTCTTGTATCATCGACCTAAATCGACCTAATTCGACCTAAATCGACCTAAATCGACCTAAATGTTCTGATTTTTCCAATTCTTTTCCATTTTTGCTATTGTTTAAATCCAATACATACCAACATACATATTGTGATTTTCTAAAATGACTTTTAGTGCACGTATGATGTCCCATGCCATTCAAATGTATCATTTGTGCATTTTCATTTTTTGAACATTTTGTACAATGTCTTTTGTATTCTTATTAAAATAACTCATTTTTGGGATTATATTTTCAGATTTGTGATGGATGGACTGGGTGTATTGGTAATACATGGTGGTGAGTGGATGAAGTTAGATAAAACAGAGGAGTATATTGGTGGACAAGGTATTGTCATAAGGTTACGAAAAGGAGATGATTACGACCATTTGAAAGATAAGCTAAACAAGAAATTGAAAATTGATAAATACAATCAAGTTTTGTCAATTAAATACTACTTTAAGAATGATGCAGTGTTCCCAACAGTTGCAATTTGTGATGATGAAGACTTGGATAAATTTATCAACTTGCATCTCGAAGATAAGAATATTAAGGCTGTTATGTATGTTTCTGTTGCTATGACAAATCCTGGGCATTCTACCTGTGCACCAATGGAAGATAATGATTGTGTTCAATTTGTGGACAATAGATCACCTGTTCATCAGTCTGTAATGAACTTCACTCCTCTTTTCGTTGAAAACATAGAAATGTTGCACTCTACAAGAATCCCAGAGAATGAGAGTTTACATGCTTGTAACAACATAGAGACAATTTTCACTCAAAATCCATCACAGAATGAGTTTAACATGTATGAAGGACGTGGAGTTTCATGCTCTCCAAGAAATGTAGGTGATGAAGTTGAGAGACAAAATTACTCAAACAATATGCTTGTCCCACTTCCAATCTCATCAACAAGGAATACGTGTACAGGTTCGAACATTATTTCTGAAAGTGCAACAGGCGAGCTAGGCTTAAGTGTTGGCCAAGTATTTGATTCTAAATCTCACCTTGTGACAGAAATTGGTATTTATGCTATACGAAACCATTTTCAGACAAAAACAAGCAAAAGCAGAAAGGAGATTGTTCTTATGAAATGTGTTCATCAAGATTGTTCTTGGAGGATCAGAGCTAACAAGATATTGGGATCAGAAAGGTTCAAAGTGACCATTTTCAACAATGATCATAGCTGTGATCCTAACAAGTATCTCGTAACAAATCGTGCAGCTAAATCAAATGTCCTTGCGAATGCAATGAAGATGAGATTGGTTAGGCCTGGTAGAATTTACAAGACTAAAGACATTATTGATGATTGTAGGGAGGAGTTTGGGATTGAATTAAGTTATACTACTGCCTACAGGTCAAAGGAAAAGGCTCTAAATGAAATACGAGGCACTGCAGAAGAATCATTTATGAAGCTCCCATCCTATTGTCACATTCTCAAAGAAAAGAATCCTGGAACCGTTACTCATATAGAGGTAGACAATGTTGGAAGATTTAAATATTTTTTTATTGCCTTAGGACCTTCACTTCGCGGTTTTGCTAGTTGTATGAGGCACGTAGTTAGTATTGATGGTTCTTTTCTGTCGGGTCGATATGCTGGGACTTTATTTGTGGCAGCTACTTCAGATGGCAATAGTTCGACCTACCCAATTGCAATGGGTATTGGAGATTCAGAAAATAACGAGGCTTGGGAATGGTTCCTTTATAAGTTAAGTGGTGCAATAGGGCACATTTCAGATCTCGTTATTGTTTCAGACAGACATCCAAGTATCTTACAAGCTATTCCGAAAGTGTTTCCTAATGCCCTACATGGATATTGTGCTTTCCATATGGAGATGAACTTAAACCAGAGATTCAAAAATCCTGATATAATCCCATTATTTCGCTGTTGTTCAAGGGCATACACAAGAATGGAATTTGACAAATACATGGCTGATTTGAATGGTATTGATCCTGCTATCACTAATTATTTAATTGATGCTGGAATAGAGAAGTGGTCAAGGCATCATTTTCCAGGAATGAGATACGGTATTATGACTACAAACATAAGCGAGTCATTCAACAATGTAATGAGGGCTGCTCGTGAGATGCCAATTACGATGCTTGCTGAGTACTATCGTGCTAAGCTACAGGAGTGGTTTGTTTCTCGTTGCCAACTGGGCTTAAAATGGGAGAGTCGATACCTAACAGAGGATGCAGAAGCAAAAACAGCAAGTAATAGGAGAAAATCATTGAAGTTCAGAGTTGTAAGGATAAATGCTCATATTTATCAGGTATAAACGTTGACATTAGACTTCATATGTACTAATATTATTACGAAGCATTAAATGTTTTATATTATTATTAATATAAAATTATTTAAATTCAACAGGTCATTCATGGAGACAGCAGTGATGAAGTCGATTTGTTAAATAAGAAGTGTACCTGCAAGGAGTTTGACATTCAAAAGATTCCATGTAGTCATGCCATAGCTGCAGCTAGATCTGAAGATATTGACGTTCACTCCTTAGTTGATAAGAAATATACAGCAGAGTGTTATCTAATTGCATATTCTGAGCCGATATTTCCTGCAACTGATCATGGTGAATGGGAAGTTCCGAAAGAAATAGCAGAATTGGTCAATGAACCCCCTAACACAAAGAAAAAATCAGGAAGGCAAAGAAAACGACGAATTAGATCAAGAGGTGAGGAAATAAAGAAAATTACTCTTTGTAGTAGATGCCGAAAGCCTGGACATAATCGTGCAACATGCTGTGAGGTCTTACAGATGATTGTGGAACCTATACCATCATCCTTTAGTTAACAATTATTATGTATTATTTAATGGTTAAATACTGTAATATTAAATTATAAAAATTGTTATGGGTACTTTCCATATTTGTGATGATCGTAGTCATCTAATGACAACAATGTCAATCAGATTCGATTGAGACAGGTTATATTTATTAAAGATTGCTCTCATATTCTTATGAGATTCCTGCTATTCGTCTTTTTCATTTTCTTATATTCGATATTCGATATAAATGCGTTTATATTTGACTAAGTAATATGTCATCGTGTTCTATTTTTTCATATTCATACATTCATAACAATTTTCTTAAGTCGACGTATGCTCAAAATATACAAAGGCTTTACAGATTATTTCACATTATATTCGTAATATGGGTACTATCAAAATAATAACATTTAGGACTGAAATTGTGAAAAAAACGAAAATTCCTGCTATCACCAATTGTATGTACTGATATTTACAATCATTATAAAATGTATTTGGTATTCGTATGATCTCCCATTGCATTCAAATGTATCATTTGTGCATTTAAATGATCATCGACCTAAATTGACCTAAATCGACCTAAATGTTTATCAAATATTGCTCTCATTTTCTTATTCGAGTCACAATTGCAATTTATGAATTTCTTATATTTGATATTATTGTCGTTGCTTTTATATTTGACTACTTAATATGCTTACATGTTCTATATTTTTAGATTCATACATTAGTATTATGAAATTGAATTTATACGCCCCGTTCATTGGTAGATTATTAAGTCGACGTATGCTCAAACAATATACTAAGGCTTTACAGACGATTTCACATTAAATTTGTAATATACAAATGTATAAATAAGAAAACATAGAACTGAAATAAGTAATTCCTTTTTCTCTTGGTTAATTGTCATGCCTTTATGGATCATGTAATGCTGTAGAAAAACACAGAAATAGACAATGCAAATTATTTTTGAATATTAAAAATGAGAAACACAAGCAAAAACAGTGGATTATTTACTGCAAAGTTTCTGCTGTTCAAAATGTGATAACATCGTTCAACATACAATGAGTCTGCTCAAAAGGCATATATCCACCTGACACCTGATACAAGGTATAGAAATAATTTTTGATTGTGTCGCAGGTATTTCCTCTACATATATTTACAAGAACTAACTTAATAATATCTCAGGTAATCATCTCATTGACTCATCTTTTACTATTATGAAAATTAAAATATCTATTCAGAGGATGCCTCACTGCAGAAAGAAGCCTTCAAACGTATCGAGATGCTGATTAAACTGATGGGTACTCAAATTGGCACTTATGTCCATTTCAAAATCAGGTACTTCTTAGTCACCATGCTATTAGTAAAGAATTCCTCCAATGGATATCATGAGCTCTCTAATAACATCTCTACTAAGAGGATGTACTGAACAATCAAGGAGTGCAGTCGGACATTCTTTTCAAGTTAGCCGAGTACTGATTGTCTTGGAGAACTATTTTGGTCTGGAGATCACAGCAAGGTTAATAGGTGGCTGAGAGAAACATTTAAAAACAAGAGGAAACAAAATAAAGTTAAAAATTATAAATATTTACCCATCTAGTTTTTCAAAATATATCCATATATAACACTTCTTATAATAAACCAGAAATACCAATCATATATCCCTTTTTCTCAAATTATTATTCCTTTATGATTCATATTGAAATTTTAAATTCCATGTTGTGCCAACGGGTTGATATACTTCCTCAGGCCAACCCATTCCCAATTTAATCCTCACCTGTAATGATATAGCTACTTAACTTCAGAACTTTAAAATAGAATGAAGATAGTAACAGCAACGTTAGCAACCAAACATTTTACCCCATGTTTTTATGCAGCAGGAAAATGAAACAGTGCATATCATGAGCAAAAAAGATACGCATAAAACAAAGTAAAGAAAACAGTTTATACCAATTCAGAGACCAGATTCACTTCAACATACAATGAGTCTAGCATGTACCGGAACTTCTCTGCAGACAAAAAAGAGGTTGTTAGAAGGTTCAACAGGAGGCACTTCCTGCCATTTATACCTCATCTACTCAAACATATTGTTGGTGCCTCAAAAGAACATGAATTCAAGTTAAGAGACTGTTCAAATATATTATGACTTCACAAACCCTATAACTAAAGCCATAAGTGTCTAAAGAATTTGGTTGCTTAAGACTTCTCAAGATGCAAAAACTTAAACTCAATAAACAGTTAAGCAAGCACCACAAGGCACAGTTAATACTAAACTAGAAAACTGGAACAGACAAACCTGACCTAAATTGGTGCTATAATTTGTCTCGCACTTGTTTAGAACGGTAAAGATCTTGGTCCTGCACAGACATTAAATAAATGTAACAAATTATACCCCAAAAAATGCATACTTTGACATTAAAGATTATACATTTATTCAAAAGTTAGAAGAATTTAAATTCATAAGAGAAATAGCATGGTAGGATTAAAGAAATAGCATGCCAATTATACCTCATTGCACTGATAGCCCACACAAAACAGCTATTAGAACATATACAACAGTTGTTCTTCCAGTAGAATAGAAAAAAAAATAATAACATATACAAAAGGAAAAATAACAAACCAAAAAACCATTACCAACTATAGCAACCGATTAATCAACGTTAACTTTGAAAAGACATAATTGGTCAACCTATTACATAACATAAACCCTAAACGACCCTAAACAAAATAAATACATAATCATTTCGAATGTATTAGCTAAATATACAAGTATCACATGATAAGAACATTGTCTCGTGAATAATACAATTCATAACATAGTCTCTTCCGAAAGTTGGTTATGTCTTCGTGCTTAATCATTATCAATGGATTTCCTGTAGTCCGATATTCAATGAATTTTAGTGCATAAATCCCGCAATCTCCACTGCAAATTATGAATACAAAAAGTAAATATGCTGCACTAATAGCAAATTCTTATTGGATTAAATATAAAACAATTAACGAGGTGTTGTACTCACGCATTTTCTTGTATCGGTACACTTTCCTTTTCGTTACGGGACAATTTCCAAGTTTTTGAGAAGATTATTTTCCGACCATGATGACTTTTCTCATACACTCCACACTGGTAGATGAAATCAGGGAACATCTTACATATATCTTGCATTTGTCTCTTCAAAGGTGCATCTCGGATATGAGATGGAAGTGAGTCATAGATGTGTATCTCTTGAGACAGCATATCAAACTCTAACATAATCCAATGATCTCTGAAGGATATAACTCCATATAAGACGTCCAATTCATACCATGGCACCCCAAATTCAGGAACCGATCCTAGCATATAATTTGTCAGAGTCCTGTCAGAGAACCAACCATATTGCTCATTCATTCCTTCTGCCCTCAGCCATTCATCCTTATGACTCAACAATCGTGGCTGCAGAAATTGGTTTATAAAAGCAGCAAACAAATACATATTTCAGCAAGTCATAGGATAATAAAATAAAAAAGGATAATGGTACAAGTATTTAGATGCATAAATAGCTTTACTAATGGAAATATTGCCAAGACTTTACAAACATAATCGTATCTTCATATAGTTTACATGTGTATTCATCGTTCGTAGTCTATCGCAAACAAAACTGTAACTGACTAACCATAACAATGCCAGATCTTTGCCATTTTACATTAAATAAATTAAACGTAGAACATTTACTTACGAAGAAAATAGAATCCATGGTGGACCAATTTTGATGCCGAAATTTTGTAGGGCTTAAATGATACTTCTTTCTCAGCAACTAGAGACCACAATCAATATGCTGGAGAATGATACAATTTTAATTGGTATTTTGAACATGTCTATTGACTAATCAATATGTAAACTATTGGAAACGAGGGCAATAGAAAAATGTTTCATACAGATTATCTACAATTGCATATAAATACTTACTGAGTTGAAGAGGTTTGTTTCATTCTTCAAAAGACGGTGAAACCATACAGCATTTGCTGTCCCTTTACTAGGGCAACCAACACTAATGCTGTCACTAAAGTAAAATAAAAAGCACAAGAAGCAACTGTACATGAGTTTTATCAATTTATAGATTTAAATAAAAAAATAAATGTAAAATATAGTATGAAATGTTACGAGGACAGTAAGATAAAAATGTTGAAGGCATCATTTACTTACACCAAACTGGACGATGATTTATGCAGCCACGAAATGAAATGGAAGTATTTATCTGAATCTAGTCCTTCGTACACGTTATATAGGTCCAGTACATTGGAGGACTTATCCATTCTTGAAGCCTTCCTCTTCCTACCAACATTTTTGTAGATATCATATGGAGATCTCAGGGATTTCCCAACCGACCTGTGCTTTCTCATGTAGTACTTTTTGGGTGGTGTCGGACCCGATACAATAGTACAACAATCTGGATCATTTATATCAACGTCCTCTGATTGTGTACCAAAATCCTTCTCAATTTCATATCCCTCTACTGCCAAATGTTTTTTTTGTAATTCTTCCTCTAATAACATTATTTGACAAGCTTTATCTTGTTCACCATACTGAGCATCAACAGATATGCCTTCACTCTTACTAACAATTTCTTCTTCTCCAACGGCCGTTTCATTGGAGTTTCGTGCAATATCACAACCAATATTGACGCCTGCTGTAGCATCCACATCACCGCTACAATATGCCCCCACTGGGCTGCTTCTTTCAAATACATTATGACCTTCAAACGGGACATTTATGTTTCCCTTGTTCAACACATGTATAATACCAGCAAGCATCTGCTTAATTTCCCGAACTTCCTGCTTAACAACAAGCATTTCTTCCAAAACCTAATCAAAAAATAAAGTAGATCAAAATTTTAATCAAAATGTGTTCCACATCGTGGTGAGTATTGAAGTTATACATGATCAATTCGTAGGTACATTCTAAATGAAATGAATCGTACCTTATCAATGGATGTTGTTGATGAAGAGTGATGATATTCATCGTTCAATTTTTCCTTCCCCTTCTCAACCCTTTCAGTATTTTGAAATAACTGTTCACCAAAATTATCAGCATTTCCTCTCGTACAAGCCACGCTTGATTTGTAATATAACGTTTCCTTCTCCATTTCAGTAGGGGCCAAAACTTCTTTAATCAAAAGCTGCAACAAATATCACAGTTACAAATTCATTAAATTAATAACATTCAATATATGTTCTAAAAAAAATACAAAATAATATTTTACAAAATACTAAATGTCTTACATCACCATGGCTGAAGTAAGTCCTCTCCAAGTATTTGAACCTCAACCAACGACCAGTCTTATTGTTCTCCCATTTCAAAATCCGTGGAATTGAATCTGATGAAAGTTGACAAACCAAAACATCAACCAAAGCTGGTATGGCTTCGTAAGCCCATACTTGTAATGCTAGTGGAAAACCATAGACGTTATACGAAGTAGATGCATATGATTTCCTTGCCTTGTAATCTTCTTCATTAGCATCCATGTTCACATCATCCTCTCCTAACTCTTCTTCCAATTCTTCTTGTATCTTTTCCAATGTCTTATTGTTCTTTGTTACCGTATTCACCATACAAATTTTCATCTTTCGTACAGTGAAATCATAAACAATCTTCCCCCATGGAAAGTTGTTAAATTTATCTAGATCTTCAACAAGACACAAGTATTCCAAATTAATCTTATTTGACTTTTGGTCCCCCAACAAGATCACTTCTAAAGCGACGATAAGTGACAAACAAAGAACATCATTACGATCTGTGTTCTTTGGTAACCGTTTGTACACTTCACATAACCTTGACTTGGTTATGATATTGTCCCTTCTGAAATATTGTTCCTTCAACCGACTTTGGGAGGATGGAATGTTCTCGTCACCTGTAAACATCAAACTCGTAATGAGGGAAAATTCCTCATACCCAAATTGATGTGCACGTCCATTATGCACAATTCTTAATTCCTTGCCGCTCTGTTTCTTATCTTGCATCATTAGAAGAAGGTGCACCAAAGGTCCTGTGAACTCGATTTGGTGCATTCTCAATAGAAATCCAAAGCACCCTTCTTCAAACTCCGTCTTCAAACCGAACATATTTAATTTTGACTTGATTGTTTCTATTTCTTCCATTCTAGACATGTTAGAAATCTTCCCAATAAAATAGTCCTCGCGTCTAATCAGTGGAAATCGTTCAATATTTTCATATGCCATTACCTGTTACACGAAAAATGTTTATTATATTTTCATTAAAAAAATATAGATTAAAAAAACAAAAATAAAAACACACCAAGCTAACAACATCAACATTTCTTAGTTTTTTCATAATCCTAAGCTATCTAATAGTGGCCTGCAAAATGCACCGATTTTATATGGGTCGTCCAAAGTGGGAGAATAGGCTGTCCTTACGGTCGTGAACAGAGGCGAACTAGTGGTAGCTAAATCGATGCTCGTTTCCAAGCGAGATAGGCAGCTAACAATTGAACGAACACACAGAGACCTATAAGAATTGCACAAAATATAAAGGATTAAATAAACAAAATGAAGTACTTAAATAAAAGGACCAAAAATGTGTAATAATGTATCAATTTATGCGCATGTCTGAACATGTTTACCAATTCTAAATTACACAAAAACTTAGTCTTTTAGTTCGTACCACTACATCATAAAATGAGCTCTAAGAGCTCAATTGATTACTCTCCAAGCAAACAAGTTTAAATTCCTAATCATGGCCTTTGTATCTAAATACAAATGTATTATTTTATAAATACATTTACAATGTTTTAACAATGTATTATACACTAATCAAAGAAAAGATGTGTTAATATAAATACATTTACAGTCCCTCGTAGTGGCTAAATGTTTAAGTAACCACAAAAGATAAAAGCACAAATGTCAGGACACCAAAATTGAAATGTTATCCTATGTTTACATGGGTTTGGATTATTTTTGTGTGCTGATCTATGCTAATATTTTTAATGTCAATTGTTGATATTATTAAGAGCCTATCATTAAGTATATTTAAAGTAAATAATAATTAATTAACCTTTACAATATGTAGCAGCATTTTAACGCTTCGTCTTCCTCTACCAACACATGATTCATTTCATCTTCCAATCCAATTAAACTTACCTTTACCAAAATATTTATTAGTATATGCATACCTCTAATAGGGATCAAATATTAAAATAATAATAATAATATTTTGATTTGGTAAGTAGAAAACATGTTTTAATATAACTAAAGGTTTGATGTTTCATAATAATTGCATTGATTTAAAGTTAATAAATTATGAGGACAGTATTCAACTAGAGTATTTTGAAAGGTTTTTGAAGTACGACCTAAATCGAGGGTATTTAATTAACATTTTTCAAGACTATAAAAATTGATGATATTTGCAGGAAACAAATTAGTAAACAAACAGATATTGCATTATGTACATACATTAATATAAAGAAAATTACAAAATATATAAAAATTATAAATTACAAAGAAAAGATTAACAAAGAAAAATCGTGGCCTGAGATAAGAGTTTCAGAATAAAGGAAAATATACCTTATATAATACAAGGATCAAAAGGTAGAGTTTGAGCAATAACAAAAAACTGCTACCAACAATTATTTTGTATATATAACTCTATTCCCATGAATCTTAGTTCTAGATAAGAGCTTATTTTGTATATATAACTCGTTTAAACTCATCCCTTCAACGAGCAGCACTAAAAAATTCAAATGCCAGACAAATTTATGCAAAAATAAATGGACCCAAATCAGTTTCAAACAATATTTATTGCAAAACCCCATTTTATGCAGCTTCATGGATAGTTCTCAAATTAGATGTGATCAGAAATGCAATGTTCAATAATGTCGTCAACCAAATGGAGAGTGCCATGCAGATATCTTCATGTAAAACTTACTGTTACTTGATTAAAGGGAATGACTAGACGATGACGAGTTATGGTGGTTATTGGGTCTGATTTTATGGAGAAGTATTATACCTGCGTTGGGTTTGTCAACGGTTCTTGTAAAAACAGCTAGCAGCGATAAACAAACGTTTGCTTGGGGATGGCGGAGATAGGAGATGGATGTTGAAGATCCAAGATCGCCAACTTCCGGCTTCCGAGATGGTTTCCTTTCAATCACAGCACCGCGCGAAATGTTTTCCTGGATTAACTTCAATGGTTAGGGCAGGGGACTTAGAGTTTGGGAGAGAAACTCGACTTTGAGTTTGCCAGCGCGCGATATGTTTCCTAGACGCGGGCTGGGCTTCTCTTCTTTTTCTTTTCGTTGCCCAGAGTGAAGTGTTTACCGGCTATATCAAGTGAAGAACCTGTGAAAGGCGACATTTTGCAAGAAATGTCATATGGGGTATATATTTGTCATTTGCCACACACAGGGGCACATTATAGACGTTTGCCCGAAGAAATTGAGTGTACAAATTTTTTTTTTTAATGTTTATTAAAGAACTGTAATAAATTGAAATAACAATATTAATTTATTTAAATGTCATCAAAATAATAATTATTATTATAAAATTAAAGAAAATATTAGTATGGAAGATAATTTTATAATTATATATTATAAATTTAAAAAAATGAATCAATAACAGAGGAAGTATGAAAATAATCAATAGTAATGATTTTCAAATTTTGGGTTCTTATTCTCTTTTTATTGTATCTTTTGAAAATAAATAATAGAGTAAATATGATCGATAAATTATTCATTATTTTTAGAATGAGTAATGAAGTGTTAGTTTAATTTAATAAAATATAAAATTGGTGTAACTATTTTTTTTAAAAAAATACAACTAACTAATATTTAGTAAATAAAACAACCAATAAAATTAATAAAAAATATATTCTAAAAATAATAAATAATACATTAATATGACTTTCTTTCTTTTCATTTTTGTTTCTTAATTAAAAAATATTAAGATTACTCTCTACAACTTATCAAACTCCCTCACTTCCTTTTTTTTTTTTTTTTAAAATAAAAAGTATATTTTATAGAGATGTATTCAATTAAAAATATTAATAATTTTTTTGAAGTTCTAAAATTTAAGAGTATTTAATTAAATTTTTTTTTAAAATTTAGGGATATTCAATTATAATTTTATAGAAATTTTTAAAAATTTAGTAGTATTCAAAAAGTTGATTTTAAAAAACTTTAAAAATTGGTAGATTTTTAATGATTTTTTGGTTAAAACTATATAAGTAAATAAATATCTACTCATTCTTCTCTCTACCCTAAGTTTTATGGATTTAGAAGAATTTTTACTAACAATTTCAAAGACCGTTAAAATTTATAATAGTACTTAAAAGTTCATAAAAATCTTTTAAATTTATAATTTTTTAAAAATCTTAAGTAAATACAAATTCCTCAATCTCTCTTTTATAAATGACATTTTAGTATATTTTATTATAAAATGAACCTTTTGGTCCTTTTTTAACATTATTGTTAGTAAGTGAATGGGCAATACTACGTGAAAATTACATGAAGTATTATTTAATAGATTTTTTTTATATAAAATTATAAAAAGGAACATATTTGAGTACCAAAATCTTTTTTTATTACCCATCTAATTTTTACTCTCTATTTGCCCATTATTTTCTACTATATTTATCTTTTGTTTTATTTATCTCTAATATTGATGGTTTACATGTTACATCATTGATAAGAAATCAAGTTTTTCAACTCAAACTTTACACTAACATCAACTTTCAAGATGAAAAATACAAAACAAAGAAACAAAGATATTGAAGAATCGAATCTTGAACCAACCAAATCCCAAAATTTGAGGAAACCCATAAAATGAATATAGAAGAAAATAAAGAAGAAGTTGCTCTTGGTTTTGTTAAAAGAATGAAAAACTCTACACAAAACAATTAAGAGATGAGAGAAGAAAGGATGAGAGAGTAAGCTCTCTTGCCCAAAGTATCTTTGGAAAGGAAGAAGAATGATAGGTTTTTACTCTCACAAGTCACAATTCACTCATAAAATACAAGTAAAATGATTTAATGAAGTGATTGAAAGCAGAAAACAACAAGAATCATTAAAGAGACAAAGAACATGAGGATGTAAGTAGTTCGGCTCCTAAACGGATCTAATCCACTAAAAAGGGAGAAATATATCCACTATATGAAAACCAATGTATAATGGCTTCAAGAAAAAATTACATAGGAAATTCCTAGCACAACAGAGGATTAGAAACCTTAACACACTATTCTTGCACTCAAAGAATCTCAAAAAACGCTTAGACAATGCACAAAAGAAAAAATGAGACAGTCAGTGTCTTCTAAACCCTAGTAAGGGCATATATACAGGCCTTGTGAAATATCCTTTTCTGCACTTAGGTCTAATAGTGATACCTACAAATTAACAAGCCCAATTGTCCAACACAAGTCCACAAGATTTAATACATGATAAATAGTAAATAACATATTATGCACATTAACACATATGTATATACTTGAATGCTATACTTTACAACATTTACATGTATCCTATGCCTCCTAAATGTTCTCAATACATAGTGATACAATTTAACAATCTCTACATTGACACTATGGCTCATTGGATATATATTCATTTACCCCTTTCATCATAATGCCTAACAATGAGAAAATTGACCAAAATTCAAGCAATGCTTAAAATGATTTTGTAAGCATATAAGAGGAATTATCCTTTGTGAAAACTTTATCTAAAGAAACCAAGACTTGTGCAACAACATCTCTAATAAAATGCATTTTAACATCTCCATATGCTTTGACCTAGAATGAAACATTATATGCTTGGATAAATGAATAACAGAATGATTGTCACAAAATATAGCATCTATAACATTTTGTTAACAATTTCAAGTAGTCTAGTAAATCCTCTCAGCCACAAGCTTTCTTTGACAGCTTCAGTCTATGTCATGAACTCAACTTTAATGGTTAACAAAGCTACTACAGATTGTAGATGGGCTTTCCAAGATATTGCATTATCAAACATAGTTAATATGTAACCAAACAAAGACCTTCTCTTTTCCTTATCACGTGCAAAATTGAAGTTAGTAAAGCCTTGCACAACAAAGATATTGAAAGGATTGGATTTAAAAAGCAAACAAGTATCAATTGATCCCTTTACATATCTGAGGATCCATTTGAATGCTAACCAGTGAGCCTTACCAGGGTTAGCCATATACCTACTCTTACCACACTCACAAATATAAGCTATAGCAGGTTTAGTATAGATCATAACACACATCAATGGTCCTATAGCATTAAAATATGGGACTCTAATAATATATTCTTTTTCATCTTTTATAGTTGGATAGTTATTGCATGACAACTTAAAATGAGAACCTAAAGGTCACTAACCATCTTGGAATCATATATAGAGAATCTTTTCTATGAGACAAACAAAGAACCTAAGCTCCTAACAATGTTCATTCCAAAATCTTTTTAGCTATACCTAAGTACTTTATTTCAAATTTATTGCTTAGCTTAGTCTTTAGGTGATCAATTTCAACTTTATGTTTACAAGTAATAAGCATATCATCAACATATAAAAGCAAATACATAGGACTTGAAACATGTTTTAAGTTAAAATAAACACAGTTATCAAAATCACATCTTTCAAATCATGTTTTTATCATAAAAGTGTCAAATTTTTTACACCACTATTTATGTGCTTGTTTCAGACCATATAAAGACTTTTTAAGCAAGCAAACAAGGTTTTTATTCCCCTATTTAACAAAACCTTATGGTTTTTTCATAAAAGTTTTCTCATCCAAGTCATCATACCAAAACGTAGTTTTAATATCTATTTGTTCAAGTAATATATTATACTATACAACCTTGGACAACATAATTCTAATAAAGGTGAACTTAACCACATGTGATAAAATTTCATTAAAATTAAGTATTTTCTTTTGTGCAAAATCTTAAGCTATTAGCCTAGCTTTAAATCCAGCAAGTTCAATACCTTTAATACCTTTTTTTTATTTTAAATAACCATATAGATCCTAGAACTTCTAATTCTTGAAGCTTTTTAACCAAAACCCAAGTTATGTTTTTATTTAAATAATCAAGTTTATTATGCATAACATTCAACCAATTAGATGCATCAGGAGAATTCATAACATAAAAAAAATTCTTAGTTTTAGATAATATCATATGCAGAAATTAAAGCATAGACAATCAAATTATTTTGACCATATCTAGATGAAGAAAGGGTAGAAGAAGTGATATAATAAGATACTTTTTAGGAGCAATGACAATTCTTCTGATACTATCTCTAGCCAAAAATAATCATTAAGTTCAATAGGACTACCATGAGGATTTTTATTGTCCTTGGTAGTTCTATCATCATCACCAATATTTGAGTTATTAGTTTCAATATCAGTGAGCTACAGTTGCATCCACCTCAATCTCAAGATTGCTAACTAAAGAAGGAGATGTCACATCGACCTTTACCTTAAATTTAGTACCCTTATCTAATATAGAAGCAAAATTGTTAAACAAATTTTTATATAAATTTGATTCATCAAAAATAACATTTCTACTTATAATACATTTATTTAGATATGGACACTAGAGCTTATAACTTTTAATATGGTTAATTATGTTTTATACCTCTAACGTATTAGATTTGCTACAAACATACACATAACATGTATAAAGTTACAAAAATGCCCAAAACGTATTTAAAAATCTAAAATTATAAGCATCTTTATTAAAAATATGTCTATAACGTTTATAAATTCTAACGTATTTTACCAAAAATGTCTATAATTTTAGAGTTTTAAATACATTATAAATGAACATGTTTACAATTTTATAAATATTATGGGCATGTTTGTAACAAATCTAATATATTGAGGGCTTAAAACATAATTAATTCACCTTTAATACATAAAGGATACCCAACAAAGAAACGTTTTAGGGATCTATTTTGCAATTTACCTTGACTTATGTGCAACAAAATCAAAGGTTCTAAGATTGCTATAATCTATAGGATTATGGGTCCATACCTCTTCAGGTGTTTTCATATCTATGGCAATAGAAGGACATCTACTGATTAGTTATGTGGTTGTGTTGACAGTCTCTGCCAAAAATTGTTTAGTAATACTTGACAGGAATAACATGCATCTCACTCTTTATGAGATGGTCCTATTCATTCTCTCAGCCAGGCCAATTTGTTGGGAGTGTACTACAATTATTTTATGTCTTTCAATTCCTTCAATTTTACAATAATTATCAAAGAGTTCATTAGAGAGCTCCAAATCATTATCAATCCAAGTACTTTAACCATTCTACCTTTTTAGTTTTCAACTAGGGTTTCCAATGTTTAAAGATTTCATCTTTTATTAATAGGGTGAAGGTTCACACTTTCCTAGAAAATTCATCAACTAAGGACAAAAAGTAACCCCTTAAGGATTGGGTAGGGCAAGTCCTCACAAATCAGAGTGAAAATATTCTAAAGCATGCTTAGTATTGTACTGTGACTACCTATTGAGAACATAACCCTAATTTGTTTACCGAACACAATTTTCACAAAACCTAAGATCTCCTAAAGGTTCAGTACCTAAGACTCCCAATTTGGCTAAAACACTAAGACCCTTTTGAATTAAATGTCCTAATCTTCTATGACATAACATAGCACTATCTAAGGACTAGACTACACTACCTAAACCTTACAATCTATGGTTGTACCTTGCAAAAAATTAGCATCATTAACTTTAACTACCTTTAATGTAACTAGTGACCCATTCATAACTCTCATAACACAATTATCTATCTTAATAGTGAAACTAGTGCCATCTAGTGTACCTATTGATAAAAATTTTCTTCTTAGTTCAGGGATATACCTCACATTACTTAAGACCCTAACAGTTTCATATGAGAGAGACAATTTTACAAAGCCTATACCCTTATCTTAACACTTGTAATCATCACCTATGAGAACCTTGGTACTATCTACCTTTTTAAGGTCACTAAACTAATGTTTATAGGGTGACATGTGAAAGGGGCAACATGAACATAAGACCTAATCTATTTCTGACCTACTGGAGCTTATAGATAGCATTTCAAAACTTTAATACCCTTCAAAAACTAGGTTTGTATCACTATTAATACTAGACTTTTGCTTATCATGCTTCATACTCTTTATAAGAGGACTCAAAACTCTAATACCCTTCAGAAACTAAGTTTGTATCACTATCAATACTAGACTCTTGCTTATCATGCTTCTAACTCTTCCTAAGAGGACACTCATTGCTATAATGACCATTCTTTTTACAGTAATAACATCTCACGTTCTTCTTCGACCTTGACTTTGACCTCCCTTTAGACTTTCTTCTAGAACCCTTGTCTCTTTTATCAATCCTACCCCTTACAAACAAGTCATTACTAGAACTGCCCTTATCATTGAGTCTTTGGACCCAAGACTAGATACAATAATATCGAAAGTAAGAGTATCTTTGCCATACATAAAACCAAACTTACCATCTTTATATTTATTGGGGAGAAAGGTTAACAGTAAGATAGCTTGTGTTTCATCTTTAACCTTATGATTAATATCATTAAGATTAGTAGTCATTCTTTTAAAGTCATACAAATTTTGTTCAAGATCTTTGAAGAATCCATTTTAAATGAAGAAAAATGGTGTCTTAAATGAATTTTTTTTCAAAAAGGCTCTTTTTAAGATACAAAGAGTCAAGTCCAGAGAATAACTTCTCAGTGATAGTTTCTTTCAAAACTTCCTAGGGAATCTTGTCAAAAAGGTTCAAAAGTATAGAAATATAGGCTTTCTTTTCAATCTTTTTCTTAGACCTCAAAGGCCTTCTCTAGCAAGCCTTCACTATCGATGGTACTATGAACTTCTTTTTGTACTAATAAGGTTTTCATTTTTTTTATTCCAATGAACATAATTACCTGTGCCAACAAACATCAATATTTTATACTGCTTAGCCTTAATAAGTGAATAACAAAAAAAAAAAAAAACAGTAAAACAACAAATAAAGGTTAAAGAAAATTCCCAATTCTAGTCGAGGAAACCCATGAGTCAACCCTTCGTAGGAACTCAGGAAACCCTACGTTATTGAATCACACAATAGGTCAACCTAGAAGACCACTATGTTTGATCTTAGTGTGTCCAGAACACTTTGATGATGATTTGAAAGATAGAAACACAAAACCACTCTCTTATACCACTTTGATAGGTTTTGAATCTCATCACTCACTCGTAAAATGCAAGTATAATGATTCAATAAAGTGATTAAACGCAGAAAATGACAAGAATCATAAAAGAGACAAAGAATACGAGAATTTAAGTGGTTCGGTTATTAAAGTACATTGTCTAATCTACTAAAAAGGGTAAAATATATGAGAAAAAAAATGTACAACAATTTCAAGAAGAAATTACAAAGAAAATTCTTAGAACAACAGAGGATTAGAAACCTAACATACGCTGTTCTTGCACTCATACACACATAAGTACTCAAAAAGGCTCAAGAAGAAGAAGAAACTATGCGACTATTTAAAGAAGAAACGATGAGAGAACCAACGTCTTCAAAACCCCAAACAAGGGTATATAACAATGCTAATAACATTTACTATCACAGTACCTGCAGAGTAACAAGCCCAATTGTCTAGCACAAGTCCACAAAGCCCAATACATGATAAAATAATAAATCACATATTTTGCACATTAACACACACATATATACATGAATGATATACTCTACAACATTTACACGTATCATTTGTCTTATAAATACTCTCAATACCATAGTGACACAATTTAACAAATAATTCAAACAGCCCAACAAATCAAAGACTTATTAACTATAGGAATAAAATTATATGAAATATATTTTTAGCTTAAGATAAACCTTTCTCCAACATTTTTTTCTCATTTAAAAAAAATAAAGTTTATTTTGCCCTTCAAAATCATATCATATGAGAGAGGCATGAGAAACTTTAATATAATACTAATAGTATTGTTAAAAAAGGATCAAAATATTCCTTTTATAATAAATGTTAGCAATATTGATCAAAAGCAAAACACTGTACATAAAGGTAGACAAAAATATTAAATAAAATAAATAGACTCTATGTTTTGTTCACGAGAACTCCAACAAAAACACAAAGGTACTTATAGGATTTAAACATTTAACTCATTTAATGCATCAAAATAACATATATTATACTTTATAATCTAAGAAACTTTAACATTTCTTGTATAAAATATCAACATATATTTGTATAATCTAATTGATATTAAAAAAAAAAAAAACTAATCAAACTCTACAAAACTAAATTAATTCAAGCATTATTTCAACAAAATTGTTAATAAAACAGCTAATATCAAATAAAAACTATATTAATAACTATAAGTATTGTAATACATCAAAACCAAAGTGTTAAAGCCTCAAACACCAATAAAAAAATCTAACAAATATATATATATATATAAGTAAAAACTTATATCACAAGTTTTTTATAAGTAAAAACTTGTTGTTCAAGTCTAAAATAAATTATCGAAGCCTCATAAAACTAAACTAAACGACATATTATAATAAATTGATAAACAACACACAAAAATATACGATAAATTTTAACATCATTTCAAGAATCCTTCAAACCTATAAAATAAATAGATTATAAACAATTACATACATAGTCCTAATGATTTAAGTTATTTGTTTGAGTTGCTTATATTGATTAGGTTTGCGCAGTTGACTTGTTATAGCATAATTTTTAAATAAGTTAAATGAGTCAACCTATTTTCGACTCAACTCATATAAACTCATCTCAGACCTAATTATCTCGTAGTAGGTTGTGTAGGGTTTTTAAATCATGTCTTAAATTGCCACTCTACTAAGTAGAGGGATTTTATCCCATACTTCAAACCTTATAGCACTAATCAACAAGTGGTCCTTAAAATAATAAAATAAAATTCAATAGTATGTAATAGAAGTAGATATAATAGCCGATAAATGAACCTAGCAAACCAAAATCGAGCTAAATTGAATAAATTTTTAGGTTTTATAGTTCCAAATAGATTGATTTCGGTTTTGAAAATTCAAAAACCTACTAGTGTTTGATCGATTAAGGTTTTAAAGTTTTATAAACTGACATTTAACCAAACTGACCTATGTATCACTAATACAAATATTTATTTTTTAATTTTATATTTTTATAGTACATATCATATATATTTATGATCATCTAGTTTAATTAGTTTTTTATATTAATTTAAAAGGTGAAAACAATTTTTATTATTCCTTTGATGTTTATTTTTATAAATAATTAATACAAATAATGAAAAATCTAAATTACTTTCAAGAGTTATTTTTTACTTAAAAATTAGTATATAATTCGAGTTTAAATACTAATATACAATTTTTTTGAATTACATTGTTAATTAAACATTAAATCTTATTTATTGATTTAACATTAACATATAGTCAATATAATTGAATTCACTTTAAACATATATAGGTTCAAACAGTAAACTGATATTATCAAACAGGCAAAAATATTTTGGTCTAATGTTCTCTATTCGCCTATATAGATCAGTTTTGAATCTTGATTTAATAAATCGATAAATGTTGGTTCAATTATCATTTTAGGCAAAAATTGAACTGTACCCACTATTCTGTAAATGTTTTTGCTTGGGTTGAAAAAGTGGTCTCCAGATTAACGGTGAAAAATCGTGTCAATTAAATTTGTTCGTGTCTTGTTATCATATCGTGTTTTAATATTAATCTTATTGTGCTAACATGTTAGTTTTACTTAAAAAAAATTCGTATTATATATATAAAATAATAAGAAATAAAAAGATCTTTAAAAACATTAAAAAATAAGAGACATTTTGGAAAATCTCAAATTTTACTCTAAAACATCCCATTGAATATTAAGCATTTAGAAATCAAAATTCTTATATTGAAATGATAATTATGCCTTCTTATCTTTAAACTAGAATAATACATCCCACTAAATACACTTCTCTAAAAAACTTATCCTAAAAAAATTCACACCACATCTCACTCTTCCTCTCCCATCTCAAACATTTTCACCACTACATTATTTACCAATCACTCACAAACCCTTACAGTTTGATACTCCAAAACTTTTAATACTAAAAATGGAAGACATATATATATATATATATCAAATATATGAAAGAAGAAGAAAAATTAAAAGAAGAAAGACCAAAAAATCAAATCAAATAGGTATGTCCCACTTCTTTTTCCTGCAAATCACGACAAGGTTTGGTAGATATCATCGAATATATTACTAAGGTTCAACATAGTCAACTATGATTGGTATTAAAATATGTAATTTTTGATACGTTTAGTACCACCTATCAAACTTTGATTAAATTTTTGGTAATCATTATTAAACCTATTGTATCCCCATCTTGTCTCTAATGCTAATTATGTATAAGATGATGGAGCATACAAGCTACAAGATGGGCAAAGTGTCAACGGTAGTAGTTTATTCGAGACACATAGAATGAGATATTTTATATGTATGTAAGAAATATTACATATTACTTCATTGGAATGTATTAATTTATGTTAGCTTAATATAGGTGTGTATTTCAAAAAAAATATTTGATCTCAAGGACAAAGTCTATTAGAACAGATGATAGAATAGTGAATATAATGAAGAAGTTTGATACGAGTTCTTCAAATGGTATAAGACCTAGGATTGATTTTGCATGTGAAAAAAGTAGGGTTTACCATTCTAAAGAAAAACCAAATACCCTAAGGATAAAAAAGAGAACAAGAAGGATAAACGAATTATTGCATGAAAATGTAATTGCCTGTTTTCTCTAAAAGGTAGAATGGTAGAAAATGTTTCTAACTAGAAGTTGATGATTAGTTGTGGTATACATAATTACCAATTGATGTGATATCTCGAGTGTCATCCACATACATGAAAACTTACTAATGAAGAAATGAATTTGTTAGTTGGTATAACATAGTGTAATGTTAGACCTAAACACATTTTATATAGAATGAAGTAATACAACGAGCAAAATTGTAGTACAATTAAACAAATTTACAATGCTTGTCAAAAGTATAGATTTAAGGAACAAGATTGAAGATCAAATTCTCAACAATTGTCGCATTTGTTGGTAGTTTACAATTATATTGAGTGACATAAGAGTAATGCTGTTGATGATGTTATTACAAACCTATTACTTGCTCATTCAATCTTTATTTATTTGTTAAGAGATTTTTCTCATGTGATTATTATGTACTGCACCTATTAAACTAACAAATATAAGTTACTGCTTCTTGTCGGTGTTACTTCTACAAATATGAAATTTTATATTATATGTACATATCTTAAATTTGAAAATAAGGATAATTATCGTTGGATTTTGGGGAGGTTAAAATCTTTGATAAGTGAAGATATTTTGCCTAATGTTATCATAATAGATTGAGAGTGTAGTCGCAAAAGTGTGTTCTAACATTTGCTCACTTTCTTTGTGATTGACACATTTCTAAGAATGTATTAAAAAATATGAAGAAATTATTTAAGGATATAGAAAGACGGGAAAATTTTAACAATTTGTGGTGTGTTGTTGTATTACCAAAGTTTATTGATGAGTTTAATTTGAATACAACTAATTTTGTAAGCAACTTTTTTGAATGCCCAAAAGCAATTAATTATATTAATAATGTATGGTTGAATTTATATAAAGAAAAACAATGTTACAGCTTGGACATATTTACATATGCATTTGAGAAATTCAACAACAAATAGAGCAAAAAGTGCACATGCAGGCATTGAAATGCTAATTGAAGATATCACAAGACAACTTGGTATCAAATTGGGATAAAATTCACCAGTTACTTAAGCTTCAATATACACAAATTGAAGCTTCTTTTGAGATAAGCTTGACTATAATACAACTTCATTTTAAGCCATACAAGAAGTTAAGAGGGTATGTTTCATGGACTGCATTATAGGTTATTATGAAAGAATTTGAGAGAGCCGATAGTGTAACATTTAATGTAGTCTCTTGTGGTTGTGCAAAGATTCAAACTCATGGACTATCATGTGTGCATATCATTGTCAAATGAATGAGTCGTTCTATTGAATTGTCTTCAATTTATGCTCATTGGAGAAAACTCAATTTTGCCACTATATCATAAATTACTAAACTAGATTTGAATTGCATTATTTTGTTTAAGAAGTTTATGAAACACTTCGAGAGTGTAATAATGGATGTAAAAATCCATATGTATAGATCATTAAATGCTTTAAGAGATCCAAATGCAACTCATTTGGATATGCCACTCGTGAAACAAAGAAATCGAGGTCATCCATTTAAGGCTAATTCACCAACATAACGAGATTCTTCTGGTTTTGAATATGCATTAACTCAAAATGCATCTGATACATCTATGTCTTAGATATTAAATAATTATGTCATCCAAAGAGGCATAGTTCATAAGAAAGCGAAAGTTACCATTGAAAATAAATCAATCAAAATTATCAATTGAATCTTCATCATATACAAGTCAAATGCCTTTTTGGATTTGAACCATATGTAAGGTGTTTTAATGATGTTTCGAAAGATGGTAATTGTTGGTTTAGAGTTGTGGTGGTTGGACTTGGAATTGGGGAAGAAGCATGGCCTACAGTTAGGGCTGATATGCATCGTGAGTTATAGCTTCATAATAAGGAGTACACTATTATATGATCTTCCTGAATTTACAACTCAACTTTTCAAAAACTTTTTTAGTTTAGTAGTGGATGAGTCCATAACAAATATACGTTATTACCTGACGTGGGACATATCATTGCTTCCACATACAACCACATACAATGTTATGGTGGCTACATTCAGTTTACATTGGTCATGGACATTTCTCCCTCTTTGATTTGAATCATCTAGCAACCATAAGATTGCCATATGTTTTGTTGTTAATAATCATTTTGTAGAGATAAATCAAAAATATACTAATTACAATATTTAGATTGTAGTCATTATGTACTCCATAATGAACAATAGGTCTCAACAAGTTATGATTGCCCTAATACATGAAATAAATAGAAACAATTTAATTAAAATTAAAATTTTAAATCCAATAATTATATTTTACTTTAATCAGTATTACACCCTTGTTCCAAATTTTATATGTTATGTGAGTTTTGAAACTCTTTAACAAATACAGATTCATTGTAGGAGTGTCCAAAAATCGAACCAAACCAATCAAAATCGATAAACTGAACCAAAATCGAATAATTTTACAAATCAAACGGTCCGATTTTTTTTTCTTCAAACTTTTTTACTAACAGTTCGGTTTGATTATTTCAAATTTTAAATCGGACTGAAAAGAATCGAACCGTTAATTAATTCAGTCAGTTCTCGACTTCTCGCAACCCTAGTTTTTTCCATTTCTTTTCTCTTTTTTTTTCTAGCCCAGCCCCATCCAACTCCAACCGGCCAGCCTCCTCTAACCAGACGCCTTTCTCGTCAGCTCTTGTAGTTCCCGTAAGCTCCCCCTCGCCAACAGCCATCCCGTCAGCTCCTACAAGGCCGCCTCCATCACGTCAGCTCCTGCCAGCTCCCACAAGGCAGCCGCCATCCCGTCAACTCCTGCCACCTCTAGCTAGCTCCCTCCAGCTAGCTGCCACTCCTGTTAACTCCCTCCATCCTCTTCACGCCGGCCATGAAAGGAAGAGGTAAAAAGTTACAGAATAAAAAGAGATCTCTAACTAAATTGCTATTAATATTTTTCCAATTTTATCGATTTATTAGTTTTTAAAGATTAGATTTACGAATTAAGTAGTCAATTTTGCATTTTATTTAATTTCATCAATTTGACACCCTCTCTAGCTTCTTTAATTTAATTATTTAGATATTATTAAGAATATTAAATTGATTAAATTTAAAAGTTAAAAGTATTATAAAGCTTAGTTAAATTGAAAAAAAATTGGATACCAAATTGACCAACATTTATTCGATTGAGTAACAAAAATTAAGATAGTAAAATGATTGTTCACCGTGCATAAAATACTATGTTGTGAAAACTCTGATATTTTGTTGATATTTGATGTTGTTTCTCTCAAATCCTTTAGCTCTGGAATTAGAATCTCATATTTAAGCTTTAATTTCAAATTCAATTAATAAAAAAGCTTAAATTCAAACCCTATGCTTAATTTTAACTATTTGCTGAGGACTAAAAAAGATTGCCCTCTCTGTTTTTAATGTAAGAGCTCAAATTGAAGATAAGAGAAGTGTGAAGGCTCAGGAAGCATAGTTATGTGTAGTATAGTGTGATGTGTTGTGTAATTTCTGTATTATTTATTTTTTATTTATCCGATCAAAATTTTCCTTTTTATTTGTTCTTTCTCCATCTTAAAAATGTATGGATGTTAAATAAATTAAATATCACTGTTTCGAAAATAATAGTTTTAAATGTGAAGAAGAATACTAATAATACAAAAGAGAAATTTCGGTGTTATTTATGGGAATATATTGCTTTAAATGTGAATGGTGTGACAATATTAGAAAAAAATATATTTTATAGAAGCAAATTCTCAATTAGCAGGAAAAAACATATGAAAGCTTGTTATTGTTAAAACAAGTCAACATATGCTCCAAAGTAGATACAATAAGACAACATTTTGCTTTAGTATATGAGTAGTGTTGCACATTATAAATTTATTATAATTTTACACACATTTATAGGTGATGATGATCTATATGAGTCCAAGTCAATTTCCAGATTTTACTATGACTGAAGACATTGAACCTGAAATGCATTCTGAAGAAATGGAAAAAACACCACCAAATTTAAATGAGTCAACTTCAAAAAAGGGAATAGAGGCAAGCAATGTTGGCCCAGATAATGAATCTCATATAAAGAAGCCAAAAAATTCCATGTTAGAAATATTGAATCATTTTTCATACATTAGACCCTATGATATGGAAAATCCTAGAGCTCATTATTGAAATAAAGATTATGTTGCTCATCTTATAAGAAATGGAACCACTTCAATGATAAATCATTTTAAAAATTTATGCAAGAAGATTCCTGAGGAAGTAGATAGAAGGCAAAAAATTTAAGTTTTCAACCACAAAAAGGAGAGGGTGATACGACAACTCATAAATTAGTTGTTGTATCATTTGATGCAAAACGTGCTATAGTTGGTTTAGCAAAGATGATTATTATTGATAAATTATTTTTTAGATTTGTTGAGGGTGAAGGATTTAAAAAATTTATAGCTAAAATTTGTCATAAGTTTCATGTGCTATCTCATCAAATAATTTCTAGGGATGTGTTCCAACTATATTTAGATGAGAGAAAAAGTTTGAGAAACTTTTTTTTATCAGTGAAAAGCAAAGAGTTTGTCTTACTAGTGATTGTTGGACTTCAATTCAAAATGTTTATTATATTTGTCTCACTGCTCATTATGTTGACAAAGATTGAGAATTGCAAAAGATAATTATAAGCTTTTGTTAAGTCAAAAATCATAAAGGTAATACAGTTGGAAGAGTGATAGAACAAAGTTTGTGTGATTAGGGTATATGTAAGATATTCACCTTAACTCTTGATAATGCTTTCTCAAATGATACTGTTGTGTCATACTTGAAAAGGAAGTTGAAAAATTGGAACGATGGACTTGTTATGAGTGGAGAGTTCTTTCATGTACGATGTTGTGATCACATTTTGAGCTTGGTTGTAAGAGGACTTAAAGTTATTCATAATACTATTTTGAGTATTCGTTGTGCATTCAGATAAGTTAAATCTTCTCCTTTGAGATTACAAAAGTTTAAAGTGTGTTCTGCTAAAAAAAATCTTGAGTCCAAAGGAAGTGTCGTGATGTATTAACAATTCAAATTTTAACTGTTACATCAGAGTCAGCTTTTAGCACAGGAGGGTGTATTCTTAATCTATTTATGAATTCTCTTAATCCTAAAATTGTGGAAGTATTAGTATGTACTCAAAATTGGTTTCGTTCTCCCACTAAAAATAAGATTGATGTGGCTTTACAATAATATATTGATGATATCGAGATTATGAAGATATTGATTCAGATAATTGTATTACTTAAATATTATTTACAATATTAATTTTTATATATTATTATTTAATGATATATGATTTTATTTTATTGTAAAGTTAGTTAAAGACACTATATTGATCAATGATGATTGATGGTTTTCTTTATCAGTCAAAGAATTAAAGATAAGTTTTATTAAGTAATCAAATATATTATTAAATGTACTTTTTTGCATTTAAATATAATAATTATTTTTCTTGCAATTGGAGATTTTATGGAAGCTTTACTATTAGTAATTTAAATTAGAAATATTTATTTTCTTAATCTTTATTATGAACTTCTGTAAACTTTTTAATACTCTAGAATTTAGACTGTAATTTTGTTGAATTATTTATAGATTAATATATTATTGTATTTTGCTATAGAATTTGCAAAAATATTTAGTTGTAAACTGTAATTGATTCTATGATTATTTTTAAAATATTATTTTTAAGTTTTAACAAGTTTGAAGGCGACAGGCATGAACTGTAGAGAGAGCTTAATATAGCATTTTTTCAATAAATGCAATGAATTATGATTTTTTATCTTTATCATTATGTTGGAAGAATTATGACTACATGTTATTCTAAATTTTATTTGAAGAAGTTATGCATAAAAGTTATAGCTTATAGCTTTATAATGCTATATTTTTTCTTTTTCTTTCAAGTATATGTTTGTTGTATTATGATATGCATAGAAATAGTAAATAGTTGGAAACAAAAATTGCCTTTGTATTAAAAAAAGTAAAAAAAAATCATCAAAAATTGTTAATCAAATTAGATTGGACCGTTCTATTTTAAAATTTTATTAGCCAATCAGTTTGGTTAATATGTTCAGTTTAATTTGGTTATTTTTTTGCTAAAAATTAGACCGAACCGTAAACACCTCTAATTTATTGGACCAATTAAGGATGATGAGGGGTCTCTATGAACTTCATCATGTTCCTCTTCATTCTCAACTGACATCTCAAAATTATGGTCATCTAGCCTATGTAAATAACAATCCATAAGTTCATGCTAACTCTCTATAATTTATGTGAAATGATCTACTGTCATCTGAACATTTGAAGGCCTTAACGTTGACATATTTTTTTAGGTTTTTTTCTTCTATACACAAGTTTTTGTACTTCATATAATTCTTAATTTTTTTTCTATGTAAAATAGTTTGAGATTGTTTACTCATATCTAAAATAAAAAAAGTTGTTGTTAATTGGATGAAGATATCATTAACAATTAAAAAAATTGAAACAATCATTGACTGCCTATCAATGAGGTTCGATAGCCCCAATCAAACATAATTGTGAGGTTCTGTAGTCCTAACTGAAACATCACTGCGAGGTTCGATAGCTCTAATCGAACATGATAATGAGGTTTGGTAGGTTGTACCAAATATGACAATGATGTTTGATAGGTTGTACAAAACCTAATTGTCATGATTGGTAACCCTAACTGAACATAACACTAAGGTTTAGTGCCTTTATTGAACCTTATTGTTCATCTTCTTTCTCTCCTGCCAATAAACGTGTAACAACTTAAATAATCACATGATATAAAATAATCAATTTATCATCCACATTATAATCCCAATTGCTTTAGTCCTCCCTTTAACCCATTAAAAGTCTAATAGGGTATGAGATAATCTAAAAAGAGATTCAAAAAATATCTAAATTTGAAATTATTAGGTTCTATTTTTTGGGGTTGGTGGGGGTTTGTCGATCGCCGTTTATTGGCTGTGGTGGTTGTCATTCCTGTCATTGGCACGAGTTTGGTGGTTACTTGTGGTTCTTAGAAAATTGTTGAACTTAGCTGGCAGTGGCTGTCGCTTGTGGATGGATTGGGATGGTAGAGTGTAGGGGATGACCGGGGGAAATAGCTAAGGGGAATGGCTAAATAGTTTTATAATTTTAATTAAATATTAATTTTAAGTTATTTACTGGAATGTTTTGGAATAAAATATAATTTTTTTTTAAAGTTTTTAAAAAATAATTGAAGAATAAATTATTATTTATATGTTTAATATTAATTTTTATTTTTAAAAAATTAATTGTCATGTGGCATATACACAGGGGCATTTGTCTAAAAAGGTCAATTTAATGTGATAAATATCACATAAGGACTCCTATTTTTTTATTAAAAGTGGACTCACGAGCATTCGGTTGAACTTAGTAGCCGGTAAAAAAAAAAAAAAAGACATGTCGTGCCCCTAAATACTTCCTGTTAGTCATATTAAAAAGAAAGAAAGAAACAAATACAGAGCTCGAGTTCAGCGTTGGCCCTAACATTTCAAAACGCCCGTCCCCGCTCCTGGCAACCTTAAGTTCGGCGTCGTTTCTTCTTTTATTCAGCAGCAAGAATCCCCCACAAAACCACCGCCTCCTCGCCGGCTAAACCACCAGTTAGTGATTCTTGTCTGCATATTTTTATATGGGTTACCATTCCAGTGACTTTGGTTTTAAGAATATTAGTTTTGATTTTTTGGGTATAGAATAAGCATAAAACATAGAATTATACAATTGTTTCCTTATTTTGCCTTTTGCCAAATGTTGTCTATGAATCGATATCTTTGCTGGCTCTTGATTCTAAGATGGGTGTTTAGTATCAATCAGCATTTGTTTTAAGTTATATTTATTCAAAATGTTCTAGAAGGAGAAAAGTAATAAGGTAAGGTGGCATACTATACATATTATATCATATAATTTTTTAAATTATAAATAATTTCATTGAATCTCTTAAATATATTATAAAAAATATTAATTTAAAATAAATTATATTATTTTAATAATTTTTTTATTAAATCTTATTATTTTATATTAAATAATTAGAATTTGAATAAAATATTAAAATAAAATAGTTTGCAATTAATAAATATTAGAATGAATATTTTGCGAAATTTTTATATTAATTATTATTTTATCATTACTAAGATGCTGTTGTTATATGATTTCTGTATTCTGAGCAGTACTACTACCATATCTGTTGTATAATTTAAAATTTTTCTGGGTGTGCGAGTTAAAAATGATATATATGCTCTGTGCATGCTGTTGTATCTTTCTTTTAATAGAGGTTGAGATATTTCTAAAAAATATGCTATTTAACTATTCCAAAAGTGTTATGAATGTCATGTGACCTGTGGTTTGGACTATCTTGATCACGCACAAGCTGTTTATTTCATGGTTACTTGAACAATGTCTTACTTTTACAAGGCCAGCCTGGTTGGCAAAGTTTCTCAATGATTATAAGTTTATAATAAAGAAAATTGGTTTCGAATTATAACACTACAGGTACAAACCTCGAGCATTTTGTTCATTCTTGTTTCTATTTCCTTTTGACAACACGACCGTTGTCAGTTTTATCTCAGCATAAGCATTTACGAAAGTTTTGAGGTAAATATCGACAAGTTTTCCTTTTTTTTTTGTAAGTTTTTCCTGGTTGCTGCATTTATAATTATATTTTGATATTGTGAAACTTGAAAACTTATCTAAATGTTATTTAGTTTAAGTGACATTGTTGAGTAACAAATTGTGCACAAATATATGGTGTTATTAATATTCACATGTTATGAGACCCAATTTAAATTGTTGGAAATTTTTTTTTATTTATTTATGGAAATTGAATAAATGTTTGTTGAATTTATTATATATGTGTCACTTTTTTTATAGGCAATGGCAAATGAAAATATTGAAAGATTTTCATGTGTTCGCGGAGATTACTTTATTGAAAAAATTTCGAACATGTCAAGAATGCAAGAAATAGAAACAATAAAGTCAAAGTTAGAAATGTTCGGTTTGAAGAGAGAGTTTGAGGATTCATGCTTTGGCTTTTTATTGACGATGCACCAAATTGAGTTCACAGGACAGTTGGTGCATCACCTTTTGATGATGCAAGATAGGGAACAAAGCGGGAAGGAATTCAAAATTGTGTTTAATGGACGTGCCCATTGCTTCGGTTATGAAGAATTTGCACTAATAACCGGTATGATGTTTACCGGTGATGATCACCTTGTCACCGCCGAAAGCGGTTGAAATATGAATATTTCAGAAGGGATAATGTAATTACAAAATCCAAGTTAATCCAAGTATTCAAAAGGTTAACGAAGAATACAGATAGAGATGATGTTCTTCGATTGTCCCTTATTGTTGCATTAGAGATAATATTGCTGGGGGAACAGAAGTCCCAAGGGATAAATATTTTGTATTTGTGGCTTGTTGAAGATTTTGATAGATTTAACAACTTCCCATGGGGGAAGGTGGTTTATGAGTTCACCATAGCTATGTCATAGAATATGTACGATAACTTAATAAAATCAAATAATATTTTACTATGACTTATAATTAAATAAAGCATCAACTGTTACATCATTAGTACTAAAGTAAGTACTGTCCAAGTATTTGAATTTGAACCAGCGACCAGGCTTCTTGTTTTCCCAATTCAAAATCCTAGGCATCGAATCTGATGAACGTTTGCAAACAAGATCATCAACCAAAGCAGGTATGGCTTCGTAGGCCCATACTTGTAATGCCAATGGAAAACCATATACGTTATACGATGTTGATGGATATGATTTACTCAATTGCTTATCTTCTGCATTATCCTCAACATCAACTTCTTCAACCTCCTCTTCAATTTCTATTTTTTTTTCAAAGGCATTACTTACCCTATTAACCATACTGCTTCTCATCCTTCGTATGGTGAACTCATAAACCACCTTCCCCCATGGGAAGTTGTTAAATCTATCAAAATCTTCAACAAGACACAAATACGAAATATTTATCCCTTGGGACTTCTGTTCCCCCAGCAATATTATCTCTAATGCAACGATAAGGGACAATCGAAGAACATCATCTCTATCTGTGTTCTTCGTTAACCTTTTGAATACTTGGATTAACTTGGATTTTGTAATTACATTATCCCTTTTGAAATATTCATATTTCAACCGACTTTCGGCAGTGACAAGGTGATCATCACCGGTAAAGATCATACCGATTATTAGTGCAAATTCTTCATAACCGAAACGATGGGCACGTCTATTAAAAACAATTTTGAATTCCTTGCCGCTTTGTTCCCTATCTTGCATCATCAAAAGGTGATGCACCAACGGTCCTATGACCTCAATTTGGTGCATCGTCAATAAAAAGCCAAAGCATGAATCCTCAAACTCTCTCTTCAAACTGAACATTTCCAACTTGGACTTTATTGTTTTTATTTCTTGCATTCTTGACATGTTCGAAAATTTTCCAATAAAGTAATCTCCGCGTTGAACACATGAAAATCTTTCAATATTTTCATTTGCCATTGCCTATAAAAAAAGTGACACATATATAATAAATTCAACAAACATTTATTCAATTTCCAAAATAAATAAACAAAATTTTCAAACAATTTAAATTGGGTCTCATAGCATGTGTATATTAATAACACCATATATTTGTGCAGAATTTGTTACTCAGCAATGTCACAATTTGTTACTCAAGTTCTCAGAACTCTTCTGCAACTAAATGTTTTTTATCAAGGAAAAAAATTGCATACTGAATATGGCAAAGACAATAATTTGCTCGAGTTTCATACCAACAAATAACACTTCGTTCAACAACAGCACTTGATGAAGAGCCTATATATATAGTTCCTTTCGAACTGTACCAAATTGTAAAAAGGTCAACACATAAAAACTAAGAACAAATGCACCATAACTGCAAACCACATATTTCCTGACTCAGTTAATAATGCCTCGCCTCTTCAAATTTCATGCCCAGCACTTTACGGGTCCGAACTGATTCATATTACAAATTACGTTCTCATAAAATACTTTCAATAATTTGCAATCTCCTCAACTTGCTTACAACAAAGAAGAAGATGAAAGAGCCAAGAAGATGAAAAATAAATGAAAATGGAAAACAAAATCATAATTAACAAACAAATATCTATAAATCAAGGTAAAATGGCGATGCTTTCGTTGGTGTTGCCAGGAGGCGGTGCTTTCATCGAGGTTGCCAGGAGCCGGTGCTTTCGTTAGGGTTGCCAGGAGCGCGGACGGACGTTTTGAAATGTTAGGGCCGACGCTGAACTCGGGCTCGGGCGCTCTGTATTTGTTTTTTTTTTAATTTGACTAAAGGGAAGTATTTAGGGGTGTGACATTTCTTTTTATTTTTTATTTTTTTATTATCGGTTATTAATTTCAAGCGTTGCACGTGGGTTCACTTTTAACAAAATAAAACAGGAGTCCTTAGGTGTAGTTTTGTCACTCATGTGGTCCATGGCAAATGCCCACTCAGCCGCCTCAATATATTCAGAATTCAGATACAGAAAGCAGTTCAGTTAGATCAGAGCCTTCCCTTTAGTTATTTATTTCCACTGGCCATAGAAATCGAATAAGTACAGAATTTTCACCCATGGCTTCTTCCTCTGCTGTTGCTCCAACCTCCAGTTATTTCATGAAAAAAGTATAATTTTTCACTTCTTCTCTTGATATTTACCCATTTCTTTTATGGCTTAATCGCGTTAAAATTTGTATTTTTTTTCGAATCTGTGTAGGAGTTGGGTCTCTCTGCCTTTTCTTCTCCTCTTCCACTTTCTGTACAGAGATGCAAGAGAACAATTTCGAAAAAAATTTGTTCTGTCATTGCACCTCAACAATCAGAACGGAGGCCCGCAACCACTGGCTCGGTTAGCGATTCTTACTGTGTGAATGTTGATTCTGTGCCATTCTAGGGCTATCTTAATTTTTTATTTTATTTTATTTAATATTTAATATTTTTTATTCTTTGAAATTGGGTCTTGATCAATTTTCAGGTTAAGACGGGCATGACAATGACTGAGAAGATTTTAGCTAGGGCTTCTGAAAAAACAAGGTTGAGTCCAGGTGAAAATGTTTGGGTTAATGTTGATACTTTGATGACTCATGATGTTTGTGGTCCTGGTTCTATCGGTATATTCAAGAAGGAGTTTGGCCAGGATGCAAAGGTACTTGATTTTTGGAACACTCTCTCACAATATGATATTGGTAAAAGAGTGGGTTTGACAATAATTATACTGAGTTCTGATTCAGAAACTAAATTTTATGTTGACTATATAATGTTGTTTCATTGAAATTTGCAAATTGTTTCACTTAGCTTATGATTTGCACCCTGTCATATAATTGCTAGAAATAATAATAAGCTCTGATAATATTTTTGTGATGTTTAAAGAATGTTATTTTGTTGCATCCGATATTTATGAATGCTTCATTGCTTTGACATTCAGGTTTGGGATCGTGAGAAAATTGTAATCATACCCGACCACTACATATTTACAAGTGATGAACGAGCAAACCGCAATGTGGATATCTTGAGGGATTTCTGCAATGAACAAAATATAAAGTATTTTTATGATATTAAAGACCTGAGTAATTTTAAGGTATGGTTTCCCTGTCATTCTACGTGTTCATCTTTCAATTTAGTTTCTTAGGTTTCATTTAAAATTTTTATGCTAGTATAATTTTAATTCATAACTTGGCAGGCTAACCCTGACTACAAAGGTGTATGTCATATTGCTCTTGCGCAAGAAGGTCACTGCAGGCCTGGAGAGGTGCAGTCTTTTATTTTACTGTTACTTTGTTTATGCAGTTTTTTACAATTTTAAATATTAATGCACTTGTAATCTGGAACTGGAGCTTGAAACACCATGTATGGTTTTCAGGTCTTGCTAGGTACTGACTCACACACTTGTACTGCTGGAGCATTTGGTCAATTTGCCACAGGAATTGGCAATACAGATGCAGGTTTTGTGTTGGGTACCGGGAAGCTTCTGCTTAAGGTTTGTAGGGTTTGATGTTTAGTTATATGTTGTGTCTGTATGTTTTTTTGTTATTAACTAGTCTCATGCTAATGACCAACATTTATGTTGGCTGCTATTAATAAAGTACTTGAAAACTTTACTCAATTCTTCCTTTGTGACTTTAAACCCTGATTGTCTGGGTGCTTTCATCTACTGTTCTCCACTTTTGCATACATTGTCATTATTTCCATTTTATAATTATAATAATTTCACTAGCAAAGTCATTCCAAAACATCCTTGATATGCTGTTTGTAACGTGATAGAAGTTTATACTTTTGGTTTCTCTTTGCTCATATTCTCTTACTTGTAATGGGATTTGAACATGCTAAAATGAATCAAATATGTACAAACAACCTTTAAAGATAATGTGTAAAAACAACCTTTAAAGATAATGTGTGTCACGCCCTAAAATAGAGGTATGTGAATGTTAAGAAGAGAAATATATTTGAAAGAAAATACTTAATTAAAAAGCAAATGATAAAGAAAATTCCACTTAACAATCAATAGATTCTTTATCAAAAATAATTTGAGTACCCTAATTTTTTATTGAATACATCAAAATTTCCAAATTAGTTTAAAAACAACCATAAATCTAGAAATTTTTGCTAAAATTAGAGTGGTCTCAACCTATCTACCTGTTAAACAAAACAACTACTAAAAGAAGGTTTTAAGCTAAAAACCTTGTCTGTTGAAAACCTTGCACAATCACTTCCTGTGTCTACGTCTCTAATAATTTATTTTGTCTCAGCTGTATTACTCTGAAAGATTAGGAAGAGGGGGTGAGCTATGACAAGCCCAATAGGAGTTTATTCTATGCACAGTTCACAATACAATAAATGAAATGATGTATGCCATTTAATTTTTTTAACAAATATCTTATGTGCATGATGCCTAATAAAATATCATCATTATCAATACTATCTATAGTGGTGAGATTTTATTTTAAAACCTGGGCATATTTGTACTTTCTCACTTTTGAAATTAGTTGGAGTGTAAATTCTAGCTATCTCATGCATGCTCATACAATCTACTAAAATATGCAATGTTAATATAAATCTACATGCATGCTATGCCAAATCTATATGTATTGGCCAACTTCGAAATACATGAGCATATGCACGGTCAACTCCGAGGCACATGGGTGGTCTAGCTCTGAGGTCTGTGTATGGTCAAACTTCGTGATGCATGTGAGACCACTTTCGAACCCCATGTACGAACATACTTTGAGATATATATGGCGTATGTATTGGTTAACTCTGAGGAATATATGGGTCCAACTTCGAGGCATAAGAGGGTCAAACTTTGAGGCCATGTGGTCCAAATCTAAGACTCATGTGGGGACAAACTCCGAGGTACATGAGTAAATGCATACTTGTGATTTGTTTAAAAATTGTCTACTGTATCTAGTATTTATAGGGTATCATATCTCTGCAAGACTAACACTAATATTCTCCACAAAAACGTCATAATGATGCATGCATAAAATATCAGATGTCATGTAAAACTTTTAAATCCCTATCCTTATATCAAAAATTTTCATATATTCAAATATATATATAAAAATATCTTCATAACACATGATGTATGTTATTTCATAAAATAATGCACGAGTAAAAAGTGGAGTAAAATTCCTACCTCACATTATGTTATCTTGTGCCCCTATTCCTTTGATCGAGTACAATATCCTTTTCGGGTAAAATCTATAGACAATTATTTTAACAATAAGTAGTACTCAAATCAAACCAATTGAAAGGATTACCTCACTGATTAACTACTTTGAAATTCTATCACTTCTTCGATCCAATACTTCATTTCTTGATTACACGTTACTATGTAGTAGTTCATACTCGACTCGTCTATTCCTAAAATACCCTAAAGTGTTGAAATCTAGAGAGAGAAAGCTAGAGAAAAGGGAGAAAAATGAGAGTGAGGAGTGAAATAGCCAATACCCCCTATTGGCTGGCGGTTTTTCGACCATCCACGACAAACCATGACGAGTGTTGTAGTTCCTTGCTACCTTCCTTGCTGCTACCTCGTCGTGTGGAGTCATCCTCATTGCTCGTTTGCTGGCTTCTCATCGGTCACTTAGCTGTTACCTTGCTGGATGTCCGGTGAGCCTATGACAAGCTTCCTCGAATATCCAAAAATTGCCAGTAACTTGATTTTTCTTGTAAAATTTCCATTTACTCCCATTCCTTAAGTTATAGTACACAATTTTGCTTCATGAAGCTCTTAATTCAAAATTTATACACAAAACTTATAGCATGTTTGATTGACAGTAATCTTAATCGTAATAGGAATTATTTAGGGTATTATTGTGTTTGGTTTGACTGTACTCAGTAATGGAATGTAAATGGATTATAGCAATAGCAGTAATTCTCATTACGCCTGCAGCCTTTAAGAATACACTGTAATGCTCTATTTTTCTCACAATTTGTATAATCATTTATGATTTTTTTGCTCATTCTATTTCTTTTAGTAATAAAAAACGTTTATTTTTTAATTTTACTTCATTTATAATTTTATAATCTTGATTTTAATATTATTATTTATTTTGATTACCTTAAACAAAAATTTTTAATAGTAATACTGTCTCCTTTACATTCAATTTCATTATAATTACCATTCTCATTATTTTTACATTCAGCGAACCAAACGCCACCTTAATTCACAAAATTTTTCAAAAATTATAATTAAGATCGGGGGTCTCACAATCCTATCTCTTGAAGAAATTTTGGCCTCAAAATCTAAAAATAATTTCACTTTAACTCCAAAATAAGATTTTTATTCACAGTTCAACTAAATTCTTAGGTAGTGTCTACATTACAATATTACCATTAACACTTCCCTTGATTACTTTGATTACTGACACTGTCCTCAATTATCTTCACTAGCTTTTCCTTTAATTAAATTTCGTATTGTAGAATAACTTTATCCTTTTGACTATGCTGTCATAAATAATTTGAGATAATATCAAAGTTGGCATAAAAAATGTACGAGTTTTAATTTAGATGGTGGCTCTATATATATTCAGGTTGTTTGTTGACACATTAAGATATGATATGTTGAGGTGGTAACTTTTCCTTGGCTTCAAAATGACTAACTCATTTTCAAGATTATATTTTACGAACGTAAATGTTTTTGACAATATCTCAAAGTTGCCGATCTACGTTCGTAAAATCTTTGTACTCCAGAATAGCAATCCACCATGACATTCATTCTTTTCTTCAAGTTCCTGATTTTGTAGTCGATTATCGCTACTGGTTTTTCTTCATATGATGCATCTACTTGTAACATCAAGTATACTGTTCTGGCCCTTTGACACTTTCGTAGAGTAAATACGTGATAAACTTTGTGACATTGTGAAAATTTCAGGGGTAACTCTAGCTGATACTCCACATTTCCAATTCTTTTAATAATTCAAAATCATCCAATATAATAAGGTACTAGTTTTTCTTCAATTCTAAAATGAGTCACTATCTTTTAAGGTTGATCCTTAAGAAAAACAAAATCGTCAACTTTGAAATTCAAAAGTCGTTGATGTTCTGCATAACTTTGATATCATTTTGAGCTACTCGAAGTTATCTTGGACGATCTGGATTATTTTCGTTGTTTCTCAAATGAGATAAGTCCTCATTGTGCTATAGTCTTCACTTTCAACCCAACATATTGAAAATCTAAACGGTAGTCCATACAGGGCTTTATAAGAAACCATCCCAAAGCTAGTATGACAATTGTTGTTGCATACAAACCCCATAAATGACAAACGGTCTTTTTGGTTACCTTGAATCTATCTCACAAGCTTGTAAAACTTCCCTCATTGGATGACCTTTCTTATTGTCATTGCATCCTAGAACAAAATGCTATAAACGAATGATGATTTCGTTGTTCAAAACGTTCTCGTACCTACTTTCAATCTCGTTTCATCATGGTTGACTTACGGGTATACTGCTTTCTTAAAATGTTCACTAAGTAATGAATCTTTACCAATATAGATAGTGTGCAGTTCTGATGAAATGATCAATGGTATCCTTGAGACGTATTCCTTGATAGTTTGAAACTTGTTATGTCATCCAGTGTTCATTATGATGCTGTAACGTTTGAAGTAACCCTTTGAGTCATTTGATATTCGACCTTGACATGCTGTGAAATCATTTACCATGCCACAAATTTGAGCAACATTTTTTCTTCATACTTTTTGTCCCATAAATCTGATTTAACTTACGACCTCTTATCTTCTTGTCAAACAATAATTTTTTATTATGATCTAGTTAGGGTATGCCACGTACTTCGATTTGTCGATTTGTTTTGGCACGATAATTCTAGTTTAAATTTCTCATTGTGTTGTGCTGTGAGCTTAAACCACAATTTGGTGATTTTTACATAGACAGTGGATTTTTATTCAAAGGGAATAGGCTATGTGTTCCAAGAACTTCTTTGAGGGAGTATCTCATTAAAGAGTATCATGCTAATGGCTTAAAAGCTCACTTGGGGAGAGATAAAACTGTCACAACTCTTGAGAGTAAATACTATTGGCCTCAACTAAGAAAAGACACTACCAGGTTTATAGAAAGGTGCCCTATTTGTCAAGCAACCAAGGGTCATGCACAAAACACAGGTTTGTACTTGCCCTACCTATCCCTGAAAATATTTGGTAGGATGTCAGTATGGATTTTGTCTTGGGACTTCCTAAAACCCCTGGACATGTTGATTCTGTAATGGTGGTTGTAGATCGTTTCTCCAAAATGATTCATTTTGTTGCCTGTAAGAAGACCTTTGATACTAGTTTTATAGCACATTTGTTTTTCAAGGAAGTTATTAGACTTCATGGCATTCCTAAGTCCATTGTTTTAGATCGAGATGTTAAATTTACCTTCCATTTTTGGAAGGAGCTGTGGAGGTGGTTTGGCAATGTTTTGAAGTTTAGCACCACTTGCCACTCTCAAATTGATGGCCAGATTGAAGTTGTTAATCATACACTAGGCAATATGCTTAGGTGTATTTCTGGTGATCATCCTAAGCATTAGGATTTAGCTTTACCCCAAGCAGAATTTGCCATGAACAGTATGGTTAATAGGTCTATTGGGAAAGCACCATTTGATGTTGTTTATGTCAAGCGACCTAATTTCCCTACTGCATTTCTTTACTGAATGTATTCAAGAGTAAACAAGCGGTTAAAACTGCTGAAGACATTGTCAAGATGTTAGTTGATGTTAAAGAACACTTGACTACCTCTAATAACACCCACAAACTTCACGCAGACAGAAAAAGGAGACGTAAGGAGTTTGAGGTTGGGAGTTAGTTATGGCACACCTTGGCAAGGGAAGGACTGCAGTTGGAACTTATATACTTAGTTACAGGACAGGAAGATTGGCCCTTTTCGGATCAACCATAAAATGGGTCCTAATGCCTATGTTTTGGAACTTCCACCTAATTTACAGATGTCAGCTTCTTTCAATATCAAGTATTTATTCCCTTACCATCCTGCTGATGACAGCTTGGTATTTTCAGAACCTCTTTCTGTTGCTCAAGCTGATGGGACTGATCTTTTTCAAGAAGGGGCAATGACGCAAGAGTTTAATACCTTTTACTTTCATTTGTTGCACTAACGTTTTCTTTATTTTGCTGTTGTTTATTCCTTAGTTTTTTATTTGGGTTTTGTTGGTTATTTTGGGTTGCAACTAATTTTGTCTACTAGCGTGAGGCGTCAATTTGGTACTCAAAGCTTCACGTTTTGAATAACCGAATGTGGTTATATGCAGGGAGCAACAATCTAGGCTAGCTAGTTGAGGATTGATGCTATTTTGTATTTTCTTAATTCTTGTTATTCAAGTTTTATGAGAATTATGCAGGAATTGAATCGTTGAATTCATTCCTTTTCTAAGGTTCATCTTCTTTAGGATAAATTTTAATAGGCTTCCACGCCACATTATGCCCATTTTGTGCCCCTACTTTGACTGAATCCAATCTCCTTTTCGTGTCAAATCTACAAACATTTATTTTAATAATTAGTAATAACCCATAACTTTAAACAAATCTCAAATCAAACCAATTGAAAGGATTACCTTACTGATTAGCTACTTTGAAATCCTATCACTTTTCCAATCCAATACTTCATTCCTTGATTACACGGTACATAGCACTTTATTCCCAACCCGACTATTATGAAAATACCCAAAACTGAGAGTGAGAAAGGGAAGAAAATTGAGAGTGAGAAGTGAAATGGCCTGCACCCCCTATTTATAGCCAAAACTGCTCCTTGCCGGCAGCTTTTCGGTGAGCCATGATGAGTGTTGTAGTTCCTTGCTGTTCTCCTCGCCGTGTTCCGTCATCCTCGTCACTCGTTTGCTGGCCTCTTGCCGGCTGCTTCGCTGGTACCTCGCTGGATGTCCGGTGAGCTTCCTAGAAATAACAAAAAATTGCCGGTAACTTGATTTTTTTTGTAAAATTTTCATTTACACTCATTCCTCAAGTCATCGTACACAATTTTACTTCATAAAGCTCTTAATTCAAAATTTATGCACAAAACCTAATTCACAAAATTTTCCTAAAATTATAACTTAGACTGGGGGGTCTAACCATGTGACACTTTCTTTTCTACATGGTACGTTTTATATGTTCCTATGATCTGTTTTATAAGTCCTTATTTTATTTTCTTGTCCCTTCTATTTGGCAGGTTCCTCCTACTCTCAAATTTGTAATGGATGGTGAAATGCCAGATTACTTACTTGCTAAAGATTTAATATTGCAAGTAAGTTCAGTAAAACCTCCTCTCTTTTCTCGCTCTTTTGGTATTTGTACGGAATCATTTATAGATGTTCTGAGAAAGTATCTATTTTGGTATGACATACCTAAATGGTAAACCACTTTTTCTATATATTAGTTCAATGTTGTAGCTTTCATTTTATGATGTCGTAGCATGTTGATAACCAATTTGTGTCTTGTAGGTAATTGGTGAAATATCTGTTGCTGGTGCGACATATAAAGCTATGGAGTTTGTTGGGACAGCTGTTGAAAGTTTAAATGTAAGTCAAAAGATAATAATCTCAATTCAATTCTCTCTCAAAACTGTTCTATCTGGACACTGCTGTTAATTATATCTTAATAGAAATTTTTGATTTGTTTAAATTGACAGATGGAAGAAAGGATGACATTGTGCAATATGGTTGTTGAAGCCGGGGGAAAGAATGGGGTTGTCCCTGCTGATAGCACTACGTATAAGTACCTGGAGGTAAGTCATGCAGTCCTTCATTGTATGGAATTGGGATGGCAGCTCCTATTTGATGCCTAATATGACTCAGGCGTAATATGAAGTTAACCTTGTCGTTTTTATGGTACAATGTGGCTTCTTTGCATATGTTATGCATTTATGTTCTGGCATGCATTATAAGTTTATCTGTTCTGTTTTTCCACAGGATAAGACATCAGTACCTTATGAACCTGTCTACAGCGATGGTCAGGCACGGTAATCTACATTCTATATCATCTAATCTTTGTAAAGTATGCTTTTTTTCGAAACCAGTTCTCTCGTTTGGATTTCTTTGGCTCCCTCAATATGATAAATTATTTTAAATCTGCAACATCTATGTTTAACTTAACATGTATTATGTAAATAATTTATAATTCTATTCTCCTAAACATTTTTTTTTCTGATTTAGCATTAAACAACTAGAAAAAATCAGCAAAGTCCTTGAGAATGTTGGTCAGATTTTTATCTTGAAGGGCACAACTTCTTAGCGATTGGAGATTCATGCATTATTTTCCAAAATTTAAATTGAATTATGAAAGACATAAATTTTATTCATTAGTGTAAACAGAAATAGAATGGAGAGAAATATATCTTTGTTTTTATTTCTTATTCTTCACAACATAGGACACTAATTTATAGCACAATTATGATACTATAAATAAATAAATAAATCTAAAATTATCCCTAAGAAACAGGAGCAACAAATATTTGAATTATATACAGTTTTAATCCCTAACGAATAGGAAGAAATATGTGTTAGACCTCAAATCCGCTTTACCTATTCTATGCGAAAAGGGTAGTTTGGGTTTTTCATTAACAATAATGATGAGGTGGAATTGTATGAGGGAAGTTTGTCACAAAAATAGTTAGAGGAGAGAGAATGGGTGGTGGAGGGAAATATAGGCAGCAAAGAATGTCAGAATGAGCAGCCAGAAAATTGTATTGAGCTCAGCTTTTTTGGGAGAGAATCCAAGCCTCTCGAATGCTTGGTTTGTCTTTCTGATTTCCAGAAATTGATACAAACTGATTATCCTTTTATTTTGCTGCTGTTTTGTTATTTTCTTTGCTGTTTTTGGTGTGATTGTGTAGCAGGAATAGAAGTTGCTATCAATTTGGTATTAGAGCACTAATTTGGGAATATGGTTGTGAAAAATGTTGCTCAAAGAATGGATGCAATGGAAGAAGTTGTGGGGGTTGTTCAAGAGGAACTCCACAGAGAGGTGGGAAGTTGTAGGAGGAGCTTCAAAGCATGAACAAATGCTTGGAATTAATTCTGAAATTGCATGAGGAATTCGCACGATTGGCTTTATCATCACCAGGCAAAGGCAAAGTCAAAGGAAGCCATGGTTTATAGTCCATTAGTGGAAGAAGCACAGGGAAGTCATGGTACCCCGATTGATTTCAGATTTCGACAAGATAATAGATTTTGAAAACTTGAAATGCAGTGTTTGATGGAACGAATCCTGATGGATGGATTATGAAAGCTGAGAGGTATTTTTCTCTTCAGTGCTATTCTAATGAGGAAAAACTGGAAGTAGCCATAATAAGTTTTGAAGGAGATGCTTTGCTATGGTTTCAATGGGAAAACAAAAGAAGAGCAATAGTATTGTGGGAGGAGATGAAGATGCTCATCTTAAAGCAATTTTGATCCACTCAAAAGGGCTCTTTATATGAACAATGGTTGGCATTGACTCAAGATGGATCTGTAAGAGATTATCGGCGAAGGTTTTATGAATTTTTAGCACCCTTAGCCAACATCTCTGATGAAGTTGTTTTGGGTAATTTCATTAATGAGATGAAACCAAGCATTCGGGTTGAGCTAAGAATTCTGGAACCAAATAATCTGGGCCGGGCCATGGATTTGGCCCAAAAGATTGAGGAAAAACAAAATTGAAAAGTGTTGCAATTGGGGTCTTGCGAGGTATTGGTTCTGCGCAGCAACCCAATTCGCGAATGGAGCAGCTACGGACTAGGTGGGGTTCGTGCATTGCTGGGGTCACCAGAGGAGGGTTGCGACCACAGGAGGAGGTGGTGCCACCTTGCCGAAGTTCTATGGTGAAGTTCGGAGGTTGTCTGACTCGAAATTGCGACATAAACGTGAAAATGGGCTGTGATGAGAAGTGGGGGCTTGGGCATTGCTGTTCCAAAGAGTTGAGTGTGTTATTGACTCATGATGGTGAAGATGAGTTATTGGGGGAGGAAGAAGAGATGGAGCCCGCGAAAACTGAGTTGGAAGCTGCTGAAGTAAAAAAAACAGTAGAGGTATCCCTTAATTCGGTGGTTGGGTTAACATCGCCAAAAACTATGAAAATGAAGGGTGAAATCTACAACCAGGCAGTGGTGATACTAATCGATCCAGGTGCTATGCATAATTTTATTTCCATGGAACTGGTGCAATGTTTAACCGTTCCGATTGCTAAAACTTAGGTGTATGGTGTAACCATGGGAACGGGAAAATCAGTTCGGGGGGGTGGAATATGTCAAAGGATTACTTTGCGCTTATAGGGAATTGATATCATTGATGATTTTCTACCACTTGGGCTTGGGAGTTCGGATGTAATATTGGGAGTCCAATGGCTTGAAACGTTGGGTACCACTCAAGTTAATTGGAAACACAGATCATGAAATTCAGATTGGGTAATGAGACGATCACTCTGCACGGAGATCCATCTTTGGGAAGAACATTGGTGTCACAATGATGAAAACCATAAAATAAGAGGGGACATGTATACTAGTAGAGCTCAACCACATTAGTTACTTGGACAAAGACAGTGTTGAGGTGCCACGGTTTTTACACCACATTTTGGATGAACATGAAGTGGTATTCTCCATGCCTTGAAGGTTACTACCAGTTTGGGGATATGAGCACTCTATTGCGCTTAAGAGCGGCCACCCATCCATAAGTGTTCGTCCTTATCGGTATCCACATATTCAGAAGGATGAGATTGAGCGGTTGATAAAAGAGATGCTCATTGCGGGAATTATTCAGGTCAGTAGCAGTCCACATTCGAGTCTGGTGTTATTAGCGAAGAAGGATTCGTGGCGATTTTGTGTGGATTACAGAGCTTTGAACAAGGTAACAGTATCGGATAAGCATCCGATTTCGGTGATTGATGAACTCTTAGATGAACTAACAGGAGCTCGAGTTTTTTCTAAGCTTGACTTGAAGTCAGGATACCACCAGATCAGGGTCACAGAGGGAGATGTCCCCAAAATAGCTTCCCGCACTCACGACGGCCACTATGAGTTCCTTGTGATGCCGTTCGGTCTCACCAATGCTCCCGTCACATTTCTCTTATGAATGAGGTGTTTCGTCCTTTTCTCTACAAATTTGTATTGGTATTTTTTGATGACATTCTTGTTTACAGTGATATTGAGGAGGCTCATCAACATCTAGTACAAGTATTGGAGGTGCTATGGAAGAACAAACTGTACGCTAATAAAAAGAAATGTGAATTTGGTAAAACTTAGATTGCGTGCTTGGTGCATATCATTTCTGGGGAGGGAGTTACAATAGACCCTAGTAAGGTTCAAGCCATGGTTTCTTGGCCATCACCTAGAAATTTAAAGGAGTTATGGGGTTTCTTGGGACTATCTGGTTACTACAAAAAATTTGTAGCTGGTTATGCGAGCATTGCTTTACCTTTGACGGAGCAGTTAAAAAAAGATAAGTTCGGATGGAATAATGAGGCGGAGCAAGCTTTCGAAGGTCTGAAGAGGGCAATGGCTATAGTACTCGTACTCGCCATGCCAGAGTTCACCCAACCTTTTGTTATTGAAACGATGGCTCAGGATTTGGGTTACTCTAGCCTATTCTTGTGCTTGCCCAAGTATGGGACGAAGTTACCATGGATTTCATTGAAGGGTTACATCACTTAGAGAATGTGGATGCTATTTTGGTAGTGGTGGTTCGGTTGAGCAAATATGCCCATTTCATAGGTTTGAAACATCCCTTCACGGTTGTGTTTGTTGTTGGAGTTTTTATCAAGGAAATTGTAAGGCTTCATGGGATACCTTAATCCATCGTTTCTGATCTGGACCGAGTATTTGTCAATCATTTTTGGAGTGAGCTATTCAAGTTGGAGGGTGCAACGCTCAAAAAGAGCACAACTTATCATCCCTAAACCGACGGGCAGACAGAGGTGGTCAACAGATGCTTAGAGACCCATTTACGCTGTTTTATCAGAGCAGCCTCGAGCGTGGGCTAAATGGTTGGCTTAGGCATAATATTGGTACAATACCTGTCATTCCTTCACCCATTGCACTATTTTTCGAGCGCTTTATGGCTGAGATCCTCCTCACCTCATTCGCTACGCTCGGAGATCAACTTTAGTTTCTGCAGTCGATCAGTTTTTGGAAGATCGTGATGCAATTTTGGATGAACTCCGTATGCAACTTTTACAAGCATAGCAAAAGATGAAGTTACAAGCTGATAAAAGAGGCATCAAGTAGAGTTTGACGTAGGAGATCTAGTTTTCTTGAAGTTATGGCCCTATCGTCAACGCTCATTGGCTCAGCGCAAGTATGAGAAATTAGCTGCTCGTTTTTACGGACCGTATAAGGCTTTACAGCGTATTGGGACAGTGGCTTATAGGTTGGAACTTCCTATTTTTGCGACTACACATCCTGTTTTCCATGTCTCTCAATTAAGATATGCTCTCGGGGTAACTAATTCTTCTCCAATGATACCGCTCCAATTGACTCCGGAGCTTGGGTTACTAATGGAACCGGAATCGCGATTAGGAGTACGACCAAAAGCTCACGGTCAACCAGGGAAGTGGAAGTGCTATTGAAATGGAAGACTTTACTCGAGTTTGAAGTTACTTGGGAGGATTTTTACATGATATTGAAGCAATTTCCAGATTTTTATCTTGAGAACAAGGTGAATGTTTGGGCAGGGGTAATGTTAAACCTCAAATTTGTTTTACCTATTCTAGGCGAAAAGGGTAGTTTGGGTTTTTCATTAATAATAATGATAAGGTGGAATTGTATGAGGGAAGTTTGTTATAAAAACAGTTAGAGGAGAGAGAATGGGTGGTGGAGGGAAATATAGGCAGCAAAGAATGTCAGAATGAGCAGCTAGAAAATTGTATTGAGCTCAGCTTTTTTGGGAGAGAATCTAAGCCTCTCGAATGCTTGGTTTGTCTTTCTGATTTCCAGAAATTAATACAAATTGATTATCCTTTTATTTTGCTACTGTTTCTGTTATTTTCTTTGCTGTTTCTGGTTTGATTGTATAGCAGGAATAGAAGTTGTTATCAATATCCCCCTAATTTTGGAATTTTCATACTCCCCTTTAAGTTGGATGTAAATGTTGATCATTTCCAATTTATAAATAAAATCATCGAAACTTTGTCGAGGGAGTCCTTTGGTGATACCTTTGTGGGAATGTATGTCATGCAAATGATACCGTTTTCAACATTTTCTTTAATAGTGTCTATCCACTTCTATATGCTTGGTTCGGTCATGTTGGACTGGATTTAGAGAAATATTGATGGCAACCTTATTGTCACAATAAACCTTGAATGGAGCCTTGTTTTCAATCTGTCAAAAGTTTCTTTAACCATAATCCTTCACATCTCTTGTGCAACTGCTCGAAATTTGGCTTCGATGCCACTTCTAGCTACTACATTTTGTTTCTTGCTCTTCTAAGTTACTAAATTTTTTCGGACAAAAGTGCAATACCTAGTAGTAGACCTTCTATTCTCTATTGAGCCTGTCCAATCTGCATCTGTGTATATTTCTATTTCTCTATATTCACTTTTCTTGAAGAATAGTCCTTGTCTTGGAGAACCTTTGAGATATTTAAGAATTCTATGTACGACATCTAAGTGATCTTCTATTGGTGAATGCACATGTTGGCTAACAACACCAAATGCAAATGCAATGTTGGGTCTTGTGTGTGATAGGTAGATCAACTTCCTGACTAGGCTCTATATCTATCTTTGTCAACCGATTTTTCATTAACTTTTGTTTTCTTTCCTGCTTTGATTGGGGTGTCACTAAGTTTGCTTCCAAGCATATCAATTTCAGTTAAGAGATCAAGTACATATTTGCAATGAGATACATAATACCATTTTTTGACCGAGCGATCTCCATGCCCAGAAAGTAGCCCATTTGTTCTAGATCTCTTCAAACTCAGTGGTTAGAGTTTTCTTAAGTCTTTCAATCTCAGTATCTTCAGTTATGATTATATCAACTTATACAATTAGAATCGTTTTTAACCGTTCTTCAGTTTGTTGGAAGAACAAAGTGTGATCTGACTGTCCTTGTTGATAACTTTGTCCTTTTATTATCTTTGCAAATCTATCAAACCATACTCTAGGCAACTGTTTGAGGCCATAAAGAGACTTATTGAATTTGCATGCCATGTTTGCCTTCCCTTGTTGAGAAAACCCCAAAGGTAGTGTCATGCAGATTTCTTCGTCTAATTTTTCATTAAGAAATGCATTCTTGATGTCAAGTTGTTGAAACGTCCAGTCCAGATTTGTTGCTAATGATAATAGAACTCAAACTGTATTTAACTTAGCCACTGGTGCAAAAGTTTTTGTGTAGTTGATCCCATAAGTTTGAGTAAACCTCTGAGCAACCAGTCGAGTTTTGTAACGTTATATTGTCCTATCAAACTTTGTATTTCACTATAAAGACCTACTTGCACCCTACATGTTTTTTTCCTCGTGGTAGTTTGACTACATCCCAAGTGTCATTTTTTATCAAAGTTTGCAATTCTTCCATTACTACTTCTCTCCACTCGAGAATTCTCCTTACCTCTTCAATATTTTTTGGAATTTTTATCCTATTAAGGATAGATGTAAAGGCTTGGAATCTAGGAGACAAAGTATTATAAGACAAATTTTGAAATAGGATAGAGAGTACAAGACTTGGGTTGTTTTCTGAGAGCAATAGGTAAATCATCAGTAATAGGTTCAGGTTTACCCATGTCTGAAGGTGACTCAAGGATACTTGGAGTTATCATCAGTTCAAACTCTCTAAGTGTTTCAAGAGTGAGGTTCTCTCTAATCTTTGCATTTAGCTGCCGCAAGTAAGCAAGTATTTCTTTGTCCTTTTGTGTGCTTGCATCTTTTGCTAAGTTCAAGTTCACTTCTGTAAATGGCTCATTAGAACGTAATGTGGTCAGAAGGGGTTGTCGGCCGAGTATCTGCTTCTAACTTCATGAAGTTTGCGATCGAGTCCTCCAAGTAACTCAAAAACTCTCACCCTCTAGTTTTGACTTACACCAAACATTGTCGTCCTAGCATGCCCAATTTTTCTCTAAATTTGAATCCATTTCTTGCCACAAAGTGATCATCTCCAATTCTCAGTCACATTTCTCTTATTCTGTCTCATTTGACATAGCCGGGTCTAGAGCTCATAGTGAGTGTTTCTAGTGTTTCTCTGTTAGTGTTTTCTGATGACGTTGACTCTAGTACACTATTATTAATCTGTCATTGTTTGATAGGATTAAAAAAAAAAAAACTGCTCTGATACCATGTAAACCGAAACATAATGGAGAGAAATATGTCTTTGTTTTTATTTCTTATTCTTCACAACATATACAAGACACTAATTTATGGCACAATTATGATACTAGAAATAAATAAATAAATCTAATACTATCCCTAAAAAACAGGAGCATCAAATATTTGAATTATATACAATTTTAACCCCTAACTAATAGGAAGTATCCCATTAGTTTCAGGATTTTCACAATTAGTCCTAAAGGGTATTTATGCACATTTACAAGTCCTAATTAAGGAAGATAATAAATCCTATGCATACACAAAATAAAAATAAAGAATTAATAATATTTTCAATTAACCTAGGAAGTAACATATACACATTTTAACGCCCCCCTCAAGTTTTTGTATAATGAGGTATGAAATCAACTTCTGGTAACACCATGAGTCATAATTTTTGCTAGCTGATCTAACACTCTTGATTAGAATCCAAATTGTTGTGTGATTTTTGTCGAGGTTATTGTGCTCAGTTGTTGCAGTATTATCATAGAAGAGGACCATATAGGCATCGTAGGACCAAAGTCAGGTTCACTCAATAGAATCTTAAGCTAGGAAAGTTCTATAAATGTAATAGCATGGTGAAGAGCGCGATATTCAGTTTCTGCAATAGAAGACGATAAACATTCTGTTTTTTACACCTCGAAGTCACAACAAAGACCAGATCCACGACAAAAAAACAGGATAGAGCAGTGGTGGAAATATGGATAGAATAGTGGCAGAAACTGGCTGGAAATTTCTGCAGTTGCAGTGCTGGGTGAAAAGGATGTGGTGAAGGTTGGGAAATTCAGGCATACCAGCGGCATAGAAATTAGAAACCACAACAACAGCAGTGGCAAAAAAAGGGCAGAGGCAGCTGACAAACCAGGAGCGACATTGATGTCTGGGGAGGATGTCGACGGCTGATAGTGGGTAGGAGAGCAACTGTGGCGGAAAAGTGAATGCTGGCAGCTGTTATTGGGTTAGGGTTTTCTTTGGGTGTATGATCACTTCAAAAAAAGTTACAGGCCTCTGCACCAAACCCTGGCCAACTGACCCTGAAAATAGTTTGGATGGGATTTCCCACTTTGGGGTAGTGGGAGTGGAAATTTTCTTCTTTTTGGTCTAATACCAATCTGAATTATGAAAGGCTTAATTTTATTCATTCGTCTTGGTAGGTATTTTTACACATTTAGAAGTCCTAATAAGGAAGGAGAATAAATCCTAAATAAATACATAACAAAAATAAAATAAAGAATAAATAATATTTCTAATTAACCTAGTAGAGTAATACATAAACATTTTAACGATTTATCTTCAAATAATATGGCAAATCTTTGTTATATGCCCATCATGGTACTTACTTTTGATGACACTTTATTATATTCATTATAGAGAATATGTAGTATTGAACATAGCGTGCAGTAGAAGCAGCAAGTTCTATGCATTCTTATGTAGCCTATGTGATGTATTTACCTTCGAGAATTTATGGTGATTTCATGGTCTTTTTCTTTTCCTATGCAATGTACAGTGTCGTTTCTTTGCCTTTTGTGTTTTAGGTACCTGTTGTCTTGACAAGCTTATTCTCTTTGTGTATAGATTTCTTTCTGAGTACAGATTTGACATATCAAAACTAGAGCCTCTGGTTGCCAAGGTTTGTCTGTTATATGCTACACTGAAAAATGCTTTTTTTAAGTCAGTTATTAATCCTATTTGGATGTGTGTCAGCTAAAGTGATCCCTTTCCTGCCAGTTTGTCCATATTTTATTCTTACAAATGGCGACTATTACTTCCTTAATGATTAATTCGTAAATCTATCTTGCAGCCTCATTCTCCTGATAATCGTGCTTTGGCTAGAGAATGCAAAGATGTGAAAATTGACAGAGTATATATTGGATCATGTACTGGTGGTAAAACAGAGGATTTTCTTGCTGCAGCAAGAGTCTTCCAAGCTTCTGTAAGAAGTCATATCTCTTATTGTAGAAGCATTGGAACTTTGTTTTGTTTGATCATTACATTGAACACTGTTTCTTGATGCATTGTTGTTCATTATATTTTGTTTTGTTTTCCTTTTGATCTATTGGGGGTCCATCCTAATTCCTACTTGACATAGACTTGATTCGTCATACAGTACTATAATCTTTTAAATCATATTTAACAAACCCATTTCACATAATTAATTTCTTTTCATTTATTTGGTTCATCTTTATTTTCAGCTGTCTACTCATTTCATCTATTTTCTTGCCATAAAATTTCAACTTTGTTAAAATATTAAAAAATGTAAGCCTTATTATATACGCCTGAATATGAGGTCATGGACATGTCCATTCTAAACCTCATCAGCCTGTATACCCAAGCTTTCAAGCTTTGTTCGATGTTTCAAGTCTTTTACTTTTATTTCATTTTATCCCATATTCCCTTTTTCTTTTTTCCCCGTCCATTGGTGTTGCCCCTCCTTTCCTTTATTTCCACTTTTCATTTATTTGATTTGGCTTTGGTTTTAAAAATACTGTGATCCGTACCTTTTTGCTTTTTTCCTCAAGAGACATAGAAGTAAAGAAGGAGCTACATACAGCTTGGATGATAAAAAAATGAATTGGTTTTTGTTAGGCCCCACGTGCAATTCACATATGCACGCATGAAAAGAGACGCAGGGGAAGTGAAATGAAAAGCTGGTGGAAGTTTGTTATGCACGGATAAACTGACCAATATATCCTTTAAGTTTGTTATGCAATTTCCTTATTAGTTAATAGTTTGTTATTGCTTTTGGGGGGACCACAGAATATTTGTGATAGAGATGTCATGGGAAGTTTTGGCAGGAAAAATATATAACTATAGGAAAACGGTTAGAAGGTCATTGAGGAATTTTGTAAGAGCTGATGCTCTGTGGAGAGAACAAGCTTCTCGAAAGCTTGTGTTATCATTTCCTTGTTGAGTTTTAACGAATCTTAGTATTTGAATTTCACAGTTTCATTCCATAAGAAATTTAACATTGATTTTTATTGATATTATTTTGAATTCCTATCAAATTAGTATTAGAGCAGTGCGATTCTAAATGGCAAAGACACAGAATCAAAGAATAGAAGCCATGGAAGAAGCCGTGGGTATCATACAGGGAGAACAGAGTAAGATTGCAAGTGAAATGGGGGGTTTAAAAGAGGAGATACATACCTTAACCCATCAGCTTAACCAGAGATTTGAGCACATGTTTAAGCTGCACGAGGACGCCCAGAAATATTTCCCATCTTCTTCGTCCGAACAAGTCCAGGAAACGTTGGTTAATAGCCCAACAGTTGGAAACCTTCAAAGAGGATTAACTGGGAATGGATATCACGGTGTGGTTAATAACCCAAAACACGATTTCAGGTTTCAAAGGTTGGATATGCCTCTGTTTGACGGGAATAACCTAGATGGGTAGATTTTACGGGCTGAATGCTACTACAATTATCACCGGATGACTGATGAGGAGCGATTGGAGGCAGCCGTTGTAAGTTTTGAAGGGGATGTATTGTTGTGGTACTAGTGGGAAAGCAAGAAGAAGACCTTCCGAACTTGGGAGGAAATGAAATTGATGCTTCTGAGACAATTTCGGACCACCCAAAACGGATCACTGTATGAACAATGGCTAGCCCTGGAGCAGATTAGCACGGTGAAGGAGTACTGGAGAACTTCATTGAATTATCGGTACCTCTGGACAATATATCAGAGGAGATTGCCTTGGGTACTTTTGTGAATGGGTCGAAACCCGAAATCCGAGTGGAGCTTAGTATCCTAGGACCCACTACCTTGGGCCGGGCTATGGATTTAGCCCAAATGATAGAAGAGAAGATTTCTTGGACTCATCGAACTTCGAAGAGCCATACAACTAGACCAGCCCATTTCCTTCGCGCGAACCTAGCTTCAGCAGCAACCCAACCTTCGCCTAACGATGGAATGACATTGGCGTGGAAAAATTCCAGCAATATACGCCGATTAACTGACACAGAAATGCAAAAGAAAAGAGAGAAATGATTGTGCTACCGTTGTGATGATAAATAGGTTTCTAGGCATCGATGCAAAAGAAAGGAATTAAGTGTGCTGATTATGAATGAAGAAATCGAAGATGAAGAAGGAGACCAGAGGAAGAAACTGAGAAAGAACTAGATACCACCAAACTCGACCAAGGGATAGAAATTTCCCTGAATTAAGTCGTGGGATTTACAGCTCCAAAAACCATGAAAATGTTGGGGAAAATTGGAGGAAGAGAAGTTGTCACCCTAATTGATCTTGGAGCAACCCACAATTTTATCGCTACAAAAGTTGTGGAAGCCCTGGGACTTCCAGTTTGCCAAACCAAGGCTTATGGAGTGACCCTTGGAGCTGGTAGTTCAATTCGTGGAGAAGGAATATGCAGAGGACTCCAATTTGAATTGCAAGAAATTGAAATTGTCACTGATTTTTTGCCAATGGAATTGGGAAATATAGAAGTGATTTTGGGAATTCAGTTGTTGGAAACTCTTGGGATGACACACACCAATTGGAAGACACAAATCATGAAGTTTTCTATGGGAAACAGAACCATTACATTACAAGGAGTTCCTGCGCTTAGGAGGACCAAGGTGTCCCTCAATTCCATGATGAACTACCAAGAAATGATGGGCACGGGAATAATCAGAAACAACTCAAGTCCATTTTCTAATCCTGTTTTGTTGGTAAAGAAGGATGGATGTTGGAGGTTTTGTGTGGATTATAGAACCCTCAACAAAGTGACTGTTCTCGATAAATATCCCGTTCTTGTCATTGAGGAACTGTTGGATGAATTGCATAATGCCAATTTTTACAAAATTGGACCTCAAGTCGGGATATCATCAAATTCGTGTCAAGGACGAAGATATACCAAAAATTGCATTCAAAACTCATGGACACTATGAGTTTTTAGTCATGCCATTCGGCCTCACTAATGTCCCAGCAACTTTTCAATCATTGATGAACGAGGTATTTAAACCTTTTTTATGAAAGTTTGTACTTGTCTTTATTGATATACTGATATACAATGTAGATAAGACAATCCATCAAGAGCATGTCAGATTGGTTTTGGACTTGTTAAAAGAACATCTGTATGCTAACAAAAAGAAATGTGAGTTTGGGAAGAGTAAGGTGGCTTATTTGGGTCACATAATCTCAGGTGAGGGGGTTTCTGCAAACCCAGAGAAGATTCAATCAATGGTGGCATGGCCACAACCAATAGATTTGAGAGGACTAAGGGTTTTTTTTGGCTTGACAGGCTACTATAGGAAGTTTGTAGCTAATTATGCTCACATTGCCCACCCCTTAACAGAACAACTCAAGAAAGATAGATTTTGTTGGCAAGAAGAGGCTACTCAAGCATTCAATACTTTGAAGTAGGCAATGACACAATTACCGGTTCTAGCTATGCCGGATTTCACCAAGAGCTTTTCGGTGGAAATTGACGCCTCAGGTTATGGGTTGGGAGCAGTCTTGGTACAAGAGCTTAGGCCTGTGGCTTACTTCAGTCAAGTATTGGGACTCAGAGCTAGGATGAAATCAATTTATGAAAAGGAATTAATGGCCATTGTCCTTGCTGTACAAAAGTGGAGGCCCTATTTACTAGGAAGGCATTTCGTGGTAAAAATTGATCAACAAGGCTTGAAATTCTTGTTAGAACAGAGGATTATCAATTCAGACTACCAAAAGTGGGTGACTAAGCTGATGGGGTAGAGTTTTGAGATTCAATATAGGACTGGCACTAGTAATCGAGTAGCAGATGCCTTATCAAGACCTCTTGGTTTCATAGAATTGGGGGAAATGTGTGCGCCACAGTGGAAGCATTGGCAAGCCCTACAAACGGAAATCGCACAAGATCTAATCCTATAGAAATTGAAGATCTTTCTGCAGGAAACACTACTTCAGCTGGATTTACCTTTGAGGGAGGGCAAGTTTTGTACAAAGAGAGATTGGTGATCCTGAAAAATACCAAGCTGATGGAAGAGATTCTGAGTGAATTCCATAACTCTCCTATGGGAGTCCCTCAGGGGAAACCAAAACATATCAAAGAGCAGCTGTTGAGTTCTTTTGGGAAGGAATGCGCAAGGATATAATAAAGTTCGTCCAACAATTCAATATATGTCAGCAAAACAAGTATAGTGCCACGACACCAGCAGGGCTACTACAACCTCTACCTATTACTAATCAAATTTGGGAAGATACCAGCATGAATTTCATAGAAGGATTTCCAAAATCAAAAGGAGTGGACACTATATTAGTAGTGGTTGATCGACTAAGCAAATATGTTCACTTCATAGGGCTCAAATATCCTTTCACAGCTCAATCTGTAGCCTTGAGATTTTTACAGGAGATAGTGAAGTTGCATGGCTTACCTCTTTCTATAGTTTCAGATCGAGATAGAATTTTTCTCAGTCATTTTTAGGATGAATTGTTCAAGCTGCAGGGAACAACCCTTAAAAGAAGTACAACTTACCATCTACAAACCGATGGTCAAACTGAAGTGGTGAATAGAACCTTAGAAACATATTTGAGATGTTATGTTTCTGAGAAACCAAAGTTGTGGGCAAAATGGCTACCATGGGCCGAATATTGGTATAATACTTCACACCATAGCTCCATTGGTACTTCTTCTTTCAAAATTGTGTATGGACGAGATCCCCCTAAGCTACTCAGGTTTGAAAAACAAATTGTAACAGTCGCTACTGTGGATCAGATGTTAGCTGATAGGGATGTTTGGTTGGATGACTTGAAAATGCAATTATTGAGAGCCCAACAAAGAATGAAAAGATATGTTGACCAGAAAAAACACTTAGAAGAATTTTAGGTGGGCCAATTCGTTTTTTTGAAGTTACGACCTTGTAGACATCAGTCTTTGTCTAAAAGAAAATGTGAAAAGTTGGCTGCCATGTATTATGGTCCCTATAAAATTCTCCAAAGGATTGGAAAGGTAGCCTATAGGTTGGAAGTACCCTCGATCACTGCCATTCACCCTGTTTTCCATATGTCCCAACTAAGAGCAGCTAAAGGAGGGTCCTATTCGCCAGCTACCATACTTGATCAACTGTCGACAGATATGGAAATGATTGTCGAACTAGAACAATTGATGGGAGTTAGACCACGGGTTCATGGGCAAAGTAGAGACCTAGAGGTGCTATTGAAATGGAAGCATCTACTTGACTTTGAGGCTACTTGGGAGGACTACTACAAAATTCAAGAGCAGTTTTCCCGGTCCCACCTTGAGGACAAGGTGAAACTTTGGGAGGGTATTGTTAGGCATCACGTGCATTTCACATATCACGCAAGAAAAGAGACGCAGGGGGAGTGAAATGAAAAGCTGGTGGAACTGACCAATATGTCCTTTTAGTTATGCAATTTCCTTATTAGTTAATAGTTTGTTATTGCTTTTGAGGGACCACAAAATATTTGTGATAGAGATGTCATGGGAAGTTTTGGCAGGAAAAATATATAACTATAGGAAAACGGTTAGAAGGAGGTCATTGAGGAATTTTGTAAGAGCTGATGCTCTGTGGAGAGAACAAGCTTATCGAAAGCTTGTGTTATCATTTCCTTGTGTTTTAACGAATCATAGTATTTGAATTTCACAGTTTCATTCCATAAGAAATTTAACACTGATTTTTATTAATATTATTTTGAATTCCTATCAATTTTGGCCAACTTGTCTGTGTCTATCGTGTCTGCCCCAAGGAGGGGAGTCCATATAACATAGTTCATTTGACCAATGGACTGCATGGAGCCATTTGGGGTAGTATTCTTACTCCCCATAAATCCATTGTTCATTCTGAACGATTGACTGGACTTAAGTTTGTAGTTCATCTGCTTTTAAATATTTACATGTAGGTCTTAGTTAAGCTTACGACTTACTCCGTTTTGAATGTATTTGTCAAATATTTGTATACATCTGTGTTATGTATTTGCGATTGCAAGCCTTCTTTTCCCACTTAATGTGTGACTTTGAATTCTTAGCATTTCTACTTTTTAACCAAGCAAGAGCACATAATTATATGTTTGCTGTTGCATTGATACAGTAAAATTTGAGCTAATGGTACTACTAAGATAATAAACAATCTCTCTAATGTAAAAAGAGCGTTTTGGTGTAATATCTTTCATGTAGAGCGCCCTATGATAGGTGGTATTGATGCCTAGTTTTTTCTTGGATTATCCTCCTTTGCCGCCTTTTTTGCTTAGTCTAAAAGTTTTGTTTGCTTTATCTGCAGGGAAAAAAGGTTAAAGTTCCTACCTTCCTTGTCCCTGCTACACAAAAGGTTTGTTCAGCTGCATCTTAGTAACTTGTAATGATGGACAATGTCAATTTTATTAGGAAAATAATTCTATGATATTACAATTTTATCTTAAAATTTGCAGGTTTGGATGGACGTATATAGTCTTTCTGTACCTGGATCTGGCGGTAAGACCTGCTCGCAGATATTTGAGGAAGCTGGTTGTGATACCCCTGCAAGTCCTAGCTGTGGGGCTTGTTTGGGTGGCCCTAAAGACACGTACGCTCGGTTGAATGAACCTCAGGCAAGTTTTTTCATTCCCCATTTTCTAATGTCTTCTTATAAGGGGTTCTTCCATTCCATGGAATTGTAGTTCTTGGTTATTTTTAAAATGTTGTAATACGGCATGATTTGGCTGACTTCTATATAGTATATGCAAATGCGTACAAAATAAAAAAAAAAAAAAAAAAAAATTCACATACAAGTCCAGGTAAAGGAGTGAGATTGGAAATGTTTACTAGTAAATGTTTTTTGAGATCTTTTGTTACTCCCAAAAGCTATTTTAATGCAATCTGAGGCAATCTTTTTTACTGTTAATTTTCTTATGATACCATTTCTAGTCATGTAGAGAGGATTGAAGTATTCAAATCAAGATCCATTAGTAGATCACTGAACCCGAGCATTTCTTTTCCTGATCTTATTAATCTGATCAAACAATGATTAATGAGATATGTTGTACCGTGCTGTCATAGTGTCTAATCTCAATGTTAACCTTTTGTTGTCTTGATATGTTTGTTTGGTTTGGATGAAACTGAAATCATGTATTGGGTGGTTACTGCAGGTTTGTGTCTCAACAACAAACAGGAACTTCCCGGGTAGAATGGGACACAAAGAAGGCGAGATATATCTTGCCTCCCCATATACAGCAGCAGCATCTGCCTTGACTGGTTGTGTCACGGATCCTAGAGAGTTCTTGCAGTAACCTATACCTGTACTTTGTGGTCCGCATGGAGCGAGGAGGTTTGTACTGTTACTGTATCATATTAACTGTGTAAGAGCGACTTGTTTTCCTTTTCATCATAAATGAATAAAGATGAGGGTGATATTTATTGAGAGTGTTTTTCTGATGAAGATTGCGTTTTACTAATGGCTGAAACTGAACTTCGGGTCTTTTGCACCTTAAGCTTGTAGCTTTCAGACAAATATTTGCATTATACTTGATTCTAAAAAATTTGTTTGATTTATTTGTTCATTTTATAGTGATTTTTATTTTATTTATTTATTGAAAATCTACTTGCAACATAATTTAAGGAAAATAATCATTGTCTGGGAAGTTGGCTTCACCCAAGGAAGTTGAATCATCCATCCTTTTATTACTTTTTTTTTTTTTTTTCTAATTTGTTATGACAATCATTATGTAATTTAGTGGGATATATATTGTTGAGGTACTAATATTGGTGCTTGTTTTAGTAGAGTAAGGTGTGGTTGCTTTTTCTGAAAGAAAAAGTTTATTACACTTGTATTCTATTGGTATAAAGTAACAAATCACCAATACACCAGGAACAAAAAAACAAATCCCTTATTGTTCTTCTCCTTCACATTGAACAAAACACAAACACAGACACCAAATACCTTCATTACAAATTTCATCATCATATTTCTCGTGGCATTGGAAAATTTTACAGTAATCGTATCCCAAGTACTACTTATTTGCCTTGCATATTATATATTAGGACCCACGGGAGTCTCCTAAAATATTATATTGTTAGGAAAGATAGCTGAGATCTTCAGCTGAAGAGCTCTTATGAATCTTACGATTACCTGCTTTACCTTTGTTCATAGGTCCTTTTTTAGCACCTCCACCACAAACAATAGAACACTGACACCCACAAATATTACTAAAGCATGAAAATAGTCCGTTACTATTCCCTTCTCCACCGTCTGTATGTCTTCTTGTATGTTTATAACTCGATATTTCCCCACCGCTACCACCACCGTGATGATGATCATAAACTGGTGGTAACTTTGTTCGCCATCTCTTCAATTTTGATTCTAATCCTTCGACATCTCGTCAATGCTGTATGCTACTATCGAGCTCTTGTTACAAGGTGCCTTGTTTTTTGCTATTGTTACTGCCACTTCTGATGCTGATGGACCCAATTCTGATTCTGTCATGTATGTTCTGCCCACCATGTTCGATTTTCTTGCTGGTGTATTATACTCTTATGGCCCCTGGTGTCAGATGAAACTTTTCCAGAAATGGCAATTTTGATTCTATTATGTGTTTAGGTATTGCTGGCATTTCGTCCAACACTTTCTTCAATGGTAGCTTTGGGTTAGCTTTTGAGCTACTAACCATGGAACAAGTTTTAGCATCAATTATGACTTTCGATCCACCACTACCGTTGATGAGTGAATTAAGTGAGGCTTTAGATCGACTACCCTTTTTCCTATGTTTTTTGGATGCAATTTTAGAGCTATTAACATTAGAGCTGGCTTTTCCTTACTTCCCATTTTTTATTCATCTTTAAATTGTTTAGCTCTCAAGTCAGATCCAAGCACTGAGCTCAAATCACTCTTTGTTCGTCGAAGTTCTGGTTTTCCTAAAGAAAATGGCTAAGAGGTATTACTTTTGATATTTCTTGAATATTCACTTTCACCCATCAATTCCTTGTACCCAACTGCTGAAGTACCTAGTTGGGAATACAAAGGCATGCTTCTTATGGAGCTATGAAGCAGAGCAATCCCTATATATATATATATATATATATTCAAATTTGTACAACTAACAGGTGATTCATGGAGACACAAGTGATGAAGTAGATTTGTTAAATAAGAAGTATACTTGTAAGGAATTTGATATCCACAAAATTCCAAGTAGTCATGCTATAGCTGCAGCTAGATATCAAGATATTGATGTTTACTCCTTAGTTGATAATAAATATATAGTTGAGTGTTATGTAATTGCTTATTCTTAGCCCATCTTTCCAGCTAATGATCATGGTAAATGGAAAGTTCCTAAGGAAATAGTAGACTTGGTGAATGAACTCCCTAACACGAAAAAGAAATCAGGTAGGCAAAGGAAATGTCGAATTCGATCACATGGTGAGGAGATTAAAAAAATTACTCTTTGTAGTAGGTGTCGAAGACTTGGACATAATCGTACAACATGCAATGAGGTGATGAATTGATTGTCGAACTTATACCATTCTCCCAGACTTAATTATTTTCAAATGTGTTCAACCTGTGGGTACATGTCTATCATGCAGATAATTTATAATATTTGTTTGCCAACTTCCATTTCAAACCTATTAATGCATTAAGTATTTATGAATGGTAAGTCTTTTTTATCTGTTATATTAAATAAGTCTTTTTGCTGTAAATATATTACTTATCTCTTATTAAAGTGACCTAATGTTAAATTATATTGGGAAAATAACAAAACTAACACCCCCAAAAATTATAATAACAAAACTAGCACCCCTGTGTTCAATTAAAATTGAACGACAATAATTTGGACTCGTTCAATATTGAACGTTCAATATTATCCGTTCAATTAGAATTGAATGACGATAATTAGACCTATTTAATATTGAACGTTCAATATTTTACGTTCAAATTGAATATTGAACGTTCAATATTAAACGTTCAATTCTAATTGAACATAAGGGGGTGCTAGTTTTGTTATTATAATTTTTAGGGGGTGCTATTTTTGGTAATTTTCCAATTATATTTAGGAATGACAACATTCATGAATCAATCTAAAACAGGACCAACGTAATATGTACAAGTATATTGAAAATTGAAATTTTTTGACCATATTTCGACTTGAAAATATTATGTATTCAGTTATTCCTAGCGGTGGAAGTATTGATATTGGGAATACTTAAATTTATCTACACATATACAAAAAGAAGTTATCTTAGTATCCACAACATATTTTATTAAGTTATATTTGCAAGGCTTACGATGGAGTAGATTACGAGTAACTATACCATAGTGCTTTATACTAACACTATCAAAATAGGGTCATTATAAAAAACAGCATCTTACAACATAATCAAAATAGTGGCGTTTTATCAGTGATCCAGATGTTTTGTTCATTATAATCTTAATTGAGTATCACATTTCCATATCCCTGCAACATAGGTGTGAGAATATACAAGTTAGAGAAATCAATCTAAATGTAACATTAAACAATGTACTTCCAAAGTAGCTGAACAAGTATTAAAATATAAGTCCATATTAATAAACTAAAATTTACCTCCCTTTCATAATATTTTGTGTTGAACAGTGTCTCTTATGATTATCCATTCATTCTCAAATTGTTCTAGTTCCTTCTGATTATCATAATGCTTTCTTCGTAGCGCAATTATTCTAGACCTCTCTTTGATGACCTTTTTCTCAATTAATTCGAGAAATGTACATATAGTTTCACATTCATCCATACTATCCTCCATGGCTTTTACTACATTCATGAAGATGACATGATCTTCAAAGTTTTCATCATTTAGGAAAGCAAATTCATACCACTCATTTATCGTACCAATAATGTCCGCAAATTCTTGGACATTTTGTTGCCATTGTTGAATATGATGTGTGACCAATTTTCCCCCATTAGGTACTGTACTTTTTGTTTATCAATCCCCTTATACATCTTCACTCTATTGTACCAATTACTTATAAAGTACCTCCAATGCATTATCTCATCTATAGGAATTGCATCAGATTGTACAACAGTCTTCAATGACTTCAACAATATTTAATGATCAACTCCACCATATACTATGATCTCAAGAGGAATGTCTATGATTTCCAACAATTTTTTTTTTTTGCTTCATCCATTAGTTTTCTTGGGGAATGTAAGGGTACTACTAGATAGTCTAAATCTTCTAGAGGATGAACAATATTTTCAGATAAAGGTCGGAAAGTGTGAAAATTTTCTGTCAATTTTTTCAATCTCCTCTCCTGTAAAGCAATACATAAAGTGTGTTATGTTTAAGAATGTATTCCAATTTGAAATATAAAAAAGTAATAAAACCAATTATTTACTTAAAAAGGGGGTTGTACTAGCCCTTTATTCATAGATAAGTTATTTGTAGCTGGTGAATAATATTTTAGTTCCAAAAACATACTATCTACGTATGAACATGGGTTACTATTTTTTAATGAAAAAATACACTACAATGTAATAATACAAACCTTACAATTTTTTTTCTTTCCATTCTCTTTAGGTAATCTAGGATTCATGATAGTTATGAATTTTTTATTCCCAAATTTGAGCACAACACAATGTTGCTAAGAATTGCTTGCTGACTTAAGATGAACTACTTATAGGAAAAGCTCTCTTGTCAAAGGTTGTGCAGATTTACTAGCACTGCAGAAAATTGTTTCCCTTTTGAGCACGTTTTGGTTAGTCTTCAAGATTAACATTTAATTTCCTTAGATTTTTTGAACCTACACAATCCAACTTGTCTTCAAGCAAATATATTGTATTAAATGCAGTTATAATTATTTGCTCTCTAACCCCTTATAGTTGAATAAGTAAATATTGACTCTCAATATTAATTGGGAGAATAACAAAACTAACACCCCTCAAAACTTCTAATAACAAAACTAGCACTCATTGTGCTCAAATTTATATTTTCACAATTAAAAACATGACTAATATGTTATTTTTCTTTGAACATTCATCCAATTAGAATTGAACGACGATAATTTAGACTCGTTTAATATTGAACGTTCAAATTGAATATTGAATGTTCAATATTGAATGTTTAATATTATTGAGGTGTTATTTTTGTTACTATAAGTTTTAGGGGTGCTATTTTTGATAATTTTTCATATTAATTTAGGTTGATTTAATTAATCCAACAACTTCTAACCACCTCATTAACTCTCAATATTTATGGATTACAATATTATGGATTCTGAACATAATTTAATGACAAATATTCTGATTATATAAGTAGTTTGTAATAAAAAAATTTACAACACAGCATGTAATAAAAATATTTACAAAACAACAATTTCTATATGGATATTGTTGTAAAAATTGGTATAACCACATACGTGATATGCCAACACTTTTATTGAAACATATATATATATTAGTAGATATCATGTTCAGACTATAACTACAGTCTGTCTACATTACAAATATATATGAAAATTGAATTATTTATCCCATAATTCAATTACATATAGACAAAAAACGCTCTTTGGCCATGAAACAATTTACGGTGAACCTTAATAACAATTCTGAGCTTAGTTTCTAAGCCTGATCTAATGTTCAGAAGCATAACAAAAAGATTGGATGTGGTAAACAATGGAATGATCACATAAGCAAGACGTTGTCTATGGAATAATACAACTCATAAAAAATCTTCTTCCTAAAAGATAAAATATCTTCATGCTTCAACTGGATCAATGGATTCCGGATAGTTCGAAATTCAATGAACTTTATAGCATAAATCCCACAATCTCCACTGCAAGAAATTTAAATTAGTATCAACATTCCAACATTTGGCATTCAATAATGCAAAAAAGAATTATTTAAAATAACAAAAGTATGCAAGTATAGTTGTACTCACGAATTTTCCTGTATCGGAACTTTTTCTCTTTGGTTTCGAAATTTTTTTCAAGTTTTTGAAAATTTAAAGTTTGAACCATGCCTATTTCTCTCGTACACCCCACACTGCTTGATAAAATTAGGAAACATTTTACAAATACTTTGCATATGTCTCTTTAATTGTGCATCACGAATATGCGATGGAAGTGAGTCATACACATGTATCTCTTGTGATTGAAGGTCAAACTCTAACGCAATCCAATGATCGTTGAAGGATATAATCCCATATAGGACATCCAATTTAAACCAAGGCCTTCCATAATCAGGAACATATCCCAAAACATAATTTGTTAGTCTTCTGTCAGAGAACCAATCATACAACTCATTCCTTCCTTCTGCCCTATTCCATTCATCCTTATGAGTCATAAGTCATGCTTGCAAAGAATTTCATAATATTTTAGAATGTGCATATTAAAATGAACATTAACATACAAAAAAAATAAACAGTAATTAGCATGTGGATATTAAAAACCACAATTCTGGTAATTGACAGAAGAGAACAATCTATGATGCATTTGCACAGATGAAAATTCAATAAACAAAATGTTCTATGTCAGAAGCAGATTAAAACTAAAGACAACGATAAGGTGGTGTTTTTCACTAAAAAGTTTCAATTACTCTCTTTCTGTTTTTTTTTTATTTTACCTCAATTTCCTTTAATTTTTATTAACCTTGAAGGTTAAAAACCGGCTAAGAGCCCTTATCTAATTAAAAACACCCAATAGGACCTTAAGTGCAATTTTGTTCCTCTAATGGTCCTTTGAAGACAAAAGCCATTTTACATAGACATGAATAAGATGACTTACAAAAAAGTACGAGTTCACTGTTAACCATCCTTTAAGACGAAATTTCGTAGGGCATTTATGAAATTTTTTCCTTAGCAACCACAGACCACAATCAATATACTGCAACAAACATATATAATCATTACCGAAGATTACGTCTGTATTAACATGTTCATAAAGTAAACAATCTAAAGTATTTGTAAAGAAATTGTTTTGTAAGTTAGTTGTGCTACTCACTGAGTTAAATAGGTTGGCTTCAATTTTGAACAGATGATGAAACCATATAGCATTTGCTATCCCTTTACTTGGGCAACCAACATTAATGGTATCCCTAAAGTGATTTTCACAAGAATTTCTTAATGAGTATAATTGTAAGTGTACTTCATAAAGAAAAAAAGGCAAAGAAATTGTAAAATAATAGGCATATGACCTAGTATATTTAAAAATCCATTACTTACACCATAGTACACGATTCTTTATGAAGTCAGGATAAGAAATGAAGATATTTCTCGCAATCCACAATCGCGTTGACATTATAGAATAAATTTGAGCATCCAGCAAGAACATCATCGTATGATTGGTCCATTTTCGATGCTTTTCTTTTCCTTCCATTAGTCTTGTAAACCTCATAAGGTGATCTCAAATGTGGACCAACGGATCTATTCTTTCTTGTGTAGTATTTATTTGTTTCAGTTGGACCCGTCACAATCATACAATCATCTGTATCACTTGCATGGACGTCCTCTGACCCCCTCTGAATATCATTTTCTATGTCATAACCAAGCACGGCCAAATTCCTCTTTTGTAATTCCTTCTGTAAGAATACAATATGAATAAATTTGTCTTCTACTTGAGACAAGTTCTTGGATATGTCCATATGAACCTGAATATTCAGAGTTGTTTCATCTTTTTCAGGAACACTATCCTCCATGGCAACATAGTATTCTTCTCCACTTACTATTTCAGCATTTGGATCTTTTTCTTCCATTTTATTCACTCCGTCATCCTCCAATTTATTATCACCTTCATGTTCACCACCAAAAATTACATCATCATCTTCATTTGTGACATTCTCATATCCAATATTGATGCGCGCCTACACCACAACTCGAATTTGGCCGTATTGGGCTGGTTGATTGAAACATACCATCTTCTCCACTTACAATTTCAACATTTGGATCTTTTTCTTCCATTTTATTGACTTCGTCATCCTCCAATTTATTATCACCTTCATGTTCACCACCAAAAATTATATCCTCATCTTCATTTGTGACATTCTCAGATCTAATATTGACGCCAACTTCAGCGTCCACACCACAACTCGAATTTGGCCTTATTGGGCTGGTTGTTTGAAACACACAATCAACTTCGAAAGGGACATTTATGTTTCCCTTTTTGAAAATATTTAACACACTGGCCAACATCTGCTTTATTTCCCTAACTTCTTGCTTCACAACCAACAATTCCTCCATAACCTAAAAATATGTGAATGCATTAGCATTAAAATTATGTCAATGTAATTATCGAGACATACTGTTCACGCTAAATAAGAATTAAATAAGATTTTTCTAGGTTATAAAAAACAACAATTATTTCTGCTCACTCATTTTTCACAAATAATAAAATATCTGAAAAGGGATATAAATTGTACCTTGTCAAGGGATGTCGTTGATGAAGATGGTTGACATTCATCTATCAACTTTTCCATTCCCCTCTTCTAAACTTTTCCAACATTATGGAAAAGTTCTTCACCAAACTCTTCTTCCATCTCTCTCCTGGCAGCAACACTGGATTGATAATACGAACTATCCATCTCTTGTTCAGTGGGAACCAAGACTTGTAGAACCAATAGCTGCAAAACATTTAACATTTAAATGATACATTAAATAATGTAATGAATTAATAAATTCCAACATGAATAAAGTTAGTAACAATTTTAATTTAATAAGACATAATTACTGACATCATTGTGACTGAAGTAAGTCCTCTCCAGGTATTTGAATCTCAAACACCGACCTGTTTTTTTGTTTTCCCACTTTAGAATCCTTGGCATCAAATCTGATGCATGTTTACAACCCAAATCCACCAATGCAGGTATGGCTTCGTAAGCCCATACTTGTAAAGCCAATGGAAACCCATATACGTTATAAGAACTAGTTGAATATGATTTCCTCAATTTAGTATCTTCTGCTTTCCCTTGAATATCCATATCATCTTCTACCTCCTCCTCAACTTCTTCATTTTTGTCCAACATATGGATGTCCCTTGGTACCCTATTGACCATAGAACTTTTCATCCTTCGTATGGTAAATTCATAAACAACCTTCCCCCATGGGAAGTTGTTGAAGCTGTCAAGATATTCAACAAGGCAGAAGTATTGAAGATTTATCTTCTGTGACTTCTGCTCACCCAACAAAACGATCTCTAATGCTACCAATAATGACAAACGAAGAACATCATGTCTATCTGTGTTCTTTGTTAACCTTTGGTATACTTCACATTTATTTGCCTTTGTAATGATATTATCCCTCCTGAAATATTGATGTTTTAATCTACTATCCAAACATTGAATGCTATCCTCACCCGTAAACATCAAAGCAGTTATAAGGGAAAATTCTTCGTATCCAAAACGATGTGGATGTCCATTTACAACAATTGTCATCTCTTTCCCACTTTGTTTCTTATCTTGCATCATCAAGAGATGGTGCACCAAAGGTCCAATGAACTCTATTCTGTGCATCTTTAATAGAAATCCAAAGCATGAGTCTTCAAAGTCCTTCTTCAAACCAAACATTTCTAGTTTAGACCTAATTGTTTCAAGCTCTTCCATTCTAGACATATTAGAAATCTTTCCAATGAAGTAATCTTCACGTTGTACGCATGAAATTTGTTCGTTATTTTGAGATGCCATCGTCTACATCACAGGAAAAGGGTAATAAAAATTCATGAAACAAATATTCAGATAGTACCAAAACAATATAAAGCTAATATAATAACAAATACTTAATTTTAACATTTATTAGACAATAAGTTGTAAATTTTATAAACAAATCATCATCAAAGAACAAATTAAATCAATTAACTTGTAAATTTCCTTTCAACTGTAAAGTACTTATAATTACATAAGAAACAAGGCTACAATATGCATGTCAAATAGATAAGTGAAAATGATGTTGAAGTATGATAGAAATTCTTCGATAATCATACTAGTGTTCTTAAGAGCAAACAACTGATGATTATGAAAAAACAAGATATTAATGAATGATTAGTTGAACGAATGAAAGATATACATTTCAGTTGATCGACCTCGAAGCAAGCAGTTAGTAGTCACCACTTTAAAAAATTGCCTAAAGCTCCTTTTACTTGATATGGCCTGCATCTAGTAGCAGTTAGCAATAGAGGTAGAATTCAAGTAAAAGCAAAACTGATGATGAAACCCAAGAAAGGAGAAAGAGGAAGGGGAAGGGGGGAATCCATTAACCCAACACCACCGGTCAAAATATTTTTATATTCTTTTGAAGTTTCACTTAATTCTTAGTTTATTGATTCTTTCTTTTCTTTTCTTTTTCCTTTCTATTTTTTTTCTTTTAATTGTAGGATTGGAGATAATTGTTGGATTATTAAAACACCATACTTTATCAAACCTTCTAAACGATAATAATAGCATCAATGCATTTATCATATAAATAATCCCAACCAGAAAAAATCCTAGGGACACGAAACTTTCATCACCACTTTACTTAAATATTGGTACACAAAAGCTAGACAACTAAGTCAGGAAAAAAATGTTTATAAGAAACTTGCACTACTTTATATCCTACCAAATTCATTGTTTAATCAATTTGTTCCTATATTACATAATTTCCACTATTCTTATTGGATGCTATCTATTATAAACAGAGACCAAACCTATTATAAACAGTAATAGAGCTAGGAATATTATTCAAAGGAGGAACCATGTAGACAAGTATAACAAGAAAAAAATATGTTTGTAGTTAACTATTATGAAATTTATAAAAACTATTTTAGCAGTATAGAATAAATAAGTCAAATCTATAATTTTTACAAAAAGTGTCTAATTTGTGAAATATAAAATAGTAGCTACATTGTATTAGAAAATAATAAAGGAATAAAGTTCAATTTTTACAATTAGATTTAGTATTTCATATTTCATATAAGTCACAAAATCTAATGAAAGGAAGAACAAAATAAGAGAGTGACTTTATTGTTAAAAAGTGTTGTTTTAAACATTTATTTATCAAATAACAATTTGTTATAGTATTCAAATCATACTATTTTCTAAGAAGATAATAAGCTTTATCACTCTAACGTAGAGTGGTTGGTATTGTTTTAAATGTTGAATAATTTATATTTGAATAACTACACGTAATTTTTCTTTAAAAGAATAAAAATGAAAGGAAAATGTCTCAATCTTGTTGGCTCTTTCATGTAAAAGTATAAGATATAAATACATATTTTGATATAAATGACTTGTCAAAATTTAAAATATATCATATGTTTGAAATGAAAATAATTTTTTTGAGGAACACTAGTCAAATCTTACACATACGTTACAAGCAGAAGACACAATTACAAAAGTTGAGACGTCAGTGATTATAAATGAGAAACAAAAAAATAATTTTGTATGTGAAAACTAGACCTGAGGTAAGAAATTCTAGACAATTAAATTAATCAAATTCACTCAAAGCATAGATACGAAGGAAACTGCAGAACACTTGATACCAGGAATTGTCACTGACATCTCAGCAATATTTGCTGCCAGTATTACCTAAATAGAATTGTGGAGTAGTATATGAACTGGAATTTAAACACTTTACATAGTCATTTTTTATAATATATTTTTCCTGATAGACCATTAAAAAGGGCTAATTTTATAGTGTTTGGTGGTAAGGAGGAAGGTTTCCACTGAGAACACAATTGATTAAGTTATGAAAAGTAAGGCATTTCATCGCAAGTAAAATTAATATCTAAAGTGAGCATATTACATCCATCATCACTGAAATCAAGTCAACTTGAAAATGTTCCCTTGAAAAGCTTTCAATGCTATAGATATTATAAAATGAGCCTCAAATTAAACATCCATTTTAAGCTTTCAACAATTGCAAGTTTTACCAATAACATGGACTACATAGTGTTAAGTTAAAAAACGCTACCTTACGAAAACCCGGTGAGGCAGGCGTAAAAACTCACATCTGGTGCTCTGATGGAAGAGAGGAAAATAAAGGAAATGTCACTAGCTTTTGACTGTTTTCAAGTAGTTGTTTAAGTCGTTCTTTCACAAGCCTTTCAACATACTCGATCTCTTCTTGTTCGGTCAAAAATACAAGTATATCACCTGGGCCTTCCTCAAGATGAATCTAATTAGAGAAAGATACATTAGGGCTAATGATTAATTGAGCAGCTTGAATACATATAAAGACTAAGTCAGTAAAACAACGGCAAGCACTAACCAGGATGTCTATTGGAGTGGTTGTGGCTGACGCTCTGCGAAAGGGAGGATTGGAGTCTTGGAGACGGTGGCCGCGGGCTTGAGAGTGATAGTGAGGGGTTACAGACAGACGTTCTCTCAGAAGGGTAATATTAGGGCTTTGGGCAAATACCAGCTCCCAAGTTTTTTTTTCTTTTTTTCCTTTTTTTTTTTATCAGCCTTTTTCTACTGGCTATTGCCTGTGAATTTTCACTTAAATAAGTTATTTTGCAAGATTTTTAACATAGGGTACAAAAGTGACATTTTTCACCTCTAAGGGCTTAATTAAAACAATTGCCCTAATTTATGAGTATTAATTTTTTATTATAAATCTAAGAGTATTATTTTATGTATTTTTTTATTGAGAGTACTTAAGTTCAATAATTTTTTAATAAAATTTTAGTCATTAACTTTAAAAAATAACAGTTTAGTTCAAACTATTAAAGTTTAGGTTTTATTTTAAATTTTTTTGTCTTCATTTTAAAAATAAAATTTTAATATAAATAATTACTAAAGTATTTTTTTAAGATAAAAATTTTACATAATAAAAAAATAATCATATATATATGATTTCATATTTTTAAAATTGATGAATTAAATTATGATAAAAAGAAAATTACTGAACGTAAATTATATCTATTTTGGAAAGCCGGTAGACATACACAGTCACCCTGCCGATGCTTCAAATATGTGGTTCTATAGCTCTTAGCCTCTTATTATATCAAGAAATTTAAATATAGTAGAATCATGACTTCGATTTATAATTTTCTTAATTTTATGAAATTAAAGATATATATAGATAATTTATTATTTATATTACATGTAAATTAATATTTATATACAGGTAATTAATTTAATTTATTTTAAATTAAATTTACTTTAACAGTAAATACTTAATTGTAATTTATATATATCATTAAATTAAAAAATTTCATTAAAAATTCACAATGTTTAACGATATATCTTTCATATTGATATCATTAACTTAAAAAAATCATTGCTTCTTTACCAAAAATAATATTTATTATATTATGCTAATTATGTAAACATCATATACGTTGCATTTGAATCACAAATATAATAAATGTTTAAATGAAAAATTATTCTAACTAATTATTTCAATATTAGCACCGACGTCTATATTTGCATCCATGGTTTAAAATAATAATAATAATAATAAATAAATAAGTAAATAAATAAATAAATAAAATTTTGTATCCATGGTTAAAATGATAGAATCATGACTTCTTTTGTTACACATGCCCTGAGGGTGTTTTCATGAATTTATTATTATGGAGAAAGTCATGATTTTGTGCTCTTGTAGTTGCATTAATTTATTTACTCGATAACGAAAGTTTTTCTTTCACTATCGACCATCATATTAAAAAAGAAAATTTTCAGCCTTTTTTTTGACGACGCAGGACGCACGGTTTAATAATGAGTTATTTATACAGTGACTTGATGATAAGATTCTTTTATTATTTTTTTTATTTTAAGTAATAGATTTAAATATATTAAAATATTATTTAATTAAAGAATTAGTTAATAATAACTAATTTAACATAATTCCTTCTCACTAAATAGTATGGAATAAAAATTAGTAAAGAATTGCTAACCTAACTTATTTTTCCAATAAATATGGTGTGATGTGTAAAAACTAGAAATGATAATTTGACAGGTAGATTGGGACAAAGATATGACCTATTTATTTATTTTTTTTAAATGGGCTCTAAAGTCCCCTTATTTTTATTAATAAAGAGAAAACACACTCATACATTCGGACGAGATTCGAACTTGGGTTTCTTTTGAGGGAATTGAGAGTCTTACCACCTGAATCACAAGAGATTTCCAAATATGACCTATTTTGATTGGAAACAAGGCAGGTCATTATTCATTTTTTTTAAACTTTTTTAAAAGCATATGAGTTTGGCGCAACATTCAAAAAGCAAATTTTTTTTAAAAAATGGGCACTAAAATTCCATTCCTTTTTTTTTATTAATAAGAGAAAATACACTTATACACACTGGTGGGACTCAAACTTGGGTGCCAGTAGCCGTTCTATAAAAATTTTTTATAAGGCACTCCGTAAACGTCCTATTTTTTCGATTCTTTTAGGACGGGGCTTTATACTGGCTGTCCTATAAGACTTATACTGGCCGTCCAATAAAAGCAAATTTGTAGTAGTGAACATAGGCGAAACTCCTTAAGCCAACAAACACACTCGTCAACCAAGTTTCTCTCTTATCTTGCTGAATACCAATTTATCCCACATTCAAGATGATTTTCGACCTGAAAAAAAGGAAAAGAAAAAAAAAAACACAATGAATAAATAAACCCATGTTTTTATGTAGGAAAGTGAATCATTTTGGACCCTCAAATTGTGTTTTCTGCAAATAATAGATGGAAAAGGAGCAGAAAATCTTGAGAAGGTATAACCATTCATGCATTTACCACTCATTATAGCTTGCTTTTTGGAGTCATAGGCAGCTCTGAATAGTCTCTCCCTTAGAAATCGAGAAGCATTTAATGCATTTGTAATTCTACAACACAACAAGGGAATTAGAAAGATGTGAAAGTCACAAAACAAAGGCTATATTATTTCAAGCATCAGAAAACAATAATCACCCAGAATATATTCGGTTGTACAGCCGATGAACACTGCAAAACAGGGTAGGTCTTAATGCAGTCATGTCATCCATCAATTTCATGTTGTCTTGCAATTGGTACAGATCTATGGGTGAAGCTTTTATGAACAAATTGTAGCGAAAGTTTCCTATCAGGATTTTGACATGTTGTTTTCACATTCAAATGATATTTACGTTGCACGTAAAATTGTTGGCAGTTATCTCTCTGTCAGAAGTCTAATAATAGTAATCAGCTCTTGCCACAAATAAATTGGCGGGAACACTGTTCAAAAGCATAAAAATATGTGGCTTTCCTAACAGTATCTCTTTCGGCAAATAACTCATAGTAACAACTTACCCCCTGGTAGAAACCACTAGCACTGCCGAAGTATGCTAAGATGATCTGGTTGGTTCTTTCATAAATATGTGGCAATGGAAGATACGATATGTAACTGTGAATACATGTTTACACAAAAAAAAACAATTAATCATTGAAAGGTTTTAATACAATGATGTACGTGTAATCATCGTACTAACATATCAGAGGGATAGAATTTGATTGCACGACTGAATCCAGCAGCACTTGCAATAAAGTTGCCATGAGTCAACACAACTCCCTTCACAATTAGGAGGAAAGAAAGTTTAAAAGGATGACATTAGTGCATGCTAAGAACATTTAGAAACTACTAGTTGATGTTTGTGTGCAGTAGCGACAGCACTATACCTTTGGGGTTCCAAAAAAAAAAATCCCAAAACAGACAAGTACTAACATAGTTTCATTAGAGTTTCTAGAGAGTGATTTGCGAGTGGGATACAGGATGCTTTCCATTTTCCAATATTACTTCATCTTCCTTTTATGTTTGGGCCAAGTTGTTCCAATGTTACTTTAAGGCGACATGATGAAACATTTGAAAATAATTAAAAATGCTAAAAGATCACCTGATCAATCAATTTTGAGTAGGATATAAGCCTCACTTTTGATGTAGATGGAAGATGTGAAATTTAGCCACCAATGACCAAAATAATATATTGTGATGCAGGAGTATTGTACAAAAGACCTCTTAAAACTTAGAGTTATTAATTAAGTTTGTTAGAGTTAACTAGTTATAGTCTTGGTTAATTTCTTGGGCCTAAATTAACTCGTTACACGTGTCTAGTAGTCTAACAAACTTAATGTATATATAAGCTATGTGGGTGAGTCTTTGATTTTGAATTTTTAGAGTGCTTTGTTTGTATACACATATATTGAGAGATTGAGAAAGAAGAGTATATGATTTAGGCTTAGAAAACTTCTTGTAATCTCTGATTGTTTATAGTGAATTTGTTGTTGCTCTTGCTCTTGCCTGTGGATGTAGGGAAACCGAACCACGTTAAATTCGTTGTTCTCCTTTCTTTATTGTTGTTGCTTATCATCTTTGATTTAATTTTTAGTTTTGTTTCCGTATATAATTTGAGAGAAGAATTGAGCCATTAATTAATTTTCATTGAAGACCAAGAAAAATCCTAACAATTTGGTATCAGAGCCTTATTTGGTTGGATAACACTCTTAGTCTTGACTTCAAGGTTCTTGACTGGGTAATCAAATCCTTGGATTTTTTGTTACGATCCTGAAGAAGATTCTTGGTAATTTGAACTTGATCAATTCAAATTTCTGGATAGGGTCTTTCTTTGGATTTAATCTCTATTTTGGCGATCTTTAGAGATGGGTTCTTCAATGAAGTTCGAAATTGAAAAATTTGATGGTAGTGGAGACTTCGGTCTCTTGAAGAAAAAGATGTTTTCGGTCTTGGTGCAACAAGATGTTGCAGAAGGTATTTCTGAAAAACCTGAATTTCCTGAGAAAATTACTGAACTTCAAAATAAGAAAGTGTTGCAGAAAGCATATTTCTGTATACTTTTGAATCTTGCTGATAATGTTCTTCGACAAGTGATTAAGGAAGACACAGCTTTGAAGGTATGGAATAAGTTGGACTCTTTTTACCTTGTTAAATCTCTATCTAGAAAGATTAGCTTGAACGTGAAATTGTTTGGGTTCAAGATGGATCCTACAAAGAACTTAGAAATTAATCTTAATGAGTTAAAGAAATTAACCATTGATTTAGCTAATTCTAGGGAGGAAGTCAGGAAAATTAAGCAACCATACTATTAAATTCTGTTAGGAAATTTATGGGTCGAAGCTAATGCACAATCAAAGTAAACTTGAGAGAATGAAGATAAAATGGACACAAGTATTTACGTGGTTCACCCAAAATGATTACAGGCTACTTCACGGGCAAAGGCCGATAGGAATTCACTATATCGAAAGATTTACAACTTCTTTCTAAATACAAGGAGAGAACAATATACCTCTATCTCTTATAATAGGAGAATACAAATAACCTCTCTCTCACAATGAGGAAAGAACTCTTTCTAAGTGGAGAAGCTTTGAATGCTTAGAATATATGATATTTTGGAATGGGATGATTGAAATGAGCAAATGATCTATCTATTTATAGAGAGAAAAATGTTACTATTTGGAGAGATGACATATGCCCTTACATATGTCTCTTCTTACTATTTGAAGAGATGACATAAGCGCTTACATATGCTTTATTCTCCCATTTTCAATGGTAGGTGAGCAACCATTGAATTGCAATAATATTCTATCAATTAAGCCATCTCTTTTGACATTGTGAAAATGGCTTCACACTTGTCTTTCAATCTCCCACTTGAAATCATCTTTCACGATTAGTTCCTCCAACTGCCTTTGCTCAAGTCTTACTGCTTACGTCTCTGCTAGGTCATGTGAGGATCAACACCATACAAACTTGTCAAGGTTGATTGGTTTTGTCATTATATCTGCTAGGTTCTGATCGGTGTGAATCTTTTGTATATTCACACTTCCTTCCTCTACTACTTCTCGAACAAAGTGGTATTGAACCCTTATGTGCTTTGTCCGGGAATGAAAGGCTGGATTTCTTGCGATGTGCAAGGCACTTTGACTATCACAAAACAAAACAATCTTCTCCTGCTTGTGGTCGAGTTCCTCCAATAATCTTTGAATCCAGATTGCTTCCTTGCAAGCTTGTGTAGCTGCCATGTATTCTGCTTCCGTTGTAGATAAAGCCACAACAGTTTGCAATTTAGAAACCCAGCTTACAACTCCTTTTGCAAGTGTAAACACATAGCCCGTACTGGATTTACTTTTGTCGAGATCTCCTGCAAAATCTGAATCCACATAACCTCTGACAGTTAATTCTGATCCTCCAAAACATAATGCAACACTTGAGGTTCCTTTGATGTATCTAAGGATCCTCTTTATAGTGTTCCAATGCTTTCCACGAGGATTCGCCATAAATCGACTGACCGCTCCCACTGCTTGTGCAATGTCTGGTCTTGTACATATCATAGCGAACATCAAACTTCCCACTGCTGATGCATACGGTACTCGAGACATCTCCCTCCTCTCTACTTCATTGCTATGAGACATACTTGAAGATAACTTGAAATTAACAGGAAGTGGGGTAGATATTGGCTTACAATCTTGCATGTTGAAGTGTCGCAAGATATTATTGAAGTAGTTCTTCTGGGAAAGCCAAATCTTCCTGTTATTTCTGTTTCGGTGAATCTACATCCCTAAAATCTTGTTTGTTGGTCCCAAATCCTTCATATCAAACTCCCTAGCCAATTGAGCCTTTAATTCTTGGATTCGATCTTTGTTGGCTCTTGCTACCAACATGTCGTCCACGTACAACAATAAGATAGTAAAGCCATTATCCCCATCAAACCTTTTGTAGTATGTACAATGGTCTGAACTGAGTCTGTTGTATCCAAGGCTAATAATGAAGGAATCAAATCTCTTGTACCAACACCTCGACGCCTGTTTGAGACCGTATAGAATTTTTTCAACTTGCAAACCAAGTCCTCCTTGCCTATTTCAGCAAAACCTTCTGGTTGAAGCATATAGATGTCTTCTTCAAGTTCTCCATGAAAAAATGCAGTTTTTACATCCAACTGCTCTAGATGTAAGTTGAACGTAGCACACATAGCCAAGACTATTCTGATTGTTGTAAGTCGTACTACTGGGAAAAATATTTCATTGAAATCAATACCTTCTTTCTGAGCATATCCCTTCACTACTAATCTTGCACGATATCGTTCTACTTGATCATTGCTATCTCGCTTGATCTTGTAGACCCATTTGTTACCAATGGCTTTTCTTCCACGTGGTAATGGTACTAGTTTCCAAGTCATGTTCTTATGTAGAGCTTCAATTTCTTCTTGCATTGCTGTCATCCATAGAGGTGCATCTAAACTACTTGTAGCTTTATAGAAAGTTGATAGCTCTCCATCCTCCATTAAAAAGCAATATGCAACATTACTCTCAGTAACATACTCCGAGTGCCAAGTTGGCAGCCTTTTTTCACGAGTTGACCGACGTACTTCTGGAGCCTCAGATTCAACTGGTTCCTATACCTTGTGTTGTGGTGTTGCTTCAGTAGAATCTAGAATTTCTTGTACTTGATTATTTTCCACCTGAACTGTTGTAGTCTCTAAATTCTCATTCGACGTGCTACGTCTTCATCTTTTCTTTGTAGTTGATCTTCTGCAAAGATCACATCCTTGTTGATTATAAGCTTGCGGGTGGTGGGATCCCACAAGCGATACCCCTTGACACCATCAGCATACCCCAAGAACATACACCTTCTGGATTTTAGATCCAACTTAGATCTTTCTTGGGCATTGTACATCACATACACAGGACATCCAAATGAATGTAAAGTAGAGTAATCTGCTGGCTCACCAGTTCACATCTCCATCGGTGTCTTTAACTCAATTGTCATTTATGGCGACCGATTTACCAGATAACATGCAGTTTTGGCTGCTTCTGCCCAAAAAGAGTTGGATTGACCTACAGTCCTCAACATAGCTCTTATCTTTTCTGTAAGAGTTTTGTTCATCTGCTCTGCCACTCCATTTTGTTGAAGCGTGTATGTGACTGTGAACTGTCTTTTGATACTTTCTTGCTTACAAAGTGCAAGAAACTCGCTGTTTATATACTCTCTTCCATTATCCGTCCTTAAACACTTAATCTGCTTCCTAGATTCAAGTTCCACCTGCGCTTTAAAGTCTTTGAATACTTGAAAGACATATGACTTCTTCTTGATTGGATATACCCAACACCTTCTAGAGTAATCATCAATGAATGACACAAGGTACTTTGCACCTCTTAGTGACATTTCTGGTGATTCCCATACATCAGAATGAATCAAGTGTAAAATGCCTTTACTTCTTGCATAAGATCTGCTAAACTTCAATCTATGCTGCTTACTTGTAACACAATGATCACAGAAAGGTAGATTTACCGATTTGAGCCCTGGAAGTAACTTTCTGTCGGAGAGAATCTTCAAACCTCGTTCTGACATGTGGCCCAATTTGAGATACCACATCATTATTGATTCTTCTCCTTTACTGGTTGACGCGACACACGTATCAGCTTCCTGTAGTGTTTCCCCTTTAAGCATGAATAGATTTGCTGCAATCTTTTTTGCCTTCAAAACCACAAGCGCACCTTTGATAATTTTCATGATCTCATTTTCGACATGGGTCCTGCATCCAAGACTATCTATTTGCCCCAAAGATAGTAGATTCTTCCTCAAGCCCTTCACATATCGTACCTCTTGAATAGTGCGAACTGTACCATCAAACATTTTTATTTTGATAGTACCAATACTAGCGATTTTCAAAGCATGATCATCCCCCATGTGTACATAACCTCCTGAGATTGGTTCATATTTGTGGAACCATTCTTTTCGAGATGTCATATGCCATGTTGCTCCTGAGTCTATTAACCAGACGTCAGAAAACTGCTTTCTACCTTCAACTGTTGCTGTAGCCTCACTGTATAAGACTTCACCATTATTAGGGATATTGACTACATTCCCTTGAGCATTTGATGGCTCAGGATCTCCATTCTTTCTTTTACTCCAACAATCCTTTTTGACGTACCCTTTCTTGCCACAATTATAGCACTTGAAATTCTTCTTACTTCTTGATTTTGATCTACTATAATTTTGACTCCCACTAGAGCCACGTTCTGTTGATCTTCCTCTCATCACTGTCAAAGCTTCTGCTTGCTGCGAACTTACTTGTCTGTCTTCTTTGTTTTTACGCCTAGTTTCTTCTTCCAAAACAGCAGCTGTCATTTCATCAAAGATTAGATAGTCCGAAAGGATGTTGTTCGTCAGGTTGATGATGAGTTGATCATACGAGTCAGGTAGACTTTGAAGTAGAAGCTCTGCATGTTCAGCTGTCTCTATTTTGTAACCCATTGATGTAAGTTGCAAAAATAGAGTATTCAAGGTGTTGATATGGTCAGTTACAGATGTGGATTCTGCCATTGGAAGAGTGTAAAGTCTTCTCTTTAAGAAGATCTTGTTGTGAAGTGACTTGGCCTTGTACAGTCTTGTTAGAGTATCCCAAATCTCCTTTGCCGTCTTCTTTTCTGCTACACTGGATAACACTCCATCAGTTAGTGATAAGTGTAAATCAGCAATTGCGTTGCCATCCATTTCGTTTCACTTGCTATCATCGATTATTCTAGCAGGCCTATCTCCAATTGCTTTCAAACAATTATCCTTTCTCAAAATTACCTTAATCTTCATTTTTCACAACGAGAAATTGTTTCCGTTAAACTTCTCAATATCAAACTTTGTTGTTGTCGTCATTTTGATATGCTTCTCACTTGAACCAGCTTCCATTATTACATGTGAACAGTAACCGTATATGTGAATAGTATCTGTGAACAGTACCTACAACCAAAGCTTTGATACCACTGTTAGGAAATTTATGGGTCGAAGCTAATACACAATCAAAGTAAACTTGAGAGAATGAAGATAAAATGGACACAAGTATTTACGTGGTTCATCCAAAATGATTACAGGCTATTCCACGGGCAAAGGCCGAAAGGAATTCACTATATCGAAAGATTTACAACTTCTCTCTAAATACAAGGAGAGAACAATATACCTCTCTCTCTTATAATAGGAGAATACAAATAACCACTCTCTCACAATGAGAAAAGAACTCTTTCTAAGTGGGGAAGCTTTGAATGCTTAGAATATATAAGATTTTGGAATGGGATGATTGAAATGAGCAAATGATCTCTCTATTTATAGAGAGAAAAATGTTACTATTTGGAGAGATGACATATGCGCTTACATATGTCTCTTCTTACTATTTGAAGAGATGACATAAGCGCTTACATATGCTTTATTCTCCCATTTTCAATGGTAAGTGAGCAACCATTGAATTGCAATAATATTCCATCAATTAAGCCATCTCTTTTGACATTGTGAAAGTGGCTTCACATTTGTCTTTCAAATTCACTACCAGATGTTTTTAAAGATGTGAAATCTGCTATACAATTTGGTAGAGATAGCTTGACTTTGGACACTGTGGTTTCTACCTTGTGAACAAAAGATGTAGAACTGAAGGTAGAAAGAAAAGAATTAGGTAGAGATTTAGGTGGTGAAGGCTTATATGTGAGAGGTAGATTTGATAAAAGGAATTCTTTTTCAAGAAATATGTCAAGATCAAAATCTAGGAATGAAAAGAGTTTTAAGTGCTGGTTGTGTAATAAAGAAGGGCACTTGAGAAGAAATTGTCCAGAAAGAATGGAAGAAGAGAAGAAATTGATAATTCAAATTCTAGTGAAGTAGGTGTGGTTTATGATGGATATGACAGTTCTGAGGTGCTGGTAGTTAGCACAAGTAATTTAGAGAAAGAATGGGTACTTGACTCGGGTTGTGTTTTTCATATAACACATAACAAGCATTTGTTTTCATAATTAATTGAGTTTGATGCTGGTCATGTTTACCTTGGAGACATAGAGAGTGTCAAGTGAAAGGGATTGGCAAGTTGAAACTGAAATTGTCTAGTGGAACTGAGCAACTACTCGATAATGTGAGATTTGTACCAGTTGAGATGAGATGTTTTGTCATGCTCGCGTTAACTGCATTGCAGACCAGGTTCAAGCAAGACTTAAACCTGGTCAGGGTTTTCGTCATGTAGACCAACCCGCCTCGGCAAGGGCAAAACATTGAAAGTTCACTATGGTCATTGTGTCAAAGGTGGAGAATTGTGAAATTTAGCCACCAATGACCACAATAATATAGTGTGATGCATATGCATTGTATAAAAGACCTCTTAAAACTTAGTTGTTAATTAAGTTTGTTAGAGTGTCATAGTCTTGGTTAATTTCTTGGGCCTAAATTTACTTGTTACATGTGTCTAGTAGCCTAACAAACTTAATGTATATATAAGCTATGTGGGTGAGTCTTTGATGCTGAGTTTTTACAGTGCTTTGTTTGTATACACATATACTGAGAGATTAAGAGAGAAGAGTTTGTGATTTAGGCTTAGAAAATTTATTGTAATCTCTGATTGTTCATAGTGAATTTGTTCTTGCTCTTGCTTGTGGATGTAGGGAAACCGAACCACGTTAAATTTGTTGTTCTCCTTTCTTTATTGCTTTTGCATATCATCTTTGATTCAATTTTTAGTTTTGTTTCCGTATACAATTTGAGAGAAGAATTGAGCCATTAATTAATTTTTATTGAAGACCAAGAAAAATCCCCATAGAAGAGAAGGCAAGCTATCATCTATTCCCCCAACTACCTATTTTATAAAGGATGCAGAACAATAAAATATTAATAAGATGAAATAAGAACTAAATTCTGAACTTACATGGGATTATTTTGATGAGGTTTTGGTCATACTAACCACTATAACTTGTACGGATGGAATCTCTCCCAAGAAGCTCAATACCTGCAAGTATGAGCATAGTAACATAAGATGGATTGTAAAATTAGAATCAAAATTTAAAGGAGTGATAATTCAAATCGGAAGATAAACCCAGCAGAGTGCATATACCTTGGACTCTATTTATAGTGTTTCACAATATAGAGCTCTTTTTTATATCTTTGTTTTAGCCAATTAGCAAAGTGAACCAATTTATGCAGCCAAACCACACATGCGAACAAGAAGTTTTCAAATCAAAAACTGGTTTAGGAAAATACTCTTAAGACATGTCTTTATCAAATACAGCGATGTGTAATCTAGAACAAGGATGGGATTTTAGCTAGTTAAAATTATGGTCATCACTCTCCATGTTAATCATCATTTTTTAGCTTCCCATTGAAAGAATCCATAAACATTACAGAAAAAATATGCATTGCTCAGTTTAAGCCTTTGTTTTTTATTTTTTATTTTTTATTATCCTTTACCCTTTGCATGTGGTAGAAATTACAATCTAATGGTCAAATTTCTTAGCTTTTTTAATTCCTTTTTCTCCTTTTCTTTCCCAAACTTCCATTCATTTGCTGCATATCTTACTAAAGTATAAATCTCTCTTATCGAACTCAATCTTTATGAATAACTTAAATTAGGTGGATGATTCAAACGATAATGAAAATGATGAAGTTGCATATGATAAAGACAATACTTCTAGTTAGAAGAGGTTGTTGTCCTTTATTAGATACTTAAATCCTAATACTTGCGGTATTGATCATGATGAACATGATAAATAAATGGTTAGATACCGAAAATTTTTGGTTTTTTGGCCAAAAGTGCACATAGACCATGGTTTCATCCCACCTGCTTTATAAATATGGTATCATCAACTAATATAAATGTTAATTATTCAAATATAACATTTTTAAGAGGAAACAAGAGGAAGAGAGAAGAGAGAAGGGAGAGGGAAAGAGAAAGCTAGGACAACTTGGCTTTGATACCATGTTAAATGGGCTAGATCTCACTCCTAAAAGCTAGCTCAAAGGAGGAGAGTGCCCATCCATATATAAACATTATAACAATCAAACAAATTAACAATGTGGGACAAATACAAATACTAATTCAATAATAAAAAGTGAAGGTTTTGACATTCATCGTCTTCCTTTTTTATGACATGTCGAATGATATTAAGGTTTTGACCTTGGTTCTAACAAAGTCTTACTGAGTTTAGATTGTTCACCGGCGTAAGTTTATATGCAAAAGTTTTCGAAATTAATAGATCCATCTTGGGGTGATAATGACATGCCGAATGATATTCTAATTACAAGTTTGATTCCACATCCTCTCAAAGTGCCTTTCCAATCAAAATAATTATATTCTTCATGTTCTTTACTATGATATGAGTTTGGTGTGTCATATTTTTCACAAGCATAAATGGAGGACCACAAAATCTTATATTTCCTTCAAAAGAGGAATTTGTAAATGAGGTGGGGGCCATAATAGTCTAGTCACTTCAAAAAATAAACAATTTAGTTATTTTATTATAGCTTGGGCTAAAATATTCCTATAATTTTTTTAAAAGCCAACAAAGTATAATTTGTATTTTTATGTTAAAAGTTGACATAATTATACATGTGAGAGACGAGTAGTGGGGTGGGGGCCATAATAGTCTAGTCACTTTAAAAAATAAACAATTTAGTTATTTTATTATAACTTGGGCTAAAATATTCCTTTAATTTTTTTTAAAAAGCCAACAAAGTATAATTTTTGTTTTTATGTTAAAAGTTGACATAATTATACATGTGAGGGACGAGTAGTCTTCAATTAAGCGGCCATAATAGTCTAGTCATTTAAAAAAAAACAATTTAGTCATTTTATTATAGTTTGGGCCAAAATATTCCTTCAATTTTTTTTTAAAAAAAAGCCAACAAAGTATAATTCATGTTTTTATGTTAAAATTTGACATAATTATAGGGATGAGTAATCTTCTGTAATATCCCAAATTTTCAAATAACATTAATTATTAAAAAAATAAAGAGTTATTTGAGAGTAAGTTATAATTTTAAAATAGAATTATAAGTATAAATAAACTCTTTAAAGATAAAGCAGAAAGTAGGTTTGAATTTGTTGTCTAAGGTATATTGGACTCTTATTTAATTCAAAGAATATGACAATAATAATTAGAATATCCTAATAAGAATAGGTTTCTATTCACATATAAACTCTTTATTGGAACAAAATATATAAATCATTTACTAGACCAAAGGAGAAACAAAAACCCTACGTCTATTCTTCTCACATATATCTTTCACAACAACAGTCATAAGAGAATAGAAGTTCATGAAGTAAACTAGGTACGTTTGTTAATTTTCCTTCATCACTTTATCAGTTATGATTTAAGGGTTTATGGTTAATGTTTAGTGATTTTTCTAAGAAATTTTATAAAGTAATTGTTTGCAAATTTTCTGCAGAATCTTGAAAATAAATTAGTTTCGAAACCTTATACTATTCAATAAAATCTTAAACTATTTTTATATTAAACTAGACTTCTTGAAGAGTTCAACGAATATTTATTTGTCAAAATATCATTTATATTGAATTTGTTATGAATTTGTGAAGTTTGTGTTTTGAATCTGTCAGTTTTTGAACTACTCGAATTTTAGGGTTGTTTTATATGGGTTTTGATTTCAATTTGAAGATAAAATTTTTGTCTTTATAACTATACACAATAAGAAAAATTTTGTCTTTGGAACCTTTATAAAATTCGATGTATTTAATTTAATATAATTTTTTTGAAGTCAAAATTTTATGCTGGAAACAGGAAACCTGACAGATTAAAACGAAAAGTTTGGAATTAATTTATGATGTTATAAATGTTAAACATTTGTGAAAATTTTTATAATACGTTATATGGGTCTTATTTATTATTTGATAAAATTTTATGATTTTTAGATCAGATATATATATGTTATGAATTTTTGATTTATATATGTTTGTTGCTCAAATATTTTACAGCAGATTTATTGAACTAGTTTCAAAACCCGTTTTACCTATGAAAACAGATTCCAAAGTATTTGTAAATTTTTATGTATAATAATATTTAAGTTATAAAACTACGGTTAAAATTTCAATTGGATATGCTTTTCCAATATCTTTCTAAAATTGTTTAAGTCCAGTAGTATTGCTGATTTTCTTATACTGGCAGTTTTAAAAGTTATCGAATAAAAATCACTTTTGTAATTGCTTAGCATTCGGTTTTACCTAAAAAATTTATTGAAAATTTTACTATACCTCTATGAAAACTCTGAAAAATTTGGTAATCTTATGACACCAATTAAGTTTGAAATTAATTATTTAGTTTCTGCTGACAGTGGAAACAACTAATAATTTTGTGAATAAAAATATGAAACTTTTGGAAAAACAAGAGTTAGACCTAAGTATTAATATATATATATATATATAAAGGAGGATACCTAATATATTATGAGTATCTAATAATTATACAATTATTATTTGTTTAGGCTAAACTCAGTTGAATTAGTGGGTGATTTTAGTTGTGCTAGTTATTCGTACCAAGTAAGTAGACTAACCCTACTTGTAATATTAAGTATTGTTTGCTTTGTTTGTGTATGAATATTTTCATGGTCGTTTTTACATATATGTTTTGTTTGTAACCGTTATGGCTAAATAGATAGCGTGATCTCATTTTCGTATGTATATGTGCTTTGTGTTTGCATAATTGATTATTGGTTATGTAGTATTGGCATAAGCATGTTCATATGCATAACATTCAAAACTTTTGATGTTAAAAACTTATGTTTTGAATTATAACTTTCGACTTTAAAAATCAAATAGATTTTTGAAAATGGTTTGATAGAATGCTTTTGATCATCGTTATGATTGGACTCTAATTGGGAGCATATTGTAATTGTTTTGAGCCGTGTGGGGGAGGTGTCCTTGGGTACCCGAGGATATTTGGTTCCTTATCATATGGTTTGGACGTATTTTTGCATGTGAGCATTTGTTATGGAATTCCAGCTTTGACCCTACGATTTTATGACTCACTTGCACTTACCCTTCACGTGTGCTAATCACCGACGGGTGATTTATTGTTTGGTCACCGACGGGTGATTTATTGTTTTGGTTGCCGACGGGTGACATTTTGTATTGGCTCCACCATTCATGCGATAGAGTTCATGGCATTTTATAAAATATAGTTTTGAACAGTTTTGTTATGAGTCGTGACATATTGAGAAAGATCATTTTTGAACGTTTTGCTATGAGAAGCGACCTATTAAGAAAGATAAGTTTTTGTATGTTTTGGATACGAGTCACGACATTATTTGAAATATGGTTTTCAAATATCATTGTTTAAGTAGAGACCATGCATTACATCGACATTCATATTGAAAACACAAGCATTGACATGTTGTTTGTCTTGAATAAATTGTTTATTACATGTGGTTGCTTAATGTTTCAAGTAAGGTAAGTTTGCTTACTGAGTGATTTCACTCACTCCAAGCTTCCTTTCACGTTTTCAGGAATACCATGATGAGAATTTGGCAATGCTTGAGGATTGTTATTGGTTCCTTAAGATTAAGTTCCCTTTTTCTTGGCTAATAAAATTGTAAACTTTAATAAGTACTAAACTTTTTGGCAAGTTTTTCTTTATAAGGTTTTTAGCTATAAAATCTTTTTCCATTTAATGTCTATACAATTTTTCAATTTTTCTTTTAATAAAGCCACAATTAATTATATCAAGGTTTTCAATCTCTAAAATGTTTAGATAATGCCCTTATTTGTATGTAAAATATCAGGACGTTACATCTTCAATTAAGCAATATTTCTTAAATTTCACCTATTTGCGCCAAAGAAATATAAAAACTCCAAATCTCCCAGTTTTCACGCTTGTTATGAGACACTTTCATAATTTCTTCATCCTTAATTTCTTCGTCTACCTATGAAGCTTTCGTAACAATATTTGGCTCACACTCTGTTATCCCAAATTGCTTCTGCGGGAATTAAGCTAGACAGAAAACAACATGAATATAAAATTATAGGACCGGTTTGGTCGAATGATTAGAAAAGAATTCTCAAAGAACTGTTTTCAAATCACAACTCAAAAAACAATTTTCATTGATATTTAAGACAAGATATTTGGCCAGTATTTTAAATTTTTTTTCTTAAATAAAAAAAGAAAAAGAAAACATGACTGCCATGCTTTTTGGCAACTTTGTTTTTAAATTTTAATTTCACAGCAAACTTTTTATTATTAATTTTTTTAATTTTTAATAATTTAAATATTTAAAATTTTAACGTGTTTACAAAAATATCCTTCACAATTGTCGTCGTATATGGCCAAATTATTTTTCCATTAAATGTGTTTATTTAAATTTAACATCTTACCTTTTTTTTCCTACCATGGGTTTTCACAAATATTTTAATATTTAAATAATTATATGAAAATTAAAAATCATAAATGATTATTAAAGTTAATAAGTTGTCAAAATGAAACAAAAGCATAAAGATATGACGCTAAAGATATTTTACCCCCCATATTTCAGATCGTGAGTAGTGTCTTTATTTTAAGTAAAAATACATAAAAATATGTTATATAAGATTTTTTTTTTTTAAAAAAAAAATCACAAAACTGACACCTTAAAATTTATAATAACAAAATTAACATCTCATATTACTAATTTATATCTCTCTCAATCCAAGATATAAGTGTTATTTTTGTTATTATAAATTTTAAGGGTATTATTTCAAATAATTTTTCATTTATTCATTTTTTTTTTTTGTTAATAGTATCTTTATTTTAAGTAAAATTTATTTAACAAAAGTAAAAAAAAAATATTTGGGAGAGATTTTACTATAAAAACTATTTTTAGAGAGATCACGTGATTCATTATTAAGATTTTGTCGACCTTTTATTTGATTTGTTGTGTCTGAAAACTTAGAGAAGTAAATGAGTAGAGAGAGAAGACGAAGGGAGATATGAAGAAAATTGGTTGTGTTTCTTAATTGAATCTAAAGTGTAAGCTCTATATAGTGCTTGTCTAAATATTTAGCACAGTGAATTGGCATAATAACTAGTAGCTAACAACATATCAATCTTCAATTATATCTAATAGTGTCCAAAATATAACATGCAAAGAAAAGTCTCTATATTTTTAATTTGAAATAAATATCAAATAATATAGCTCAATTTTATTAGTAATTTAATATATTGTTGAATTATGTAGTTGTGCTCAAACAGATAATACAAAAGTCTTTACAATGGTGTGGACAAAGACCATAGAAAATTAGAAATAGAAGCATGATTTAAGCATGCAGATTGGAATTGTCGTTGTTTTAGAAGATAATTTCTTGAAAGATTAAGCTAGATGATAACAGCTGACACTCTACAGAATTATAACAAAATTTGATGTAACAAACTAGTATTAGTACATAAAAAAGGAAAAGAATTTGTTTAGTATTTCATAACTTGTAATTATTTAATGAGTTAATTAAATTTCATAATTTAATAAAAATAATAGTACCATTTATTCACGTGTTGTAAATTTTTTTTTTTTAAATAATTTTGTTCCTATATAAATAAATAGTATATGATTACATCCATACTAGTACTATTAAAACCTCTCAAATATTTCATTTAACTTTTATAATTTTTTTGATAAAAAATTCCAATAATAAAGTTGAAACTCAAACAAAATAACTCTCTATTTTTATACTTTTAAAAGATATATTTAGTTGATTGGTTTTATTTTTATTATCAGATTTTTTAGTTAACTAACTTAAATCTTTAGTTACAAGTTTTTGAATCACTTTATATTAATTGATTCCTTATCCTCTTTTGCTATTGAGTCCATTTTTCAAATTTATAATGTTCAATTATAAAATTATCTCTATTTTTCAGAATTTTATTTTATTAATCATTTTTACTTTTGAAGAGGACATTTAAGTAAATTGATATTTTAATTCTGATTTTATTTTGATTTTTCTCTTTTCTCTTTAATTCGATTAATTTTATTTAGATTCTAATTAATTTTTACCATGGATTAATTTATGGTATAGAATAGAGACCTAGTGACATACTATCTTGCTTATATTAGTTCATCATTTTTTATTTTAACTTGGGGAGCATTTGTATATATGCGATTATTTAAAAATTATTTTTATATAAAAAGTAGTTATGCGTTTGTCAAAAGAAATATTAAAAGCACTTGTATTTGTTGTAATTACAAAAAGAGATTTACTATTAGTGCGCTAACATTCATGCAAGTTTGTATTTTCATAAAAATATAGATTTGATCATTTTAGTTTTATAAATGACATGTTATAACTTGATTAGTGAAGTCTATTAACAAAATTAATGTATTTTATCATATAAGCTAATCCAACTATATATGTATTAAATATATCATACACTTGAAAATTCTCTAAAATTTTAATAATTATAAAAATATAATTAGTTATCTTTTGGTATTCTTTAAAATCTAATTAATTGTAAATTTTTTGATGTTATTTAAAATTTTAATTAATTGAAAAAATTTAGTTAGTTACCTTTGATACTGTTTAAAATATGATGATTAATTGTAAATTTTTTGTCATTTTCTAAAATTTTAATTAATTATAAGATTTATAATTAATTATCTTTTAATATTCTTCAAAATAATAATTAATTATGTCTATCCAATAGTTGACCATAAAGAAAGATGTACCAAAAAGAATTTATTTGTACATGTGTTTGATTGATCATATTTCTCAATTTTGTTTTTATTAAAAAATGCAAATAAAAAGGATTAATAGCGTCTCATAACTTGGTTACTATGACCGAGTTTTATTAATACCCCCCCCTCCCCCCACCCCACAGTGCTATTTTTTTTCTTCTTCTTCTTCTTCTTTTCCTTTCTCCTTGCACCTTTTCATTTTTTTTTTTCCCAACCTTTTTCTTTCTTTCTTTCTTTCTTTTTTTTTTTTTTTTTTCCTTTCTTTTGCTGTTTTGTCCCTTTTATTTGAGTTAACAAAATTTTTTTTCTCTATTTTTTTTTATATATAATAATATATTTTTTATGTTTAATTAAACATATATATTTTTTTGTTATAATTAAACATATGTATTTTTTTGTTATAATTAAATATATATTTTTTTTTGTATAATTCATCCATTTTTACTTAATTAAAAGTAAAAGTTGTTTAAAAAAAACATATGTTGCATAGTAGAAAAAAAAATGTGACATCATATGTACTACTTTAGAAAAAAAAAATATATGTATCATCTTCTAAAAAAATACATGTATTATTTGACAAAAAAAACATATGTGTTATTTACTAAAAAAATATGTGTCGTTTACCCAACAAGAACATATGTGACATTTACAAAAAAAAAAAATATATGTGTCGTTTACCCAAAAATAACAAAGGTGTGGTGGGGTTATTTTTTAAACAAGTTAAAAAAGAGGGTCATAAAAAAATAAGAGGAAATTAAAAACCCTCAAGTGCATAAAATGATCTAGTTATTTAATTGGTTTCATTTTTAACCCCTTAGTGAAAAAACGTATGTTCATTTTTTTCTAACACTAAAAAATATATGTTCATTTACGTTATAAGAAAAATGAATATATGTTCCTTTTCCTGAGAGGGGTTAAAAATAAAATTTTATACATGATGGAAGGTTATGCCATGCAATTAAACCAATTAAAAATTATAATTTTAAAAGATTTTAGTTTTGATTATCTAATTGAAAGTTTTTAATCACGGATCAAATAAGCCTAGAGGGGGGGTGAATAGGTTATTTTCAATTTTTAACAAATATTAAATATGTAATCTAATCACAACGGCCAGACATGCAATCGCGTGTAAAGATAAAATGCGGAATAAAAATAACACACGATATTTTTAGGTGGAAACAACCTAGGCCACAACAATGACCTAAGAGGAAAACCACCGGTCCACCGGACCACCTAACTATCCACTATGAAAATCAATGTTCAATTACAACCATAGAGTCCAGAACTACCCGTCGCAGATAGATCCCCCTTTCTGTAATTTACTTACGAGCCGTCGCTCCTTTCACAGCCTCCAATAGCTAGATATCTGGATCAGAACCAACGTTCCGATCTACTTGAGTCACACAAGATCAATCGAACCCGTCACCTTCGGTAATTTTGAGTCACACGAAATACCGAACCCGTCACCTGAAACGTTAGCACAATAACACAAGTGCAAAGTGTGTCCTAGAGCGGATTCAAACAATGAACAATCCTAACTAGCAGATTCAACAGCATGCGATGTAAAAACTAAATCAACTAGCAAAATCTAGAACAATCATATAAAGCTCAATATCATGAAAAGCAATTAGGCATATGAATTATTCAAACATAACCACAAAATATGTTTGAACAATTAAAAGATGAAAACGCCTAAGAATGATAGATGAAGAGAAGAAGTTAAAAGCACAATTCAGATGTAGAAAATATTAGTTCTATGTGTGTTCGTAATTATGCACAAGCAAGCATCACTTATATAGAGTCCAATTTAACTTGAAAGAGGATTTGCAATGGACTGAAACTCTACTCAAATCAGGATTTAGTTCTCACAAGAATTCTATTCGTACAAGGATTTCACTCTCACAACAATTCTACTCATATAAGAATTTTGCTTTCACAAGAATTCTACTCATACAATGATTCCAACTTTCACAACAATTCTACTCATACAATGATTCTAACTTTCACAACAATTCTACTCATATAAGGATTTGCATTCAATATTAAATGAGTCAAATTGGTAAAAGTAACATATGGGTCAAATTAAAAAGGAGTTCTAGTAGAAGTGAAAAACTGTCTCGATCGATCTAACGACTGGTTCGATCGATCGATCCAATGCTCGATCGATCGACCAGATTGATCAATCGATCTAGCTCAACCCGAGAGCACCTAGATCGAAGTTGTTCCACACTCGATCGATCGATCACTCGATCGATCGAACAATATACTCGATCGATCGACCAATTAAAAGCACAAGTTATTTTTCATTACGATCCATACTAAGTGTCGTGCTCATTTGTGTGAAGATGTATGCATGATAGAATATTATATCTGTCATATGGACGTTGCAAGCTTGGTGAATCCATCATCATGTATCGTCTGATTAATCGGTGAATTCCTATTCTAGATTACAGTCAAACATTTTGTCCACAAAAATTGCCAATACAAAATAAACCTTACAATCTCCCCCTTTGGCATTTTCGTGTGACAAAACCACTCTCTCACTACATAACGCTCATAGTTATAATATCATTACATCAATTACATAGTGGACTGTCTATGATCTGATGGACCATCTTCGCTTGATACTTGATACGCTCGGTCCACTGAAGTTAGACAAACAAATAGCACACAAATTTGGCTTGAAAGCCTCATTGTTAATGAAATGTAGTGTATGTGCAACATGAATCTTTCTCCCCCACAACTAATAAATGCAACATCTCCCCCTAAATCCAATCTCCATAGCAACATGAATATTTCTCCCCCTTTTTGTCATACGAAATTGACAACTCATAAAACAATTATTGAAGTGGGCTAAAAATGCAAATGAGATCACACATGTATATGTCCAAAGCATGTAGGAGGAATTGCATAAGTCAAAAGAAGAATAATGAAATATGTATGCAATGACTCCCCCTAAGTTCTATGACTCTCTAAACGAAAAATCAAATTTAAAAAAGATTTTTTTTATTTTTTTTTTTTATTTTTGACCAACAAAGCAATAAACTCATTTAAGACTAATAAGCATACAACCAATTGAAAAATTATTTTTGCTTAAATTTTGATCATTCATTGTATTAGCAAAATAAATAGGTCACACAAGTACACTAACACATATAATGGCATATTGACATTCACTTAAAGTAGTATACAGTGTGAACTCCACTTGTATTTCAATAAATTCATTTATGACCAATTTTAAGAGACTCAAAAGAAAATAATTTCATCTATCATGCTAAATCATAATTGAGTCTTCATTCTTACATAATGAAATATGTCTATCAAAAGAAATTTTTTGCTCTTTCTTTTTGTACATGCCAAATAAAATTTCTCAACTAAATTTTTATTTTATTTACCATTTTTTTTTAAACATGTACGAGCCATAAATCTAATATGATGACTTTCACACTAGTTATGAGGTAGCCCTCTCCGCTCACTACGGTAGCTTCACACATCATAGTAGGTAGCCCTCTCAATACTAGTTATCTCCTTAAGATGAAATATTTTAAAAAGTAAGAAATAGAACTCAATATAATTTCGCAGTCAAGATTAGCTCAAATCTTAGAGTCTTTCAAAATTAATCATAAATTTCACCAATGACATACATGAGTGTTCAGTGGGTGTGTGAATAAGTTCAGTCAATAGTGTCATCACATGGGAACAATGTAAATATGTGCAGAATTTTTAATTGTAGCATAGAATATACAATGAGAATCAAAATAAGCCACAAAAGGTAAAGTTGCATAAATATAAGCATTATTTGAATCTAATACCTTGTAGACACCTTTTTTTTTTTTTTTTTTTAAATTAATGACAAAAATATAACAACAAAAACACAGTAAACATATGAAAATACTCACCTAGGGTCATTTAAGCACTCAAACAAAAGTACCTAGGTGGTCTAGCAATAGTGATCAATTGATAGGAAACATGCAATCTTTCCTAACCCAAATTTTCATCAATTTTGATTTCTCTATGTTTTTGGGTTGAGACTTAATTGCATTAGGTTTTGAAAGCATACTCTTAGACTCATTTTTCTTATTCAAATTCAACATATGCATGGTAGGATGATGATTATGAGTTCTATACCTATAAGCATGAAGATTATCATTAAATCGAAGAGCATTCATCAAAAATCTACACTTAGGTCGAATATGGCCTTTTCTACCACAATGATGACAAACAGGCACAAACTTAACAGTTTTAGTTACTACAGCTGTAGTGGGTGTTTGTGTGCAAAATTAGTAGCAGTAGAAGTAGAGTTAGAAGACCTTACAAATGTAGTTTTTGAAGTAGAAGGTGTACAACTTTCATCTAAGAATCCAAGTCCACATGTATCACCGAAAGGTTTACCAATGCTCAACATCTTGTCTAGTCGTTCAGCTCCAATTGTTAATCTCTTCACTGTTTCATTTGATTGCTCCAATTCCTGCACAAGCTTTGAATTTTCCTGTTTGATACCTGCAAGACTCAAACTCAACTTGTCAATATGTTCAGACAATTCAATTTTTTCTTTCTCTAAAACTGACAAATTAAGATCTTGAGAGTTGATTCGTTCATTCAGTTTTGTTACAGTTATGAGTAGTTTATCTTTTTCTTTCTTGCATTTAATTAAATCAATAAATAATTCTTCAAAACTGTTTGCATTAAATTTAGCAAGAATAGATTTACTTCCCTCATCATCTGAGTCAAGGTCTGACTCACTGGAGTATCCACCAACAGTTGCTGTAAAAGCTACGTAGTTAGAGTTAACATTTTCTGAACCACTAGCTTGATCTTCATCACTTTCTGTGTCACTAAGGGTAGCATTGAAAGCTTTTCTTGTCTTCTTCTTCTTGTTGGCACACTCAGCTGCAAAATGACCAAAACTATTGCATTCAAAACATTTAGGTCCATTGGGTTTAGTTTTCTTACCTTCTGAACTCATTGACACGAATTCTCTTCCCTTACGATCTCTTGATTTTTCTTTAATCTGTAGATCCTTTCTGTTGAACATTTTCTTGAGTTTTCTAGCTAGAGTGAGTAGATCTTCATCTTCTATATCATCATCACTATCACCATCAACATCATTGGTAGTTTGAAGAGCAATACCAATGTTCCTTTTGGGTGTTCGAAGATTCATCTCAAATGTTTGAATTGAACCAACGAGTTCTTCAATCTTGATGGTGTCAATGTCTTTGCTTTCCTCTATTGCTGTAACCTTTGCTTGAAAGCGTTCTGGTAGTGAGCATAAGACTTTTCGAACTAACCTGCGTTCATCAATTTTATCTCCAAGATTTGAAGAAGAGTTAGCAATATCACATAAATTAGCATAAAACTCAGAAAACGTTTCATCCTCCTCCATTCTAAGATTTTCAAACTTAGTAGCTAGCATGCGAAGTTTTGTTCGTTTAACTTGGGACGTGCCCTCATGGGCAACCTCTAAAGTGTCCCAAGCAGCCTTAGCAGTTTCAATATCAGAAATACGTCGGAATTCATCCGGCGATACAGCACTAAAGATAGCATTGATGCCCTTTTAATTCCAACCACTACCAATTTTATCTTGAGGAGTCCAATCAATCCTAGGTTTAAGTGTGACTACATTATCCTTGGTAACCGTAGGTGGTTCCCAACCATAAAGCACAGAATTCTATACACTTTCATCTAAGGAACGTAAAAAGGCTCTCATACGAGCTTTCCAATATGGGTAGTTAGACCCATCAAAGTAAGGTGGACGGGTTGTAGAAGAACCCTCTCTCAAATGATCCATAATAAGGTCCTAGGCAACACTAAGTTTATCTAGTGACCAGCTCTGATACCAATTGAAAGTTTTTAATCACGGATCAAATAAGCCTAGAGGGGGGGTGAATAGGTTATTTTCAATTTTTAACAAATATTAAATATGTAATCTAATCACAACGGCCAGACATGCAATCGCGTGTAAAGATAAAATGCGGAATAAAAATAACACACGATATTTTTAGGTGGAAACAACCTAGGCCACAACAATGACCTAAGAGAAAAACCACCGGTCCACTGGACCACCTAACTATCCACTATGAAAATCAATGTTCAATTACAACCATAGAGTCCAGAACTACCCGTCGCAGATAGATCCCCCTTTCTGTAATTTACTTACGAGCCGTCGCTCCTTTCACAGCCTCCAATAGCTAGATGTTTGGATCAGAACCAACGTTCCGATCTACTTGAGTCACACAAGATCAATCGAACCCGTCACCTTCGGTAATTTTGAGTCACACGAACCTGAAACGTTAGCACAATAACACAAGTGCAAAGTGTGTCCTAGAGCGGATTCAAACAATGAACAATCCTAACTAGCAGATTCAACAGCATGCGATGTAAAAACTAAATCAACTAGCAAAATCTAGAACAATCATATAAAGCTCAATATCATGAAAAGCAATTAGGCATATGAATTATTCAAACATAACCACAAAATATGTTTGAACAATTAAAAGATGAAAACGCCTAAGAATGATAGATGAAGAGAAGAAGTTAAAAGCACAATTCAGATGTAGAAAATATTAGTTCTATGTGTGTTTGTAATTATGCACAAGCAAGCATCACTTATATAGAGTCCAATTTAACTTGAAAGAGGATTTGCAATGGACTGAAACTCTACTCAAATCAGGATTTAGTTCTCACAAGAATTCTATTCGTACAAGGATTTCACTCTCACAACAATTCTACTCATATAAGAATTTTGCTTTCACAAGAATTTTACTCATACAATGATTCCAACTTTCACAACAATTCTACTCATACAATGATTCTAACTTTCACAACAATTCTACTCATATAAGGATTTTGCATTCAATATTAAATGAGTCAAATTGGTAAAAGTAACATATGGGTCAAATTAAAAAGGAGTTCAAGTAGAAGTGAAAAACTGTCTCGATCGATCTAACGACTGGTTCGATCGATCGATCCAATGCTCGATCGATAGACCAGATTGATCGATCGATCTAGCTCAACCCGAGAGCACCTAAATCGATGTCATTCCACACTCGATCGATCGATCACTCGATCGATCGATCGAACAATATACTCGATCGATCGACCAATTAAAAGCACAAGTTATTTTTCATTACGATCCATACTAAGTGTCGTGCTCATTTGTGTGAAGATGTATGCATGATAGAATATTATACCTGTCATATGGGCGTTGCAAGCTTGGTGAATCCATCATCATGTATCGTTTGATTAATCGGTGAATTCCTATTCTAGATTACAGTCAAACATTTTGTCCACGAAAATTGCCAATACAAAATAAACCTTACACTAATAATACTTTGTTCATTTATTTTTTAACATTTTTAATTAAAATTAATTATTTGACATAATAAGTAAATTATAAATTAAAAACTAAAATTTCGAAAAAAATTCTTATTTATTTACCCATTCATAACTTTCTTTTAATATTTTTAATTAAAATTAATTCTTTGAGATGATAAATAAAATAGATAATGACTTAATTAGGAATTAAAAACTAGAATATCCAAAGACTCTAGTTAAGATTATTTAATTATTCTTTCAAAATTTTCTTTTCTATAAACCAAAAATGTTACATATTATATATAATTATTTTGGTACTTCTTCGAAACTTTAACATTTTTAAATAAAACTATTTCTTTAAAAATAATACATAACATGCATAGTTACTTAATTATTAATAAAAAAACTTGAATTTTAAAAGAATTTAGTTAGGATTTAATCCCTCTTTCATAATTTGTTTTTTTTTTTTTTTTTATAAAATTAAAAATTTATAGATTGAACATAATTATTTTTTCATAGTTCTTCAAAAATTTAATAATTTTTAAACATAATTAATTATTTTAATAATAATAAATAACAAACATAATGTCTTCATTTGGAATTAATTAAAAAATAGAATTAAAAAGACTTCAATTAATATTATTTAATACCCTTTCGTAATTTTATTTTTTATAGAAGTAAAAAAGTTGTATATTGTATATACTTATTTTGGTCATACTTCTTCAAAACTTTAATTTTCTTAATTAAAATTAATTCTTTGTGAAATAATAAATAATAGCTAATACGACTTAATTAGAAATTAAAAACTACAATTAGAAAAGACTTTAGTTTGAATAATTTAATTAAAACTTCATGCCTTTATTTTATATAAATTAAAATAGTTAAATTTTAATGTTCTTAATTAAAATTAAATATTTATAAAACAATAAATAATATATGACTTAATTAAAAATGAAAAAAATATAAATCCCAAAGTATTCACTCTTGATTATTTAATTACATTTTCTCAATTTCTCTTTATATTTAAAATAATTAATGAATGCATATAGTTATTTTGATGGCTACACTTAACCCAACACCAATATTTATTATATATTTAGCTTACTCTACAGTATGACATGCATTTTTTTTTTTTGGTTTCTCAAGTTTGTTGTGAGGTTATTCAATGGTTCTTAAATTAATTAAACAAAACTTGGTGTGATTTAAACTAGTGATATGAAATGATAGAGGGGGGGTTATTTAAGGATACAAAAAGATGTGAAAATTAACATATGCAAGTTTGAGCCAAACTTTATTTATATTATATTATTTTTTTCCTTCACTATGAAATATATAACTTCAAATTATATTTATGAAAAAAAAAAAAAAAGTTATCAATTTAATTTTAGTTAAAACAATATTCGTACCAATTATATAACAAAGTTTCTTAAAAATAAATGAATTTGTTTAATTTGTATGTTTATGCATGTTTTGACAATTCTCATAACTCTCATAATGATTTAATCTATAAAGATTTTTCACTCTTAGACCTCGGGAGTTCTTCTTAATCTTTTTACATGTACACTACATTTTTTCTATGCATATTATGTAGCATTGATTTAAGAAAATTATTTTATTTGGCTTTTATAATGTTATTTTTATGTCTTACAAAAATATGAAACTCAAATATTTAATTGGAGTAGTCAAATATCACTAATAAAAATAAAATACATATCATGTGTTTATAAAATTAATAATTTGTTTTTACGACTCATTTAAAATATTGTAATAGAAATGAATTATCACATATAAATAAAAAAAATTCTTTATCAAATTCATAAGTGTAAATTTTTTTGCAAGTAAAAATAACTAGTAAATAAAACATAAGTCAATTTTATTATTTTCGAATTCATGTTTCAAACGTAAGGAGTTTTATTTCTAAAATGTACTTTAAATTAATATGAAACTCAAGATTCTTAAAAGTGCTTCACTTTTTATTGTCCAATATAATTTAAAGCACTTTTGTGAAAAATAAAACTAATAATTTTTTTTTTAAATAGAGCATTCAAATGTGATCTTATTAAATAATATATGCGAACAGATTTTTTTATGGCAGAATAATATATAAAATATTTGAGTTCGAATAAGAGTCCGCGTAGCACGCATAAAGTGGTAGTGTGGAGTCTATAAAAAATGTGTGAAAACAGGTTATTACTCACTGGTTGTCAAAGAGTGAAGAGTGTGTACTGGTTTGTTAACTAAGTTGTTGAAGACTTAAATCCAATGGAATAAAACAAGAGTTGCAGTTCTAGAATTGTTTGTGTGTTGCCATTATAATTTCCAATTTCTTTGTTGAACTGTTGAAGTTTCAAATCAAATTGGAATCATGAGAGAAAAAATAAAATAAAAATCAAAGTCACATACATTTTCTGATACAAAATTAGTCACTTTATATGTCAGTACATTATTATTATTATTATTATTAACATTAATAAAAATGGACAACAAATATAACTTTATAAAGACTAATAAGAAAAACATAGGTATCATTATTTTAGAAGTGGTGATTTTTTCAAAAGTGAGAGATTCTATTTCTAAAAAGAACTTTAAACTGTTTAAATTGAGAGCCAATACTATTAAAGTGCTTCAATTTGTCCAACATAATTTAAAGTACTTTTGTTTTTTTTTAAAAAAAAGCTTTGAAATGGTGCACTCAAAAGCCATCTTGTTACGTAATAGATGTACCAACCAACTTGTAGCTTAATATTATATAAAAAATATATGATATAAATTTTAGTAGCAGATGTTTCAATAACGTAATTATTTTAAAGAAAAAAAATACTTTGTTATAAAGATGTGTGCGAAGTTCATTAAGTCTTTAACAACTAATTTCATAGTATAATATTATAAATATAAAATAGAAATTACTAGACTCAATTGTTATGGGTCACAAAGAATTCAATTAATATTTGGACAGATGGATCAATGAATAATGTAGTGATAACTAATAACTAGAGTACTGGTGAAGGTAGTATGTAATTACTCTATAAATAGTGACCAAGGGATTTAGAGTAGAAGCCTTTTCAATCTGTTAAACAAACAAATTTTGAATTGAATTTATTTAAATTTTCATTCAAACTCGAGAGTACTTAAGCCTCTCAAATAGCACTAAACTTTACAATATTCTTCCAATAAACAAGTTGTTAAACAATAAAAACTGTGTACTGATATATTGAATAAGGTGCTAAAGACCAAATTCAATGGAATAAAACAAAGAGGTATATCATGTTTGTATACAATAACTAACATACCCAAATACAAATCAAGGAGCTAGCAAGCCTAAATAATAACTGACATTTAGAATTCTTGAAGTAACTTTAAATCATTTACTGTCAATAATTTATAAGCAAATTCTTTTAGGCCTAAATAATAGTACAATAATTCTTTAAATCATTTGCTTGGCGACAATATTTTACTTTAGCATAAATAATAGTACAATAATTCTTTTAGTCCTACATTAAACTTTATCATAATGCAACAATAAGGGGCCAATTTCTTATTCTTGTTTAACTTTAGGATCACTTGTGGAAATAATTATAATAAATGGTAGTAATACATAGGATAGCAAACACACTTTATTTATTAAAAATTTTAATTCCTTGCAAACTTAAAAACACACAGAGACAACAACTTCTTACATTGTTCGCCAGCATAAATTTCTTCTCAAAACTCTTAGAAACCAATATATTCATCTTGGGGTAATAAAGACATGCCCAATGCAAATTCCAATTACAAGCCCACTTCCATATCCTATCAAACTGATTTTCCAATCAAAATAATTTGATCCTTCATGTTCTTCACTTTGATATGACGTTGGTATGTCTTGTTTTTCACAAGTATTTGACAATGGAGGGCCACACAATCCTAGATTTCCTTCGTAAGAGGAATTAGTAAATGTACTCTATAAATGTAAGAGTTGTCAATTGAGGAGAGATTCTACAAGAGAAATTGTTTCTAGAGAGATCAAGTGATTGAAGATTAGTCAGATTACTCAGAAATGATGGGACAAGACCATTGAAATTGTTGCTTGACAAATTGAGCACAGTAAGAGAATGAAGATCTGCCATGCTCTTTGGAAGTTTACCATGAAAATTGTTGTTTGATAGATCAATGGATGTAAATGTGGTTATGATCTTCACCAATTCCATTTCCAAGCCCTTTTTCATTAAAGCCCTCATCAAGTATCCTTGTCATGGAAGTCCAATTTTTAAAGTAATCTGCTGGCAAAGTTCCAATGAAGTTGTTAAAGGAGAGGTCAATTATTTTCAACTTCACAAAACCAAAGAAATGATGTGGATTCCAAATGAGGCTATGAAACTTTGTTTGATCGAAGAACAAGAACTTTCAACTCTGGTAAATTTTGCAACCAAAATGGGAATGTTTCATTTAATTGGTTGTGTCTAAGATTCAAAACTTCTATCCCTCCACACTTATTCAAAGACTGTGGAATATCTCATTTTAATTTATTATGGCTAACATCCAACGTTTTCATGTTGCAATTGATTGTTGAGATTTGGGGTACTTCTCCCTCAAAATTATTCCCTTTGAGTTGCAGTACTTGGAGAGAGCTGCTCAAATTTCCCAAGCAATCAGGAAGGCTACCACTCAAGCTATTATTGGATGCATCAAGGACTATAATATTACTCAATTTGCAAAATGATGGATGGATTTTTCCAGTCAATTTATTTTCTAAAATGAAATAGTACTCGGTGGACAATGGTGGAACTGGAAGTGATCATTGCAGTGAATTTGAATGCATGTCTAAGTAATCCATCTTTCTCCATTGAAAAGTTAGTGGGGCTTGTTTGAATCCACTAATGAAAATGTGAGAAAGATTCAATCGAGATAGGGTCTCTGTCCCTATGCTCCAAAACCATTTGGGTATCTTGCTTTTAAGTTTGTTGTTTGAAATATCTAATGTATATAACTCATCTTGGGATCTTAAGAAATTTGGAATATTTTCATTGATGTTGCACGAAGACAAGAGGAGATATTGGAACTTTGGAAGAGTATAAGTTTTATTAGTAAATTTAACAAATAGGTTGTTTGAGAGAGAAAGGAATAAAAGATGACCCATCTCCGAGAAGTTGTCCAATTCAATTGTTCCATTTAATTTGTTTTCTCCTATATTCCAACTGGGATTAAGAGATGTTCTGAAGATGGGGAGAACCTATGAACTGATTGCTAGACAATGCTAGTAATGTCAAGGAAGGTATCCAGAACAAGGACGAAGGAATAGCTCCAGTGAACGAATTATTAGATCGATCCAAAAATTTCAGACGTGTGAGATTTTTAAGTTGGCTAAGTGCTGAAGAAGAAGATTGACTATTAAAAATAAATGATAGGCCCAACACTTCCAAGTTGTTCAGCATTGCAAGGTTTTTTATTAAAGTAATTCGATTAAACTTGTTAAATGAAAGGTGAAGAGCTGAGAGTTATGACATGTTCCCAAGAAAAGGTGGAACTTTTCCTGAAAAGTAACAACTTGTGAGACTCAAAACATTCAAGGACTTGAGGTTGCCAATAGACTTAGGTAATCTTCCCGAGAAATTTGTTAAGTCAAGATTTAGTGTGAGGACCCGCCTCAGCTCAACACTAGAGCATGTGATGTGTCTTGAGGAAATATAATAATTAACATTCTAAATAGACCTTGGCTTAACTTGAATATTTTCTTAGAACATGTGACGTGTTCTGAGAAAACATAATAACTAACATTCTAAATGGACCTTGGCTTAACTTGAAAATTTTTTGTAAAAAATTTGTAAAAATTTGGACAGAATTTTCCTTAATTATTGAACTATCTTCCCTACAATAAATGACCACAGTTCTAAAATATAAAATTTCACAATCCAACAAACTTCATTTAACTTTTATATAACCAGAGAGTAGCTCATGGCCAAGTATAACTATACACTATCAGATACATACTATACACCATATATAACTTTTGTTCACTAGTCCAAAACATAAATGCCTAAAATACACTATAAAAATTGAAAAGGAGATAAAAACAACCTAGACTGTACAACAATAGATGGATCCTAAGTCTTAAGACTCACGTGATGTGGCCTCAAAACCTGTTACCTGGGAAGGAAAATAATATAAAAGGGTGAGCTTGAGAGCTCAGTGAGTGGATAAATTTTATAAAATAATGTAATAATCATGTCAACTTTATATAAAATGTTTATGAATTATCATGATATATATATATATGTTGATGATAATATTATGTACATAGTTTTTATGATAATTAATGTACTCATACATGCATAATCTGAGTTTCATAAAATAAATATAATTTGATACATATGAAAACTATGAATGACATACTCATGACATAATGAAATAATATTCTGATAAAAACATATGTCCATGATCTTTAGAATATAATAATGCTATGATCAGTATATGAATAAAGTGTATAACCATGAGAAATGTATTTTTTATTGTCAAGAGAACTTGGAGATCTGATCGCATACGGAGGAGACATTTAGCACTTGTACTAGCTCTCAACTACACATGTGTGGTATTAATCACACACGTAGGAAACATTTAGCACTAATGCTAGCTCTCAACTATTCTTGTGGGGAACTTGCTTGATATAACCATAAAATGGCTCAGTTGGCTTTAATGAGTCATGTACGCTCTGCTTAACTGAACTTGGAATATCATACTTGGTTGGTAAACATCATAGTAAGTTGAACTGAATCAAATCTGTTGATCATGATGTCTTATCAAGTCACAGCATATATGAATGCTAAGTATATAGCCAACTATCATGAATACATGAGGGGAAGTACTCTGGCAACTGTGAAATGTTTGTGAAACTTGCAAGCTTGTACAAAAATTAGTATAATTAATAAAATTGATTTAATCATAGCTTGCTTGCAAATTATCTTTCATTTATTTGACTGATTATATTAATAAAAAGAAAATATATTTTCATATTGTAAAAGTTCTTAAAGTGCATTGAAATTGACATATGTTTTTCTAACACTAGTTAACATAAATGCACTTTTCATAAATATGCAATTTGTATAAATTGGATTTATTTGAACATGAATGTTTTTCAAAACAATGCTATCCATGCTTTTACAAATAATTAGATATCCACTCACAGTAATATGTCTCTAATGGTCTTTTATTTTCTGCATGCTCAACTCTATAACCACACTTGTGTCAGAATAAGAATAATGTCATAACTTGCTTATTTAATTCAAATTGAAAGGTACTTTAATATATCCAAAATATGGGTTGTTAATAGTTGATTTTTGTTTTTAAGTAGTTTTTGGGTACCCTTAACTTACCTTTGTATATTCACATGTAACATTTGGTAGAAATGTCTAAATTTATTTTTATAAAAACATACGAAAAATAGACATTTTAAAATTTAAAATTAGCTATTACACACTCAAATATCATATATAAAATCCTTTCAAATTCATAAAAAAAATAATTATGTCAAAACAGTTTTTCTCACCACAATTGCAGCAGAATGTACCTTTAATTAAGTTGCTATAAATTTGTTTAGAAAACTTGAAATAACAAACCGTAAAATTTATATTAAACTAGACACCTTAAGCTTTAAAATAAGACATAAAACGTCCAAGTCCAATTAGTAAAACTATTTTAATTAACAAAAATTCGATTGATTTTTCAAACAGTTTTTCTAGTGGCCCATTTCACTTGACCCTTCCTTGGTTAAACAGGCATAAATCTATCTAGAAATATCGAAATGACAAACCATAAATTTTTTATAAAACTAGACACATCAAAATTTAAAACAAGATATAATTTTCTCAAATCCAAATTGTATAACCATTTCAAATATCAAAAAAATTGAGAGCTCTTGCAGTTCATGTTTCATAAAATAACCTTCATTTAATTAGGTATAACTCTGCGTAAAAAACTCTGATTATTCACAACATTACAATTAATTTATTCGTTGATTATTTTTGAAAAATTCATCCATGGCTGATATATTTGTGTTAAGATAATATTTTTCATATCATAAACAAAATTCAATCAAAAGAAATGAAAAAGAAAAGAAGTTTGAATATATACCTAAAATGTCTTGAATGGTAGTTTGGATTTTCTTGTTGAAAATGGTGAAAATTCTATTTCAAAAAAAAAAAAAAATTATTGTTCTCACTATAGAAGAGGAGGAAGAAAAGAGAAGAAAACATAAGAGAATTTATTTATTTTTAGTTCTCATGGGATTGCTGGAAGAGAATTGTGAAAAGATGGGAATAAGGATAAGGAAATCTCACATGAGGACATGTGTGTCCTCATAAGCAGCAGCATTTTTCCTTTTTTAATTACCTTATCTTATAACAAAAAAAGTTTTAAAAGTTAGGGATATTTTGGTAATTTTACTCAAAAATTTCAGAATTTAATTTAAATACTTTTTGATTATTGAAACATCTTCGTCTCACAAGTTAAGTTTATAAATTTTGTTTTCTAAATATTAAAGGTAAAATTATAAAAGTTTTGAAATTATAAGTTTGACTCAAATTTTAGATCGTGTAAGAAATGAGGTGTTACATTTAATGACTTCAACTTACTGCTAGAATTAAATTTAGGAAGTAAACCATCAATCTTGAGGTTGAATGACATGTCGATGGTTTCTATGTTGGACAATTGGAATATATTATTAGGAAATTCTTCTAGCAAATCACATTGAGAAAGAGAGAGGGATGTCAATGAAGATAAATTTGCCAAGGATGCTAGAATTGAAAAAGATATGTTTACCAAATTCAAGTAAAGTTTTCTTAAATTAGTCATGTTTTGGAAAAGCTTTGTCAACTCTTCTTTTCTTAGAGTTACATAGTTATATGAAAGGTCAATCGAAACCAATTTGGTAAGCCATGAAATTTCTGATGGAACGAAGCCAGCAAACCAAGAGTAATAGGTCAAAATAAAGAACATTTAGATCTTAAAGCAAGCCTTAAACTAGTAAAAATAGACATAGAAGAAAATAAAAAAATTCAAGAATTGAGACGTTGGATAGACCAAGAACTTGAAGAATATGAATTTAAAACTCAACCAGAAAAATTATGACTAATATAGAATATTTTGAAAAAAAATATATGAAATTATTAGAAGAATATTTTAATAATGAAGATTATGAAACATGCTTAAAATTTTTTAAAAGGTTTGATACCCTTTTAGATTATTATATAGATTATGGTTCTAGTATATTATATCTAATAAATCATCTTGTAGGAAAAACATTAAGAAATTATTTTATACATAAATTTGTAAAAGTAAATAAAGAAGAATTTGATAACCTAATTTTTGGATTTTATTTATTTAAGGAACAAATTGAAACATAAGCTAACTGAAGCTTAAAATCTAAAATCAGTTGTAAAAATTAGTATCAGAGCCATAAACATAAAACAAAACTTAATAAGAAGGCTTTAAACAGAATGTTTAAAATAAGATATAATCAACCAAATTCAAATAGAAAAATAAATTATTTAAAATAATATAAAAAAGAAACAATAGAATTAACATTACAAATTAAAGAAATAACTAAAAGGTTACCCAAGGAAATAACACAGTTAATAATTTACAAAGTACTTTACAACTGAAATAAAGAACTAACATGGTTACACCATAAGTAATAAAAATGCTTAAACAATCACAAATTTTTAATTTAAATGAATTATTTAATTTAGTTTGAAATACTGAAAATAAAAAAGAATTTAAGAAAGATTTTATAAAAATATTTTTAGCATGTATAGAGATAAAATGAACAACATAATTTTATTACAAGAACAAATAGAAACCTTAAAAGAAAAATTAAAACATTTAGAAAACACAAAAACAAAAGAAGATTTTATAGAAGAATTTAAAGTACTTTTAGACATTATCTTAAAAAAATTAAAAGAAATTCTTTAGAAATATTAAAATAATAAAATAGTTAAGAAAATTAAAGAAAATAAAATTACTAAATTTTTGGTAAAAAATTGCTTTTAAAAATCATGAATTTTGACTCAAAATTTTTTAAAATGAAATATTTAGATAAGAAATAAATTTTTATTACATAAAAGACAAAATTGAAAAAGCAAAAAATACTCAAATGGTATGTATTTGGAATCCTTGTGGAATGCAAATAGAATTGGCCCAGTTTAAAATTTAACTATGGGCAGACTCGTCTAATTTCCAACCTGCTGTATGGAGACTCTAGGGCGTGTTAATTGTGTAACCCATATATATCATGATAAACCAATCAATTCTGAAAAAATCTTTTTAGGGTTTTGCACATCAAAAACCATGGCATGCCAGATCGATTTCCGGTGCTTAGATGAAGGATTTGGCGGCAAAACATACAAGCGCAAGAGACAGTCCCAATCTGATAACATCGCCGACAATAACGATGTCGGTGCCGCAATGGATGTCGACGACTCGCTTCCTCCGGCTGCGAAGAGATCGGCGCTTCCATCTGCAGAGAACCCAGACAAGCCGAGCTTCGGAAAGCCAAGCTACGACGGAGTTATCGCAGGAAAGGTATCGGGACGGAAGTGGAAGCAGCCGAGAAAGCATAGAGCTTCAGCGGCTAAGGTGAGCGTGAAGGGGAAGAGCTTCGAGGAGAGAGGGAGAGAGAAGGAGATACAGAGGGCTTACAAGGAGAGGATTGAGGAGTTGAAAGGAGAGATAAAAAGAAATAAGGAAGAAAAGAGGAAGAAGAGAGAGGACAGAGAGAAGAAGAAGAAAGAGAACGTATTGAGGTCAGGAACTAAGCTCCAGATAATCACTAATCCAAAAACCCTCAAGAAGATTGCAAAATCTAAGAAGAAGAAGCTTCTTAAAGTTGTTCCTGATGATTTTCTCAATGCTAAGAACAGCAACAAGAAGAACAAGTAAGCTCCATGCCTTTTGTTTTAGTGAATCAGACCTTGTTTTCTTATTAAAAAATGTTTTAAGTATTGAATTGAAGATTGTTCTTATTAAAAGTTTTTGATTTGTGAATGGACCTATCTATTTCTGATCTCTTTGTTGAATGGTGATGTTCTCAGCAGAGTCAATTTGCAATCTGTAGAAACCACTTAGGCAAAATCACAAAATGTACTTGGAAAACAGAGTTTTTTTAGAATGCTCTGTTCTTTATACCATATTCCTTAAATCACTTGTTCAGTTCCTCCATGAGTGATTTGAATTGAGCGCATTTACATTACCGAGTTTCTCCATGGTTCTGCTCAACATTTTAACGCTATGATGCTTCAGTACATTATATTGTTTTGTGAATGGACCTATCTTTGTCTTTCTTTTGGTTCTACTTCCTTTTTTTCTTCACTTTCGCTCGTACAAGTTCCCTACACCCCCTTTAGATAATAAAAGTTAGAAGCTGGGAAAATAGAGCCTTGTTTTGAGAATAGTGAGGTCAATGTGTTCATCCCCTAGTTCCTATAAAACAGCCTTTCCTTGTTAGCCACATAATCTTTGTTATAATTCATTCCATGGTACTAATTGTAAGAAAAAATATTCATTGCTTTCTCAATTTTATTTAAGTTGGTTAGGCCAGGTCGATGAGAGGAGAGAACCTATTATTTTTGTGGTGAGGGGGCGTGGGAGGTCCTGTAGCTTAAGAAAATCACTTTAATCTTTGTTTTCTATAGGAGCTGTTTAGTCTCTTTGAAAAATAAATTCCGTAGCTTTTACCGGTAAAGAAGCTCTTTAAATCTCGTTATTTTCAACTAGATCACTGTAGTCTCATAACTTTGAAAAAATGCGTATTTTATTAGTCCTAAAAGTCTATTGCTATTTGCCTTATGTGCATTTTTGTGGATCTAAAGTACATATTCTGAGTAAAGCGTTTCATTTGAAAGTTATAGTAATAAAATTGCTTTGGACAATCAGAGACCTAGCGCTCTTCACAAGTTATTTGTGTTGATATCTTTACTAGTTGAGCTAACCGGACAAATGATAAATTCTCTCATTTAGAAAAATAAATGTCTGTACTGTAAGATTCAAATATTAATGGATTGGACACCATTAGGCCATTTTTATTAGGCCACCTGGTCATTCTCGTGAACACTAATGGCATGTTTCATAATCTTTGTTACATCTGATCTCTTTTTTGTCTCTTCTCTTTTGAATTTCACTGCAGAAAACTGAATTGGTTCTAAAGCTTTATCAAATTGGTTCTAAAAAGTTTAAATAATGTTTAACAATAATTCAAGAGCTAGAGAAATAAGAAATTTTTTGTCAATAAGATCCAAATATTAATTGGCCACTCTTGAGCCAATCTCAGAAGGCCACCCGAACTAATTTCTTATCTGTCTATTCCATTTTAATCAAACAAAATTATTTTCATTTTGGTGAAATCTCATTTATCAATAGCTTATAGATTTAAAGAGTTTAAACGGACACAAGAAAATCCCTTAGAGTGAAGGCCCAAAATATATACTATTATATTTTTCTTTGGAGGTTTGAGTTATACCCAACTTTAAATGCTATGCCGTTAGAGATATGACAGCAGTAACATTACACCCGCACAGACACACAATAGTCTATATTTGACGGAGTTCGTACTGCATTCTTACTGATCTTTTCATTCTTACAAGGGTTGAAATCTGCATCTTTATAGTGCTCGGTTACAACAAATGTCATTGTACTATAAAATAATTGGCTAGACTCCATCTTATTGAGGAGTTAAGAGATACAACTAACAGTTACGGCTTAGAGTTAAGAGTTATTGGCTAAGGATCCCTATAAATACCAACCTACATTCCACTCAACTTAATCGGCTCTAATATCTCATTCCTATTAGCCTAGTGATTTTAGTTTTGCATGATAAAATGGCCTTGTTTCAACAATTTTGTTCGTATTTTTATTCAGTTAAATGTTTTTCTTTCTCATCCCTAGCGGTCAGCGCTTCACTTAAAAATTAGCATCGTCTCATATATAATAATTCATTCTTTAAATTTACAAAGTTTGGCTATTATTATTGTCCTCATTCTTTACGATTTTTCATTATACTAGTTTTTGGACCGGTGGCGATTCTAAGTTAATAAGTATATAGTAATATTAATTGTCAATCACTAATTGTTACTGCTTCAAAAAAATTATTTTATACATTGACCAAAAAAAATTATTTTATAAAATATATATATCTTAAATTTTAGGTTTCTTTTTTCAAAAAAAAATTGTAAAGTAATTTGCATGAGTACTTTTAAATCAATTAATTACTTTATTGAAGAATAATATACCATTTTATGAGCAATAAGTCCAAATACGATACAAACTCTAGTGATAATAAGTTAAATACATACATGAACTTATTTAATTAATATTTTACTATTATTATTTAAGAAGATAATTTTATATGAATACGATAAACTTGACTTGAGCAAACTTAATGTTTTTCATAAAAATAATGTATATTAATTTATTTTTTAAATGATATGAGCTATGAAAATGATTAGTTTAACACAATATAATTTGCTCATAAATGAATTGAGTGAACTTGATCTACTCATTGAATGGATAAACATGAACCACATAAATTGCCATTCTTAACATGATTAGTTTAACCCATTGGCCGTCGCGCCAGGTCCTTCGACCCGAGCACAACCCCAACGAAGGGGCTGTGCCTGTGCTCGGCGGACTCATGTCAGATCCACCACTTCCACCACCAAAAGTCCATCGCCACAAGCCATCACTGCTTAGATCTCTTGATTCACAGCCACTGCCTCCTTACAAGCAAAAATCATGGTCTCCTGATGCGTATCGCGACGAGGCGTGGCTTCGAAGGAAAAGAAATTGCTTGAGTAAACTAAGAAAGAGCGTTACAGATGATGACCTTGATGAACTTAAAGCATGTATCGAGTTGGGTTTTGGGTTCGATTCGCCTGAGGTCGATCAACGTCTCTCTGATACTCTTCCTGCTCTGGAGCTTTACTATGCTGTTAACAAGCATTACACTGATTCCGTTTCCAAACCATCGACGATTTTAACGGAGTTCTCTTCATATTCTTCAACTGCGTCTGATTGCGATACGCCGTCTACTTTGGGTAGCCCACATACCATAATTGGCCCTGATGATAATCCACAAACGGTGAAGACAAGATTGAGGCAGTGGGCTCAACTGGTCGCTTGTTCTGTACGCCAATTTTCAAGCTCATGATAAATTTAACCGAACCTGAGTTATCATTGTAACCAAACATCAACATTCAAAATCAACCTGTTTGTTATGATTCGAATCTCCAGCGAATTAGTTCGGAAGAAATTTTTTTAAAGAAGATTTCCCCCCAAAAAAGGAATTAATAGCAAGTTGGCTACCAGCTTGAATTGGAATCTCTTTTTTGGCTTTGGCATCGTTTTTCATGACTTGTAATTGTTTATCTGTTGTCTAATTCTCACATGGGATGGAGTCTAATTAGTACGTAATTAGGTTTGTTTCTTTAATTGTGTGCAACAGATATAAAAAAATAATTATTCAATGATAATAATGTAAAGTTAATGCACAACAAAATTAACTATTCATAATAAGTGTATTTAATTATCAACATTGTGGGTATTTATTGGTGTAAATAGCCAACAAAAAATAAAATAAAAAACAAAATAGAACAATAAGGGTAGAAATGTAAATTAGATTTTTAAGACGAATGACAAAACTGTCTAGGTTGCATAAATGTTAAGTTGTGGCATTTTTTGCTAATCCAAGAGCAGCTTAAAACTGCTAGCAGAAGAAAATACAATTAAATGATTAAATTGCACTCCAGAACATTTTTTTGCAATTGATTTAATTGTATTACTCCTTTAGCTATTGAAGTTAAAGCCTATTGTAATAGATTACAAACTATTTTATTGTTTTTCCGTGGTATCTAATGTAGATGTAAGAAACTTGGGTTTCATATCAAAATATTAATCTATTAAGTAGACTGACGTAAGTCCTTATAAATTCAATAATCATCTCATGTTTAAGCAATGTGTGACTTTGTTTGCATATTTTCAACGATCTCTCCCTTAAACAAAGTACCACATGTCTCCCCCTCAATAAAAGATATACATTATATTTACACTTTACACTGAGTCCAGCTCTCCTTTAATCAAAGAAACATTTTTCTTTGTACTTTACACTATGTTTAGCTCTCCCTTAATCGAAAAAATCATTATCTTCGTTCTTTACATTGTAGTTTAACTCCTCTCGAGCCCATAATGAGCCTCAGGTTCATGGATGATGGAACTTACATCGAGTCTCTAGTTCATGTAGATGGAGCCTACAATAAGCTTTGAGTTCATGTAGTTGAATCTATGCAGTTGGAAAAGTCACATAAGTATCCTCAATGCCTAAGTTTAGGATTTACTCTTATACCACTTGTAAAGAACTTGAGGTTCCATCCCAAAAGATTAATATATTAGGTGGAGTGGTCCAAGTTCTTATAAACTCATAAATTATCCCATGTTTAAGTAATGTAAGAATTTATTTGTATATTTTCAATAGTAGACAAATCATCTGAAACCAAAATAATTGTAGACAAATTCTTTTATTATTTCTTGAATAAAACCAAAATGTTTCTTATTCCACTTATTTAAGAGATAGATAATAGAAGTCAATTTCTTTGCAAATGAATCAATATTATTACTACATTGATCCTAGTGTTTTTCTTATAAGCTCTTCACAACTTTTATCTCTTGTCGAAGTATAAATGAATCTGAATAGTCTCTTTGTATATTTCTTTTTAACACCAAACAAGTGTAAAATCAAAGGATTATGACATGAAGTAAACCTTGGTAAACATTGAACCACTGTTTTTGGGAATTGAGTAAACCAATCCACATTAACAATAGCTCTGTCCAGACATTTGCTAATCCTGATGAAACCCTCTCTATTATTGCACCAAGTAAACTTAGCTCCACCATGATTTAAATCCATAGAATGGGTATCTTGAATAAATTTTATTAAACAATATTGATCAATGAAGTATACTGGAGCTCTTCCAATTTTTTCTGAGGGATGAATTATGTCATTTAAATCCCTTATTAGACACCAAGGTTGGTTTATGTTGTGGACTTTCAAAATAAGTTTGGTGTTTAGCATTAATTAAGGAGGATTATAAGAAAAACAAATTTCATTAGAGTCATTGCTTACACTAATTTACACCATCGCAAAAGATCTTCCTACTTCACAAGTATGTAGTTGAATATCATCTTTCCAAGAAAGAAAAAAACAACCACTAGTTCCAACGGCCGGTAAGATTATTCCTTGATTAAAGCCTAAATTTAACTACAAAACTTCCATAGATTCTGTAGAATCTTTTATTTCCATTAAGCAGATTATATCTGGCTTAAACTTCTTATTATAATACTAGAGCCTCCTTGTACGAGGCCTAACAAAGCCTCTGCCATTCCAACTAAAGAATTTCATGTCTGATCTTGGATTGATTGGAACAAAAAAGGGTAGAAAGTTGAACTTCTTTTGATTCACCTTGCTAATCAAGACAGAAATTCTATTGAATATTCAAATCACACGCATCTAAAGTTAGGGTTTTGAATATAGGGTTAGATTTCCCTATATCAAATTTAACAACCTTAAAAAGATTAAGGAATGAGTTGCCAAAGTTAATGACTCATAGATATTAAAACCCAAATACATCAAATCTCTAAATAAGAAACTGAGTAAACCCTTCCAAAAACTCATCAAATAGAAGAAAGAAGAAGAGATCTTAACAACAATATATTATTATGAAAACAAGATGGAGGCAAGCTCAAGCAAAGTGAGATTTGTGTACTCACCTTCTCCATAAGGGATCTCAGCGCCTTTGACTTGCTCTATTTTTGTTAAATGTTAAGTTATGGGCCTTATGGCCAAGGATGAAAAAATCGATGTTTTTGTCAACATTGTCGCTTTATTATCGATTTTTAGAGAATTCAGCATAAATAGCATGGATTGTGAATGAAAATTAGTATTTCCATAACTAGCAAAATCAGTAACAAAACTGTGCGTTTTTGTTACCCATAATTTATGTAGATTACATTAATACCCTTTAGGTCTAACAAACAACTACAAAACAAACCAGAAAACAGATCTGCCGCGCTATTATGCTTTCACCATCGCTCCTTTTTGCGTGATATACAGAATCAACAGAATCAGCCTATAAAAAAGATTGATTTTCACACGATACTGTCTCGCAACATAAGATTGATTTCGCAAAACAGGAAGAAAATCAGATTCTACAATTCTTGCAGGAATTATGATCCAAAATCTGGAAGAGATATCATCAACTAGTAAGATTCATCGACTTCCTATTCATTAATCTTGTTACAGGAATTACTTTTGCATGCGTAACAAGTAATTCTGATTGTAGGAATGCATATATTTTGTTTATGTAAATCATTCAATAAACTTGTTCTACCAATACCTTCCTGTGTTAATCGTATATCAGAAATCTTCATTACAAACTGAATTACATAACAGGTTTCACAAGTATGTAAATCATTTTACATAAGTATGTAAACCTGTTGCAACAGGTTTCATAGAAAAAAGTATGTAAATTAAACTCTGTTTCACAACAGGTTTCACAAGTATGTAAATTAAACTCTGGTTTAATAAGTATGTAAAATGAGTTTACATACTATGTTAACAGAGTTTACATAGTATGTGAAAGAATGTACATAGTATTGTAAATTAGTGTACATACTTGTGAAACCTGTTGCAACAGTTTTACATATTGTAACAGAGTCTACATAGTATGTACACTCTGTTTACATACTAGGTAAGCCATAGTATGTACACTCAATAATAGTATGTACATTGTTAGATACTAGGTAAGCCATATTATGTACACTCTGTTTTACACACTATATAAATCAATGAGTTTATATAGTATGTAAATCAGTTTACCTACTATGTAAATCAGTTTACATACTATGTAAACTCTGTTAAATGAGTATGTAAACTGATGTACATAGTATGTAAATCAGTTTACATACTATGTAAACTCTGTTAAATAAGTATGTAAACTGATGTACATAGTATATAAATCAGTTTACATACTATGTAAACTCTGTTAAATGAGTATGTAAATTGATGTACATAGTATGTATATCAGTTTTCATACTATAAACAGAATTTACATAGAAGAGATCTTAATACAAACTGTTGCAAATGTTTACATAGTATGTTAAATATTATTATTTAGATAGTGTTTACATGCGAGTTTGTATTAAGATCTCTTCTATGTAAACATATGCAACAGTTTTAAAATACTCTTACATACTACGTAATAGAATTTACATATTATTGAATGGATCATTTATGCAACAGTTTTAAATAGTTTTACATACCTGTTTTGTACTTATCATTGTAATATATAACAGGTGACCTAAAGTTTGGAACACTACTTATGCATAGTAGAAAATGGATATTTGAAAATGGAGAGGATATCTATGTAAATGGCATTCCAAAGGGAATATGTATAAGAAAAGATGTGACCATGCTGCAATTGAAAGAAGAAATATGTTCTGCTTTACATTATGAAGGAGATATCAACATCAAAATGAAGTGTAAAAGTGTTCATATTGCTTTAACCATTGTGGATGATAGGGATGTGGAATACTTCCTGAAAGTTAATATAGGCCAACAGTCTGAGGAATATAACAAATTATATGTAGTACATACAAAAAAGCAACCATCCCAATTTTTGATAAGTCAGACTTCAAGTGCAAAAATTTTAACTGCAGATTCAGATACAGAAACTGAAACTGACTCGACAACAAATTCAGAAGATGATGAAGGCTTATATATTGGAAAAGTGTATACGAGTAAGGAAGAACTCAAGTTATATGTTTCAACATTAGCCATAAATAGAAGATTTCATTACAAAGTTAGCAATTCCAACAAGAAAACCATAAGAATGAAATGCAAGGATGATAGGTGTCAATGGAAGCTTGCAGCAAACAAAATTGGTGAATCTAATGCATTCAAGGTAACAACTTATGTTAAAGATCATACATGTTCACAAATTTATAAAGATCAGCATGGAAAACATGCTACTTATAAATATGTAGCCGAAAACATCAAAGACATTTACATAGATACCAGCCGGCAATTAAGACCTAAGGATATCATTTCTGACATCAAGATCAAAACTGGTGTGCAAATCACATACAAGAGGGCAATTATGGGAAAAAGAGAAGCAATAAGAAATGTTAGGGGCGATCCAAAGAATTCCTACATGAAACTTCCAAGGTTCTTCTACAAGTTGGAAGAGGCTAACCAAGGTTCCTACACAGAGATTAAAACAAACGTTGACTCCAACTTCAAATACAGATTCATGGCTATATGTGCATGCATTAATGGGTTCATAAAATATATGAGACCTATAATAGTTGTTGATGGAACATTCCTAAAGGAAAAACAAGGGGGAGTATTACTTGTTACTGTTACAAAGGATGGGAACAACCAGGTATGAGGTCATATTTTCAATTACATAGTATGTAAACCAGTTTTTATACTCATTTACATAATATGTAAAACATTGTCTCTTGGTATGTAAACTGATTTACATAGTATGTAAACTGATTTACATACTATGTAAATCAGTTTACATACTATGTAAATCAGTTTACATACTATGTAAATCAGTTTACATACTGGTTTACATAGTATGTAATAGAGTTTACATACTATGTAAACTGATTTACATACCATGTAAACTGATTTACATACTATGTGAACCAGTGTACATACTATGTAAACCCCTTTACATACTGTGTAAACTGATTTACAAATGAAAATACTAATAGTTAAATATATTATGTAATGCAGATTTACCCCATTGCATTTGGAATAGTTGATGGGGAAACCACAAAAGCATGGAAATGGTTCTTCAGAAGACTAAAAATGCTTATTGGAGAAAGGGAAAACTTGGTCATAGTCTCAGACAGAAATCCAGCAATAAAATCAGCAATCAATATTGTATTTGAAAACAAGGCACACCATTATTATTGCTACTATCACATGAAACAAAACCTTGTGACTAATTTCCATAACAAAGCAGTTAACAAATACTTCAAGCTAGCAGCTTATGCCTACAATGAAGATGAGTTCAACAAGAATGCAAATATGATATATGAGGCATCCAAAGGAGCAATGAAATACTTACTAAAAGCTAATTTGTCTGCATGGGCAAGGATCAAATGTCCAACACTAATAACAAGGTATGATTTCATGACATCAAACAATGCTGAACACGTAAATTCAGTTTTGAGACATGCTAGAGACACCCCTGTTACGTACTTATTGGGAGAAGTACGAGATATGATCCAAAATTGGTTTGCAAAAAGAAGAATAGTTACAACAGGGATGGAGATACTTACAAAATGGATAGAAGATAAGATTGCAAAAAGAAAAATCAAAGCAGAACAAATGCAAGTGGTTGACATTAGCAACAGTATATCACAAGTCAAAATAGAAAATGATAGTTACATTGTACAACTTGAAGCTAAAACATGTAGTTGTGGTAAGTTTCAAGCACTACAAATACCTTGTACACATGCAATTGCAACATGCATGATAAGGAAGCAACCAATAGAATCTATGTGCTCAATATACTACCACACAAGCATCTTGCAACTTGCTTATGAATCTCCAATATACCCAATAGAACACGAAAGCAAGTGGAACTTACCAACTTCAGTAAGAGATGTCTTAGTGTTGGCACCTATTGTACAGGCAAGTGATGGCATGTTGTAAGAAAAATCAATAGGAAGGTTAAAGAAGAAAAGAATGCCCTCACTTGGTGAGTTTCAAGAATTGAAAAAGGCTGCCAAAAGAAACAAGTCTACAAACACAATTAAAGACAAATAAGTCTTACCCTTTTGTATTTTAGGTCTTACTATTCCTCAACGATTATTACATAAATTTTAAAACTATGTAATAAATTTTACATGATACAATTAATTCAATTTCTTCTTTCCGTGCTATTTTTTATATTGTTAATATTAAACAGTTTTATTATTACATATCAAACTAATAATTACGTATTCACATGGTATGTAACTATGTACATATTATGTACATAGTATGTAAACAGAGTGTACATACTATTTAAATTCAATTTACATACTATATTGCAAATGATTACATAGTATGTAATCAGTTTACATACTATGTACATTCAATTATATAGTATGTAAACAGATTTATATAGTATGTAAATCAGTTTACATACTATGTACATTCTCTCACAGAGTATGTAAATTGAGTTTACATAGTATGTAAATCAGTTTACATACTATATACATTCTATCACAGAGTATGTAAATCATTTTACATAGTATGTAAATCTGTTTACATAGTATGTAAATCAGTTTACATACTATGTACATTCTCTCATATTATGTAAATTCATTTACATACTATGTAAACTCGTTTACATACTATGTGATAGGTTTACATGGTACGATGCTATCGGTTAACTTTGCCTGCATAGTTTATGAAAACATTGTAACCACTTTGTCGGTTAAAAATTATGAATTAAAACTATCTATGGTGTACAGGCAAGTGATGGCATGTCGCAAGAAAAATCAATAGGAAGGTTAAAGAAGAAAAGAATGCCCTCACCTGGTGAGTTTCAAGAATTGAAAAAGGCTGCCAAAAGAAACAAGTCTACAAACACAATTAAAGACAAATAAGTCTTACCCTTTTGTATTTTAGGTCTACTATTCCTCAACGATTATTACATACATTTTAAAACTATGTAATAAATTTTACATGATACAATTAATTCAATTTCTTCTTTCCGTGCTATTTTTTATATTGTTAATATTAAACAGTTTTATTATTACATATCAAACTAATAATTACGTATTCACATGGTATGTAACTATGTACATATTATGTACATAGTATGTAAACAGAGTGTACATGCTATTTAAATTTAATTTACATACTATGTTGCAAATGATTACATAGTATGTAATCAGTTTACATACTATGTACATTCAATTATATAGTATGTAAACAGATTTACATAGTATGTAAATCAGTTTACATACTATGTACATTCTATCACAGAGTATGTAAATCATTTTACATAGTATGTAAATCTGTTTACATAGTATGTAAATCAGTTTACATACTATGTACATTCTCTCATATTATGTAAATTCATTTATATACTATGTAAACTCGTTTACATACTATGTAACTCAGTTTACATACTATGTGATAGGTTTACATGGTACGATGCTATCGGTTAACTTTGCCTGCATAGTTTATGAAAATATTGTAACCACTTAGTCGGTTAAAAATTATGAATTAAAACTATCTATGGTGTACAGGCAAGTGATGGCATGTCACAAGAAAAATCAATAGGAAGGTTAAAGAAGAAAATAATGCCCTCACTTGGTGAGTTTCAAGAATTGAAAAAGGCTACCAAAAGAAACAAGTCTACAAACACAATTAAAGACAAATAAGTCTTACCCTTTTGTATTTTAGGTCTTACTATTCCTCAACGATTATTACATACATTTTAAAACTATGTAATAAATTTTACATGATACAATTAATTCAATTTCTTCTTTTCGTGCTATTTTTTATATTGTTAATATTAAACAGTTTTATTATTACATATCAAACTAATAATTTACGTATTCACATGGTATGTAACTATGTCCATATTATTTACATAGTATGTAAACAGAGTGTACATACTATTTAAACTCAATTTACATACTATGTTGCAAATGTTTACATAGTATGTAATCAGTTTACATACTATGTACATTCAATTATGTAGTATGTAAACTGATTTACATAGTATGTAATTAGTTTACATACTATGTACATTCTCTCACAGAGTATGTAACAGGTTTTGTAAATCAGTTTACATACTATGTACATTCTATCACAGAGTATGTAAATCATTTTACATAGTATGTAAATCTGTTTACATAGTATGTAAATCAGTTTACATACTATGTACATTCTCTCACATACTATGTACATTCTCTCATACATGATTTGGTAATATATATGCAATTAAGATAGACAAACTAATTCATTTACATATATGTAAACCCGTTTACATACTGTGTACATTCTCTCACAGAGTATGTAACAGGGTTTACATAGTATGTAAATTGATTTACATAGAATGTAAATCAGTTTACATACTATGTAACTCAGTTTACATACTATGTAACTGAGTTTACATACTATGTAAATCAGTTTACACAGTATGTAAACGGGTTTACATATATGTAAATGAATTTTATCTACTATGTTTTATGTATTACATACTCAAGACAAGCAACTAAACTTAGAAAAAAGTGTATTACATACTCAAGACAGTAAACTGTGTAGAAATGAAATTAATATATTTCAAATGAATATTGTCATTACATAAAAAATGAATAGAACCAATATTTCAAATGAATATTAAACACTATCTAAAAATTAGTATGCTGGATCTAGCATACGATCATTACAAAAAAATTAGATACAATACCTACTTCTAATTTTTACAATAGGAATAGAACCAATCATGTCCAGTGTCCATCCACGGATAAAAAATTCAGCAAACTTCAAGCACCAAATACCACAGTCATGACTGCACAATTAAAAAATGAGTAAACAAACAGTATCAAAATTTCAAAAATAAAAAACAGACAAAGAGAAAAGTATAAGTATTTACTTGTTAGTTTGCTTGGGGACACCCTCAACAACAAAAATCGACCAAGCTACATAAGGATCAGCCTGACAATCTTTGCCATAACCATGGTACCCAATCGTGTAGAGCAAAATTGGAATAACAACTCCTAAATGACTACATTTTTCTTTCACACTGGGTGTGTTCATTGAATCATAGATTTTAATAAATCTTTTATCTAAATAAATAACACAACACACCCAATGGTTACCATCAACATTGACTGGGACATATAATTTCTCCAATTCCTTCCAGTCCTCAGCCCACTGCTCAACCAAAGAAGGTGCACCAGTAGCAAACTCAAACAAATATTGGTCAGCACTAATTACAATAGACTGTATATTTTCTTCACACTCAGAAACTAATCTCGAACATTCCTTCTACAAAAAAAAATGATATGTAAACTGTTACATACTCAACATGATATAATTGATTTGTAAACTGTTACATACATGATCTCTTATATGTCAATTGTGTTACATACTCACCATGATATGTAAACTCTGTTACATACTGAGTAAATTCTGATGTATGTAACAGAGTTTACATACTATGTAAGATACTACATACACTGAACAATACCAAAAAAAGATTATAAATCTTACACTGAACAATGTCTCTAGAGTAGTATAGGGCTTCAAAGCAAAAGTGTCTGGATACCTAGCCCTCCAAGCTCGAATCTCGTATAAAATGGCATCCATATGCTGCAACAAAGACGGTAAATTCATGAGTAATAAAAAATAAAGTAAATGCTATAAAATATATTGGTTGACAACAAATTACTTAATAGGTTAAAAATGAAACATTTAAAACTTACTGTACTATGTAAATTTAAAATACTCCTTACTAACTTTCAGGTCACGATATTGAAGCTTAATAGGTTTACTACAAATAAGAGCAAAAGTTAAAAAAATTGTCAAAAATCCAAAATAATAATAATAATAATGCATTGTTTTACAGTAAAGTACATGTAAAGCACAAATAAAAAACGTAAAAAATGAAGAACATAAAAAATGTTCTGATTACGAAACCAACAACGATTCAAACATAAAAAAAATAACAATAATGAAAACAAACATAATACAAACCTGTTTGTGATATTGCAAAGCGAAATGGAAAGCGAAACCAAAAACGACAATGGAATAGCGAAATGAAAAATCGAAAACCAGAGCGAAACCCAGAAGAAAACGAAAGGGCGTAGAAGAAGTTACGATGTCTCAAACTGTTTCGTGTGAGAAGGGAAAACGGCTCGTTATGCTTAAAAATCCATAGGGTTAAACTCGTAAAATAACATAACTCAAACGGTGTCGTAAAGCGATATTGGGAAAAATTAACTATAAGCCCAAAACCAGGCTATACCGGGTCATTAAATTCGATTTTTTACGCATCTCAACATATTGGTATGTATTTATAATTTGTTATCTTCCATCGTTATAGAACCCTTATTTAATATGAAAATAAATCATAAAATAATAATTAATGTCAATAATTTAAAATATAAAGATAATTTTGTTTAAAAAGTATAATGCATAATTCAAATTTTTTAGTTAATAATATAGATATTTTCTTATACATCATTTTCACATTTATTTTACTAATTTTGCTTATATTTTTTTTTTCTCCATAATTTAAATTTTAATTGTCAAGGTTTATCTATTTATAATAATATTATGGTTGTAATCTAAATAATTATTTTTTATTTTAATTAGCCATTTTGCAATATTTTGATTAATTAATTAACTTATTGATCAAATTGAATATCATATCTTTTATGAATATATGTATTACATAAAAAACTAGTTTTAAAATAAAACGAATTAATTGTTTTGACATTTTATAAAGTTTTATAAACAAATTTTAACATTTTGATAGATTTTGTATAGCTTTTTAAAAATTTTCAAAGTTTTCGTTGATAATGGCAATATTTTTGATATTTTTGTAAAATTTAAGTTTTGACATTTGTATCGACATCGATATTTTATATTTTGATTGTGGCTACAAAGCAATGAACCAACGTTATGTTTTTGTTTTCCAATCTCAATAATTTAGTGTTTCCTTCTGATCTAAATGCTAGCTAACCCTCAATCAGATAATTGCCTAGTAGTTCAATAACATAAATTTTTAGTAACAAATTAAAGCTAACAGGTTCAAGTCTAGCTTGAAGATAAATAGTCCTCTTAGCGCCAAAACAAAAAAACATGCTAACGAACCCACCCAATGCACAAAGTGTTAGCATAAATACCTCAACATACCCTATTAATTAGAAGAAATTTGTCATTGAGTTTAGCACAAGATTTTTAATTGTCATTGTTATTGGAACTTTGAAATATTTTTCCTAATCAATTTTGAAAATTTATTTATACACTTTAAGACCTTTGGGATTTAAATAATTAATCTAACATATGAACAGGGGTATACAATCATTTTAAGAAGCACGAGTAAAGAGTACACTGTCATTGTCAAAAAAAGATATGTAAAATTGTCAACCTCCTCTTGAAATACTAAAACACTGTATATCTTGCTTCAAGAGCCCAAAAAAACCTTTTGTAAATATAAAAAATATTTAGGGTGACGACGGATCGCCCTGCCTCATCCTCTTTATGGATAAAATGTTTCAGTTTGTTTCCAATTTATCAGTAAAGAAAAGGAAACCAACAAAACACATTCCATGATCAAGTATACCCATCCACTATAAACCCCCATCCGTAGCATAACTTCTTTCAAAAGAGCCACTTGATTCTATCATATGCTTTACTCATATCAAGTTTTATAGGCATAGTGTTTTTTTTTTCCACCTTGTTTTCATGGAATGTTTACCTCCTAGGCACAAATGAGCCTTCCTATGATTTTTCGTTAGGGCATAAAAATGCTTGAGCTTTAGAGACAACATTCAGGAACAGTGTCTTCTTTCTATTAGCAAAAGGTTTGGAAATTATTTTATTTAATCAAGATGTGGTTCAGGTTTCAAAAGTCGCCACCATCATTATTGATATGCAAACAAACTCTGGTAACATCACTACCAACCGAGCTCCAAAATTTTAGAAAAAAATATAGTCGGTATTCCATCAAAGTCCTATGAATTTCTATACTAGATCAAGGCATTTTTAGATTTTTGTTATGTTCTAGAGACATAGTTGGGGCTATATGTTACATCACCAAATTAATAATAGGATATTGCTATAGAATTACCAAGAAAAGAATTTTGTTGGCTTATGTGAGGAACCAACGCCTCCCAAAATAACTCTTGAGAGTTTGGATAAAAATAGGGAAATTCTAGAGAAATCCTAAAATGTACTTTTGGACATACCAGTAAATACAACAATTTTATAAAAAATTAATAATATTAAAATACCAAAATTATCCCCAATAATCACTCTTACACGTCCCACCCAAACCATACTCACACATCCCCTACCATACTACCGAACTGTTTAAACTTAGTTACTTTTACTGGCTGCCCATCCACCACTACCACCATCCGACGACCTAGCACCCTCGTCCAAGAACAGCGCCAACGTCCTAGCACCCAGCTACCGTCCTCGCACTGGGCCATGCCAGTACACGTACTGTGATTTTAGAAATATACGTTACATCAAATCTTTAGGTATTATTTTAATTTGTTTAGATTATACATTCATATTTAACTGATTAAGAGGGTTGTATAATTTGGTGATTAATGGGGGGAGAGTGAAAATATGTTGATTTTGGGTGTTAGGAGTTCATGTGTGGGGAGGAAGAAGATGAACAGTAGGTTCAATAGGGGATGCCGAACCTCACAGTGTTGTTTGATATGGGTCCACCGAACCTCACTATGTTGTTCGATAGGCGTCCACTGAACCTCACTGTTTTGTTCGGTAGAGGCATACTAAACCTCCTATTTTCCTATTAAATGATATTTTCTAATTTTTTTAATATTTTTTTGTGATTTCTTTATTCATTTAACAACTAATTTGTTATTTTAGTTATGAGTAAACAACCTCAAACGGCTTCGCATAGAAAAAAAAATGAAGAATTATATGAAGTAAAAGGACTGATATATAGAAGAAGAAAACATAGACAAATGTCTACAATTGGGCCATTAAATGTTCAAACGACTATAGATCATTCTAAAGAGATTATAGAGGATCAGACTGGATTTTTTGACGGTTTTTTACATGAGCAAAATGACCATACTTTTGGGACGTTAGTAGAGCATGAGGTGGAACATGATGAAATTCACGAAGACACCTCCTCATCTCCAATTGGTCCAAAGAATTTGTCAGTGCTGAAGAGTTTTAAAACACACATAACATATAAAATCTGGTTATTTCATTTGTAAAATGTTATTATCGATTTAAAATTAAAATATTTTTTTAACTATTTGTAATTTTGTTTATTTTTAGGGTGATCGTGAATTTTTAAGACCTATTGGTAATTCTATGGGATAAAGTGACTGGGATCTCAATAAACCCCATAATATTTTGCGCATCATGTATATCAGTCAGTCCTAGCTTCGTTATGCCAAGCTACATACAAACATGCACACAAGATATTGGTATCGACATTTGTTGAGAAATGGCATCCAGAAACCAACACATTTTACATGTCATTTGGTGAGATGACTATAACTTTATATGATGTATAACGACTATCGGGACTTCAGGTTATAGGA